>FLSR01004884.1:9322788-9378436 GCA_900092035.1 Leuciscus waleckii
GCAGCACGTTTGAGCTTCAGCAAGAACTAATGAGCTTCATTCTCGTGTTATGCAGCACGTTTGAGCTTCAGCAAGAACTATTGAGGTTCATTCTCGTGTTACGCAGGACGTTTGAGCTTCTGCAAGAACCAATGAGGTTTATTCTCGTGTTACGCATCACGTTTGAGCTTCAGCAAGAACCAGTGAGGTTCATTCTTGTGTTACGCAGCACGTTTGAGCTTCAGCGAGAACCAATGAGGTTCATTCTCGTGTTACACAGCACGTTTGAGCTTCAGCACAAGCCAATGAGGTTCATTCTCGTGTTACACAGCACGTTTGAGCTTCAGCACAAGCCAATGAGGTTCATTCTCGTGTTACACAGCACGTTTGAGCTTCAGCACAAGCCAATGAGGTTCATTCTCGTGTTACACAGCACGTTTGAGCTTCAGCACAAGCCAATGAGGTTCATTCTCGTGTTACGCATCACGTTTGAGCTTCTTCAAGAACCAATGAGGTTCATTCTCGTGTTACGCATCACGTTTGAGCTTCAGCAAGAACCAATGAGGTTCATTCTCGTGTTACTCATCACGTTTGAGCTTCTGCAAGAACCAATGAGGTTCATTCTCGTGTTACGCATCACGTTTGATCTTCTGAAAGAACCAATGAGGTTCATTCTCGTGTTACGCATCACGTTTGAGCTTCAGCAAGAACCAATGAGGATCATTCTTGTTCGGTTGAGCTTCTGTTTATGTTCGCTGCTGATCAATATTTACATATGTGAATAAAAGCCTAAATTCAATCTGTTCATCATATAAAGCGACTAATGAATATATGAATTCGTTTTACGATCTCTTTATGAACTTAAGTAGTAGTTGCGTAGACTGTCAATGGAGGGACAGAAAGCTCTCAGATTTCATTCAAAAATATCTTCATTTGTGTTTCAAAGATGAACGAAAGTCTTACAGGTTTTGACCGACATGAGGATGAGTAATTAATTACAGAATTTTCATTTTTGGGTGAACTAACCCTTGAACCCTAAATAACACGTTACATTTTTAGAATAAAAAATGCATGCATTTATAGTTATTCAATCATTATTTACTGCATTTATAAATATTTGTTTCCTCTGATTATGCTTTCAAAAGGAGGTTTTGTCATTTTCAGCTCACTTCTGGGAACGATTGTATGTCACTTTGTGTGTCTGGTCTTCGGATAATTTATGATGGTGCTGCTGTCCGTCAGCCAAATAAAAACAGATGACGCTCCAAAAACATCGTTTTGATAAAGCCACCCCTCCACACACACACACACACACACACACATGCGCACACACACACCACACACACACACAGAGTGAATGGGAATCTGATAGATGTCTTTCTTTGTCTGTCGTTGTCGGGTTTGTGGGGGATGTGTTTTAGGTTAGATCACTCAGGCATCCATCACCGCATGTCGCTGGAGGTCTACAGAAAAATGCTTATTAGAAAAATCTGTCATTATGCTTTTAAACACACGAGCACATTACATTTGCCTCGCCAAACAAGAAACTTTCAGAGTTTTATTATTTGCACTTGAGTAAGTGTTCCTCCGAGACATTTTACTAATTCAGATATATTATTTTACGTAACAGGTGAAGCTGCGCCGCTCATTTTTAGTTTTAATAAACGTGAATATTAATATAACATTCAAAGCACTCCATCATTTCTCTATAGAAAGTTTGCCTCTTTTAACTACTGCGTGCTCTGGTTTCAGGGACCAGAACTGCATCACTGCATTACTCACACAACAGGGTTAGACTTCTCTGATTTAAGAGATCAGATGCATGAATTTCACCTTCTGGATGATAAAATGTGAATAAAATCCCGAGCCATATCTAGATGCCCTTCAGAGTCGTGCGATTGGGTTTTGCACATGCATCAGAACATGTAAAAGTGTAGTTGTGGAAATATAATGGTCTTAATAAGCCAGATCGAAATAGATTTATGTCTGAATGGCATCTGTTGTGTTAAGACTGAAGCTCGCACACTCATATGTTGGATTTCTAATCAGCCCAACAGCATACAATGGCTTTAAATTGATGCCAGAGATAGTTGGACGCCTTCCCAACCTGAGAAAAAAACTCTTCTCTTTTCATTATCCCATCATTTACGCCAACTAGCCGTTCATCTGTTTATGAAAACAGAAGGCGTTTGGTTTGAGTGCGTTTGCATTCGATCGCATGTACAAATGTGTGCGTTTGAGTCGACTTTCCAGCGACCAAATGTTTTTGAGCGTCGTCAATATTCTCAGGAATTTGATACGTTGCTTTCAAAGTGGCGTCCGCTCTTCACTTAATGAAAGCTACAAATTGAAACCCTCAACTCAATGCACACGCCATCTTGCATCCAAATTGAGTTCTAATATCCTTGAAAATTGGATGGAGAGATTGAGGAGGAGCAGGAAAATGGAAAAAGTGGCAAACAAAGAGGAAAAAAACAAACATTTGTCTTATTACCAACTGCTTTGACTGTTGCGATGAACCTTTGAAGAGCAGCCTCTACATGCATTAAATGTGTAATACATATAATCACATCCTGAAGTGAGGCGGATGAATTATGTATTTTTCCGAACCGTTCGACGTGGCACCACCTTGAGATTTACATTTTATCGTCAAGGACGTTCCGCTGCTTTTGACAAACGTCCCGTCCCCTCCTGGTTTCACCACAAAACATTCACTGAGTCCATTGTTAGCATTTATCCTTAAAATCAGCATGACGTGGAGGGATTTGATGAGCGTGGCCTTTCATGCGCAGGAGAAGTGTGATGAGTCAGCCGCTCTCAATGAGCTTCAGGTAATGGAGTTTCATCAGCAGATCTCCCCACATTACAGCAGATTTAAAACATCTGCGCACGCTCCGTTCCTTACAGTAATGTACCATGGTACCATGGCCAAAGAACCCCTGGTAGTGCCATGTGGTATGAATGTGGTGGACTTACAGAAACGTTCCAGAAAGTACTGTGGCAATTTGGGCACGTGCACCATGATATTACTGTGGTATTTTAGATGTGTACCATAGTATTATCAAGGTATTTTAAACATGCAACACAGTATTATCCTTTGGACGTGAACATTGGTATTACCATCGTATTTTAGGGGGCACCATGGCACTATCATGGTAATTTGGACATGTACGTTTACTGTGGTATTTCTGGATGTGCACCATAATATTTTCTTGCCGTTTTGGATGTGTACCATAGTATTACCATGGTATTTTAAACATGCGCCTCAATATTATCCTTTGTACAGTATAGTGATATAACCATAGTATTTTGGATGTGTACATGGTATTACTGTGGTTTTTTGGACATATTACATGAAATTACCATGGTATTTTGGGGATGGTTTCACTGTGGCGTCTTAGATGTGTACTATGGTTTTACCATAGTATTTTGGACATGCACCATGATATTATCGTGGCGTTTTGGATGTGTACAATAGTATTGCTGTGGTATTTTGGACATTTACAATGGTATTACTGTGGCATTTTGGATGTGTACCATGGTTTTACCATAGTATTTTGGACATGTACAATGGTATTAACATAGTATTTTAAACGTGCCACTGTATTATCCTTTGGACATTATAGTGGTATTACCATAGTATTTTGGATGTATACCATGGTATTACTGTGTTTTTTTGGACATATTACATGTAATTACCATAGTATTTTGGGCCATGGTATCACTGTGGCGTCTTAGATGTGTACTATGGTTTTACCATAGTATTTTGGACATGCACCATGATATTATCGTGGCGTTTTGGATGAGTACCATAGTATTACTGTGGCATTTTGACATTTACCATTGTACTACCACAGCATTTTAGACATGCACCACATGGCTTTGAACATGTACCATGATATTACTGTGGTAAGTTTGATGTGAACTGTGGTAGTGCTGTGGTATTTTGGTAATTTAACATGGTTGTACCATATTTTTTCAGACACATACCAGGAATTTGCCATAGTATTACTGTGGTATTTTTGGCATATGTATGGTGCCATAGTGATATTTTGTGTGACACTGTATTAATGTGGTATTTTTATTTAATTGTTTTGCACACTGACTGCAGTATATTAATTATTTAAAGTACCAATTACTGTATGCCCACAGCTTGTTGTTTTGTTTCTAAGGTGTACAGTATCAAAGTACCACGATATTACCATCCGGCACGATCAGAGTAGTTTTTCCGATGGTTCTGCATCAGCTGACACTGACGGAGGTTCATCTCATCCCACGTTTAAAGAGGTTCTGTTGGAGAATTCTCCTGAGGACTCAACGACAGTCTCTCTTCACACAATAGCGCTCGCCCCACTGTTTACAACACACAATTTAGTTTCCTTCCAACAATTATGAGGGAATTGAATCTCAGGAAATGTTCATTTTCACATCCATTAGAGCGGACAATAACAGGGGAGGCCTGAAGCCCACAAAGACATCTGTCTTCAAAGGCCTGCAGAAGTATATGGAAGATTAATATCCAGCCCCGGCAACACGAGCGCATGTTCACAGCGAGACGAGAGCGACCTCAGACGTGTTACGCTGAATATCTGCTCATCTCTGAGCCAGAATCACCACTGAGATCTCTTTCTTATCCGGGTTATATCTTCAACCAAATAATCGGGCAGATTGTTCTCCTCAGAGAAAGACTGTAATGTCTCAAACTGTGATTTTTCAGGCTTTTAGGGCTCATATAGTCTGATATAGTGAGAAAACAGCTCAGTTTTATTCAGAGGCTCAAAATATGCAGAAAAATGCATATAAATATCAATATCTGCCGGTAATATGTTCAAATATGATCAAAGTTTTAAAATGCAATGCAATGCAATGATGATTGAGAGATGAACAAATAAACCTTCCTCAAAAGCCTGATGATCATATTTGATACTCATGATTTTTCGAATAAATGATGATGGATACTCAAGAAAACCGAATATTACTAACAATATCAAAGTTACGTTTCGGATCATAAAGACACGTGAAGCTCGAGCTGAAGGACGTTTGTACTATTAAACTGAAAGACTCGCTAAAACAGTGTAAACTGTCGATCAGAGACAGAAGCACTGCAGGAGATTGACAGGTTTATCAGATCATGTTCATCATTTATTGTAGATATTAATGTTTTCATGTTTCAAATAAGATACAGTAGCGTTATATGGCTGAGTCTCATGAGCAATGAAAGAGTAATCTGTAAGGAATGAAAATGTTCTTCTGAGTGAGCAAGTCTCTTTCTTAAAATACCGTTTAGCGCTTCAGCCTTGTGGAGACACTCGGACAGATGATGTATTTAGGAGAAGTTTGTGATTTGAGTAATGCACCGAGGCAAGTGAAATGTGAGGTCCCACAATCCTTGTCTCTCACTCTTCCACGGCCGCGTATTTGTAAAAGTATTTGTTTGCAAGATAAATGGCCGTTCTCCAGGCGAAGATGACTGGCAACACAAAGATGATATTGAATTGATTTCTGAAATGTTGCAGAACTGACTGTTTGATGTATACGGGCAGACATGAATCATAAAAATTCTATTAAAAAAGCTCTTGAATGGTTGACAGCGGAATATTATTTCTGATGATTAATTTGACTCAGTTATTATGGACGGGGCTCCAGTCAGATCGCCTCCTACAGAATTGCTTTTCATTCCCTCTTGAATACACTCTCTCTCTCTCTCTCTCTCTCTCTCTCTCTCTGTCTCTCTCTCTCTCTCTCTCTCTGAATGTAAAGTTGCATTCAGAGTTAGATTGACGCGGCTGACGAGAGGCATGAGTATTGATATGGACACGTGGCCAATCGCAAACTTTAGCGCTATGAAAACATGGTCTGCGCTTCCAAAAGTTGATTGTGATGATGCCGTATTTCCAGCAACTTTCCATAAAGCCAAATCGGAAGCTGCCAAGTTATACGCGTCCAAAAATGTGATTTTTACTTGTTTAACTGCATAATATTTATATAATTGTGTTTATGCCTCTCGGCAAGCATCATGTCGACTGCTGTTCATACTCACAGAAAGGTTTGGGATTGATCAGACTTTTTTTAAATGGGGTTTATTTTATTTGGTTTTATTAATCATATTTGAAAATATTTAATTTTAATTTTATTTTACTATTTTATTTTAATTGAACATAAGTTATATTTGTATTGTATTTGTTGTATTTGAACAAAATACAACTTATGCACAAATAAAATAAATTACAACTTATGTAAAATAAATGAATAAAATACAAATAAAACTTAAAAATAGAAATAGAATTAATTCAATACAAAAACAATTTTTTTTATTTGAATGAAAGTTATATTTTATTCGATTTTTTATATATATAAATTGTATTTAAACATACATTTTTATTTTATTATTTGATTTAAGTTGTAATTTATTTTATTATATTCTTTTATTCAATTTGAATTGATATTATTTAGATTGAATTTATTTTATAAGGTCATACATTTATAAAAAAAAATGTAACAAAGTTTTTATTTTATTTTTAAGGTTTATTTTTATTTGTTGTTTTTCAACATGTTTTATTGTATTGATTTATTTAGTTTGAACGGAAGTTGCAATTTATTTAATCAAATTGTATTATTTAATTATATTTTGATGCTATTCAATCTGACAAGCAAACGCCACTCAACGATCCTGATATAAAGATGTCCTGATTCTCTGTGTGTTCCCGCAGCAGAATTACTCAGGACACGGAGGGGGGAGCGGGAACGGTGGAGGGGGGGGAGACGAGGACTACGAGATCCCCCCGATAACCCCCCCGAATCACCCCGAGCCTCACCTGCTGCACCTGATGGACCCCGAGTCCAGTTACCTGTGTCACTCCATCCCTCACAACGGCCTGATCAACCCGTACTCGTACTCCGAGCTGCCGGCGCTCATGATGTCCAACATGCTCGCGCAGGACGGACACCTGCTGTCCAGCCAGATGCCCTCGGTGAGTCCCGGTGCAATCCCACAATGCACTGCAGTGAGATCCAGGCCACACAGACTACAGGCATCATGGGTTCGCTCCCGACGCACAGGCTGTTACAAACTAATTACCTGGATTTAGAAGATACAGCATCACATTAATCCTTTGTGGATCGGGCAATCCCATAATGCACTTCAGTGAGATCTAGATCTAAGACGGAGACTAAGACTAAGAAAATAATATTTTAATCAGTACCAAAAATAGGTACATTTAATTAAACTCTGACATTTGTGTGTGCATTATGCATTTTGTTTATAACATAACAATAGCATTGTTTGGAATTATTGTGTCTATTTTCTAGTCAAGGACTCTTATTTCTCTTTTAACTCAAATTTAGCATTTATTATCACAAATTTGACGTCTTTAGCTCAGTTAATGTACATAGTTGTTAAATTTACATTTATTCATTTAGAAGAATTTGTTCATATTTAATAATTATTGATAATTAAATAATTAAATAATTAATTTAACTATTAATATTTGATGTCAATATTTATTTTTATTAATTCAATATTATTTATACATAAATTATATAATTTATAATATGCATTTACAGCAGAGAATACTAATTAAGAAAATTGTTAGTCTGTATCTTGTCCTAATTGTTTTGCATCAATTAATCACCAGATGCATATGCAAATGATATGCAGATGAGGTTTTGCATAATTAAAAAGGCATGTAAGCTCCATATTAGGTATTTCCGGGAGAAATTCTGGTGGACAGTAAAGCTTGTGCATCTTCAGTTTGCTGTGATTTATGAATCTAAACGTTTCTGTAAATGCAGATTTTCGGCTGATGTGATTGGCTGCTGTAGTTGAATGGCAGGATTGTTCTGTGTTTGTTTGAGTGACAGGTCTCCTCGTGAATGAATGTCGCTGCTTTCTGACCCACAGACCACTGATCATCAACTAACTGGCCACATCAGGCCTTCGTCTCGACTAACGATTCTCTAATTGCGTTTAAGAGTGAGAGATGATGTCAGAGTCAGCAGTGTCACTGAGGGTTTGTGGGTAAATTCATCAGTGGCGTTTCTCTCTGTCAGTGGCTTCTTTGTTCGTCCATTACGCTCTTCTCCTCCTCCTCATATCCAGAGCTCATTACTTGCTGTTTTGTTGCTTAACACGGACTCTGAGGGCCATAAAGAAATATCAGGAGAGTCGTCAAACCTGCCATCTGTGGAAACTCCCTCATAAAGCAAAGAAATGTACAGGACAGCTCGGAAACAACTCTGGAATTCTTCTATAAGAGTCAATCTCATTCTTAAACACTGCAAAATACAATATAGAATTATGTTCCATATTTTAGATCTGACAGCAGTTAATCTATTAATCGCACTAATCGCATCTAACGTAAACGTTTGTAATTATATGTACATAATTATAGAATTTCTATAAGGGCGAATCTCATTCTTAAACAGTGCAAAATACAATTATAGAATTTTTTTAGATTTGACAGCACTAATATATATATATATATATATATATATATATACATACAAACATATACTATGTATATGTTTTTAATAAAACATATTAAATAAAATGGAAATAAACTAAAATACAATATATTTATGTGTGTGTGTATATATATATATATATATATATAGTATATATTGTATATATATATTAGTGCTGTAAAATCGCTACTAATCGCATCTAACATAAATTATGTAAATTATGTTTGTAATTATTTGTATATAATTATGTTATATATTAACAAATATATTATATATTAACAAACTTTTATGTTAGATGCTATTAGCTGCACTTAATCGATTTGACAGCACTAATATATAAATATATATGTATGTATGTATGTATATATATATATATATATATATAAAAAAGTATAAAGTGAAAATATAAGTGAAAATATAAAAAATAAAAGCTATTTCAAAATATGAATAAATATTATAAGAGTATATAAATAATACTAAAATATCACAGGACAGATTTTTGTGAGATTCACCTCTAAGCTTTTAAACAAAACACAGTGTCCTCTTTTATATAACAGGGCTTTATATAACATTTCAGTCTTTTTAATTCTAAAACTCAGATTTAAAACTGGAATCCAGTGGCGAGTTTAAATTCAACTTTCCTGGTCATTCTTCTAATGGCTCTCTACAAAAGAAGCCACTTAAAATGGACATCAGGCTCCAGCACAAAATGGATGACAGACGTTCTGCAGCCGTATGAATCTATGCATGCAATTTCTTTAGCAACCACAATGCATTAAATCAACCATTCTTTCATTTCGAGATCCCATTTCTATATTGACACCCATCGAGCGAGTGAATATAGAGGAGCTAGTCAATAAATCTCCACTTAATGACACCGGCCGTGATGGACTGCCATTTATTCCCATTTCTTCCTCAAGCAAACTTAACCACGTAGCAATTATGTTCTGTACTATTTGTGCACTAAAATTTCTGGTTGTTTCCGGTCGAGGCGTTCATTAAGTTTTATATGCCCACAGTTACAATGATAAAACCAATCATTTTTTTTGAAAAAGCTAAGCTCTGTGCGGCGTATAAACGGGAGATGTGTAATGTGCCCTATTCACTGTGATGCTGATAACATTTCATGTTTTACATTGACCTTTTATGACCTTTGCCTCCATCTGAGTTTGGTGAAATGAAATTTTAGATGCCTGATTCGGTCCTGTTTGGTAGATCGATGGCACTGGTTGCATTCTCAGTCTCGCCACTAGAGGCGCTATTGCAGAATTAAAATTACAGTTAAATAGCTTAGCATCATCAACAACACATTCGGTTTAATCGCACGAACATTTGAAGGTAACATTGATTCTTTCTTGTTTTGTTTGACATGTTTAGTGATGGGAGGAAAAAAGATTTTCGAAGCATTGAATCAATTGAACCAATTGCCTTTGCGAATCAATTATTTGAACCAGTGATTCGGTGCACGTATCAAACTGCTAAAGTCACATGATTTCAGTAAATGCAGCTTTGTTACATCATAACCAAATGATTCAACTTGTAAACGTGTAAATGCAATGCAATGCATAAAAGCATCTTTTACAAGCCAATTGAAATGTTGTATTAAAAGTGTAATCTTTTAAATGCAATTAACAAATGGACTAATACCATTAAATGTAAAGTTGTCTGTATGTTATTTGATTAAATTCTTGGTTAATCATGCCCATAACAGACTATTAACTTTCGTTTTATTATACAAATGTGTCATTAAAGTTGCGTAAAGTTTGTTGTTGTGGTAAAAACCTTATAGAAACTGGTTCATGGGTTCACACAGATCAGTTATGATGTAACTCCGAATCACTGATTCGAATCAAATGATTCGCGAAGGTTCAAAGCTTCACAAAAGCAGTATTTCGAGTGTTTCACTACTAATGCAACCAGACTCAAGCAATGGCCTTCGTTTGGGTGGGACTGTTTGTTTCTCCAACCAATTGACAGTTCGCAAAGACCCGCCCCCTTTAGTTACTGTTGCTATGTCCGACAAGCCACGCCTCTCTCATGCCAAAGTCTCAACTTTCAAATTTGGTCATTTTTTTAAAAGAAATTTAAACAATAAATGGCGTTTTGTGGCTCTTTAATGTGTCTGACAGATCGCTCAGTTAAAGCTGCTCGTGAACCGATCATCTCTTCCTTCTAGTTCATTTATAGCATCAAATAAACATGAATGAACATCAGAAGGAATGTTGTTTTAACCGCGGAAAGATGTCAGGACACTCCGTTTTTCAAATTCAAATCCTCCAACATTAATCTACTAACTCTCCTGACTACTTCGTCGGACAAAAATGGCGGATTCGGCGGATGGTGGATTATGATTGGTCAGATCGCCTGTCAATCAAACTCCCTGCGAAGGGTCGATTGGAATACAGTCAATGTTTTTGAAATTCTGTTGGTGACAGGCTAACAATTTTTTTAATGTTTTAAAAATGGCAGTTATGCGAACGTTCAGGGAACATTCCATTTTATCATTTTGCAAACTTTACTTTTGAATATGAACATTCTGAATTTGAACATTTTCAAACAATTAGTAAGAAAAAAAAACGAAAAAACTGAAATGTTTCAGGAAAATAATGTTATTAAAGACCAGATATCTCTGAGCAAACATTCTATCAACGTTACTTGAAGAACGTTTGTTCGATACTTTGAGAGAAACGTTCCAGAACGTTAGCTGGGAATAATCTTCATGCACATTTGAAAGTGCTTATGTTTTGCATATGTGTTTATTGTCTCCTATAGTTTATGATTAAATTGAACAGCAAAAAAACTCTGAACAATGCAGTGCGCTGTTGAGTGTTTACATCCGCAAAATTCAATGCAAACAAGACCGGTCCATTTTGTTTAGGGGTGTTCGGTGTGTTTATGGGACGGGCTTTATCGCACACAGAAGCCTTTGCTGATGAAATGATCTCTGCCATCAGGGGATCAGTGCATATATTCCATCTCCAGAAGAGAAGACATTAGGTTTCATCTTCCGTCTTGAGTAGAGCGAGCTGAAGAGATCCTTTTTCATTAGAGAGAGAGAGAGAGAGACTGTCAGAGAAAAAGAGATGGAGAGAGATGGGCTGGAGGGGCAGAAAGAGTGATAGAGGAACGGGAGGAGCAAAAAAGAGGTTGAGTGACTGAACACGGCACCGGGATAAAAGGAAAACTGCTTTGAATGGAATGTCATCAGTACTAAGAGCTTTTTAAAGTATATCAAACAATTTAGACGGAGCGCCGCTGCATGGACACAACTTCCATCTCCATAACCGTGTTTGCACTTCTGACGGAGAGTAAATATCTGGACCAGCTCTCTTTACTGTTAATGCATGTTAATTCAGCTCATATCAACTCCATAAACAAACCAACCAGAGAGATGCACTGGGGGAACATGCTTGTAGAAACTATTTTCACTTCCAAATCGCTTGAAAACGCAGTAGAAACGGAAAGTAACACATTGAATTTAAAAAATAGTATTTACTCCAGGAATCGTAGTTTTATGAGATGCAATGAAACATTTTTTTTTTTTTTCGCTTAGAAGTCGCTTTTAAACTTTTGATTGGCGACAATTGATTACGAAGAAATGGAAAGTTACACATTGAATAATTTTTTTTATTACTTTAGTAATCTTAGTTTTATTTTCAATTTCGAAAAGTCTTTTTTTTACAGTGTGGAATATATTTTTGTCCTGGAGAAATTATATTTCTATATGAACATGATCTTTCATGATGCTGACCATTCATTCAGCACACTGCCATTTAATATCTGCGATGTGGTGGCATTGATGTTATTAATCTAACTTTTACTGTATTACTGTACAAAGGGAATAAATGGCTTGAAGCGAGAGCCAGCTGTGCTAATGTGGATATCAAAGTTAAACATGTATGTGGTGGATCTATGATTTGAGCTGCTTAGCAGATGCTACATGTTTCGCTAATGAAATGTCCATTTCAATGAGATTTCAAGGGCAATCAAGTGAGTTAAAAAATGTCATTATCAAGAGGATAATTTGCATTTACCACAGCAGTTTGAAATATGTGTCCTTCAGCACAAGTGTTTTGTTGAGCGTTTTATGTATGTTGTGTAATACAGAATAATATCGTTCCGACACGGATGGAAACTGGAATGTTTATTGGTTGATGTTAAGAGTGCGGTGAAGTCAGTAACTGGAGAAAAGAAAAGCATTAATCCGCATTAGTTATATAGTCACTTTAAGCGTAGTTTAGGGGTTGTTTACACACCATTTCCAACTTAAAAAAGAATTTTTTTTATGTCTTTTGGCCGTTCATTTATCAGACAATACCTTTATCGTCTTCATGTAAACAGCAATAACTAGTGTGAACAGGGATCGGTGTGACGGCGTTGTCGTCTGTGCTCAACACTTTTCAGTTTTTAGTACATCATGTCGCGTAAACTTGTTAATGACGTCACCAAAACGTAATTTTTTAACTAAATTGTTATGCTGACAATGTCATTTGTGATGTGAAATGTTGCGTTAGATTAGTAAAGCGTGCACAACAGTAGAGCGCGGGGCTTGCAACGTCTAAGTCATGGGTTCGATCCCCAGGGAATGCATGAATTCGTTTCACATAGATGTAATGCTTTTAAATAACATGTTACTTTCAGAACAATAAAAGTAAAGCAAAACCTTCACTAATCACCTCAGGTTATCCTTGCTAACTAGGTTTAGTGTTGGTTAAAAGTACATTGGTGTTTCCGGTCGATGCTCTCAACTTCAAAGTCATGGGTTCGATTCCCAGGCAATACATGAATTCGTTTCACGTAGATTTTCCTTTTAAACGACTCTTTTAAAAATCATCTTACTTTCAGAACAATAAAAGTAAAGCAAAACCTTCACTAATCACCTCAGGTTATCCTTGCTAACTAGGTTTAGTGTTGGTTAAAAGTACATTGGTGTTCAGGTCGATGCTCTCAACGTCATGGGTTCGATTCCCAGGCAATACATGAATTGCGCGTGTGTGTGTGTGTGTGTGTGTGTGTACATATACATGCATATATTATATATTTACAAACGTTTATGTTAGATGCTATCAATCATTATTAATCAGTTTGTCAGGACTAATAAAAATACATGCATTCTTTGAATGCAATGAAGTCACTTTGTATAAAAGCATCTGCCAAATGCATAAATGTAAATAAATGCAGAATAGCAGCCTCGCTCTCAGACTGTGTATTTTCCCAGTGCAGCGTCGTGTAGAGCGTATAATGGGTGAATAGTAATGGTTTTACAGGCCTGTACTTAGACTGGTAGATTCATCACCGCCTGAATGAACCGGACTGTGGTCTGGACTGGAGCAGAAATAGCCTGAAGATGATGGCCTGCCCAAACTCTCAGGCTATTCCTGGCCAGTCGGCCTTCCACCAGCTTTAATCAAATGTATTTTTGTTGAATTCCACCCAAGATATGAAAATAAAATGCCCACCGAAAGGGTTTATGGCATTTGTCAAGGTTTGTGTTTCCAGAGCATGTCAGCGAAGGCGGAGAAACTGAGGCCCTTTTCCTCCGGAACGGATGGAGCGTGTGCGATTAATCAATATAAAGCAAAAGATATTTGCATCACGGCACAACTCAGGGATTACATTTGTAGCGGAAATGCTTTATGGAACTATTAATATCTTTTTATTTTCTTTCCCTCCATCGCAGTTC
The DNA here is from genome assembly GCA_900092035.1 of Leuciscus waleckii. NCBI lineage: Eukaryota > Metazoa > Chordata > Actinopteri > Cypriniformes > Leuciscidae > Leuciscus > Leuciscus waleckii. Next base: position 9,336,914 of record FLSR01004884.1, read on the forward strand.
AAAGAGCGTAATAGAATGCATTTCCTGCAAGGAATATTACACCGATGATTGATGGATCTGGAGAAAACGGGGAAAACATTGGGCTGTTCAATAGGCCCTGCGAAATCTGGCCTCGCACGAAACGAGAGAGCAAGAGAGAGAGAGAGAGAGCGAGAGAGAGAAAAAATGAGAGAGTACGAGATGAGAGAGAGAGAGAGAGAGAGAGAGAACGAGAGGAGAGAGAGCAAGAGAGAGAGAGAGTACGAGATGAGAGAGAGAGAGAGAACAAGAGGAGAGAGAGAGAGAATGAGAGAACCCCCCTGGTTTTTAAACAGCTTTCTTTTCACCTTTGCGATTATTTATTTTCAAATAGTCCTTCAGGGTAATGTACCATTTTCTTATTTCACACCGCTATTTCCCATAAATGAGAGGAAGGTGCGATAAATCAAGAGGGAAACATAGACTTGCGCAAAAGCTGCGAGAGCGCTAAAGATTTATGTAACACATTCATGTTTTCCACTTCTTCTTTTTAGTGCTGCACTGTGAAAGCCTGCCTAATAAAAGCCCCTATTAATATTTCCTGTTGCCTAGCAACCGCAGGCAGCAAGTAATAGCATTCCGTGGAAAAATAGATGACCGGGCCGATAAGGAAAAATTCAATTCTTTTATTATCTCTAGGGAGAAGGTGCCTTATTTCCTTCTGCGCAATATGATATGAGAGCAGGCTTGTATATTAAGAAATGTTTTAAAGAAATAGAAGGTATTTTCCAATTTCATTATATCAGGAAAATGGAAGAAGAAAAAAGGAGAAGATCTGGGTTTTTTTTCTTTCTCCTTTCTCTCTAATAAAGTCCATTAGGCTTTGGATTTGCTAATCAAGGCGTCATTTACAGATTTAATTTAATTCTTTTGAATTTCATTCACGTTCCCCTGGAAATATGAGACTTTAGGTTGTGCCACATACATTCATATCACATACACACACACACACACACACAGATAATTAGATAAAAACTATATATATATAGTGTGTGTATGTATGTATGTATATATATGTATGTATGTGTGTTTATATATATATATATATATATATATATATATATAGTGTGTATGTATGTATGTATATATATGTATGTATGTATGTGTGTGTGTGTGTGTGTCCTCTTAATTCATCAATATACGTTTCAATAGAAATGAACAACTCATACCTGCATCTTGGGATCCTGCATTGACACTTTAAGCCCTTGGCTCCAATGGCCAGCAGATTCCTGGAAAACAAGAATGTTTGCAGTGTTTTAGTCTAAAGTCAAAACTCAAAATGTAGTAAAAGAGGTCGCTATTAAAAAAACTCCACTTAAACTAAAAACTAACACACACACACACACACACACACACACATACATACATATCTGGTAAATTGTAAATTCTCTATATTACATTATAGGTTTAATATCTTGTTGTGTAGAGCATTTATTATATATGATATATATTTATACAAAATGTCAGCAGAAGTGTGCTCATAATGCTGATGCTCTTTCTAATGTCAGATATGAGATCAGTGAAAGGCTTCAGTTTTACGGCACAGTCGTGGTCCTTGTTCTGTTCTTGTTTAGTCATTGTCGTCGTGTTGTTTACTGGGAAAAGAGCAGCACTATTGGGAAGGACTTAGTTGTTGCTTGGAAACTAAGTGATTTGATTTGAAGTCAGCATACTATAGTATATCCATAATGTCCTTATCGGAGCGCAGGGGAAACAGGAGACGCCGGAGAGGAGGAACACGGAGGTGTGTGTCGGATATAACAGGAGCCCCGGCTGATAAAGGCCTGTTTTATGTATCTCGTTTTGTCACTGGCTTCTTTCATATCTTATCAAAGCATGAAATCACGTTCATATTCCTCTGCGCATGTATCTGGACACACATCAGCTGACTGAGGAGAACGTGCTGCTCTTCATAGTGTCCTCTGTTATGTTTTATTTGTGTCTCAGATGTTTCTCGTAAAATAAAGGGGATACAAAAAGAGACCCAAACAAGAAATATAGTCATAAAAACATAGATCGAAAAAATATAATGTGGATATACTGTAGAGCAGGGTTATTAAACTCAAACTAAAACCATAAAAAAGCTATAAAATCTTAGTTACTGGAATTAAAATAAATGTTAACCTATTTTATTTCAGCTTTTGCAGGGCGTTTATTATATATAATATATGAATGTGTGACATTTTATATAGAATTTTTTCATAAGTATGTTTGATCCTGATGCCGTTTTCAGTTTTATTTTATTGTTGTTTATGGAACAAAACCAAAGCATTATATATATAGTATATATAAATATATATTTAGTAAGTATATTTATAAATATATATATTTAGTAAGTATATATTTTTCAAAAGGATGCCGTTTTATGTCATCGTCAGGATTATTGTTTTATTCTTGTTCTCGAACAAAACTAAAATCATAAAAAAAATTTTTTACTGGAAATAAAATGTTAACTGAAATATTAATAAACTTAAACTTATTTAATTTCACCTAGTTGCCATTTCTCATTTAGTTTAACTTGTACTTGTAATAAATTAAACTGAAATATAAAAAATATAAAAATAAATAGATATATTAAAAATATATATTAAAATATATAATAAAATAATAACAATTACAAAAACACAATAAAATGACTAATACTTTAATTAACATTACAATGAAAAAATTAAAACAAAAAACTCATAATAACTATAAATGATAGTAAAACAACACTAATATGAGGCTTAGTTCTGATTTATAATCTGATTTTTGATTCAAGGCGAATCTGAGCACAGTTTGAGATGTGAAACACTACATACGGCATACTACACAGTGCACACTACATACTGCATACTACACAGTGCACACTGCATACTTTTTTACAACCACTAGGCATTATGTATGATACACAGTTGGCATGTGACCTCAAAATTATTTTATATTTTAATTATTTTACATTTAGCATTAAAATGATTGTTCTTTTCCAATTTATTACATTTAAATACTTTTAATTTACACTGATTTTATTTTTTAAATGATCGAAGTTCAATTATTATGTTCTATATTAATTTACATTTAGATTTTACATTTTTACTAAAATAAAAAAATAAAAAAATACTGTTTGTTTTGCATTAGCTTTTTATTTTTATATTTTCAGTTTTCATTTTAGTAAGTGCTTTTGCCATTGTTATTATTATTATTATTTCTTTACATAATTTTTTTTTAAACGTTTTAGTCATTTTAGTACTTATTTCAGTTAGTTTAAGCGTTTTAAGTTTAGCTCATTTATTTCAGCTATAATTCAATTTCAGAAAATAATTGTAATAATCTTAATTATTAGAGATAAATATTAGAGATAGTTAGAATTAAACTATTATGGATTCTTCAATACTGAATGAAATACAAACGTGTGTACGATCAGCAGTTTTCTCGTGTTCTGTGCAGTGCATTCTGGGATTGGGATTTTGTCCAGTAGAATCTCTCAGTATTGCTGTTTTAGATCAGCAGTGACGTCCTGTGATCGGTCTTTACACACTGCCTGACTGTCTCAAATCTCTTCATTGTACAATAAGCCTGGTATGGTTTATCAGTGTGTGATTACAGTGAGACGAAGCCTGTGTTGTGTCCCGCTGAGACAGTAAACCACTGACCGTCCTGTAGGTTTATAGTGTTAGCCTCATTACACACACACACACACACACACACACACACACACATATATAATCGCTGTGAACATGCCATGCAAGCGTCTCTGATAAAGCCTTTGTTTGTTAGCTTGTTTGTCTAGTTTGTTTGTTTTTCCTCATCTTGGTCACATTTTAAAGACGTACTGAGCGAAACCGCAGTGCATTTAATTAAAATAAATGCATGAAAGTGAATTTGTTGCTCTGCTTCGGATGGACTCACGTGCACCCGTGCCGCTCTCGGGGCGGGTATAAACTCGTACAACCTGACCAGGCTATGAATACCACACAGAATCACTTACAATACTGAACAATACTGTACTGAATACCACACAGAATCACTTACAATACTGAACAATACTGTACTGAATACCACACAGAATCACTTACAATACTGAACAATACTGTACTGAATACCACACAGAATCACTTACAATACTGAACAATACTGTACTGAATACCACACAGAATCACTTACAATACTGAACAATACTGTACTGAATACCACACAGAATCACTTACAATACTGAACAATACTGTACTGAATACCACACAGAATCACTTACAATACTGAACAATACTGTACTGAATACCACACAGAATCACTTACAATACTGAACAATACTGTACTGAATACCACACAGAATCACTTACAATACTGAACAATACTGTACTGAATACCACACAGAATCACTTACAATACTGAACAATACTGTACTGAATACCACACAGAATCACTTACAATACTGAACAATACTGTACTGAATACCACACAGAATCACTTACAATACTGAACAATACTGTACTGAATACCACACAGAATCACTTACAATACTGAACAATACTGTACTGAATACCACACAGAATCACTTACAATACTGAACAATACTGTACTGAATACCACACAGAATCACTTACAATACTGAACAATACTGTACTGAATACCACACAGAATCACTTACAATACTGAACAATACTGTACTGAATACCACACAGAATCACTTACAATACTGAACAATACTGTACTGAATACCACACAGAATCACTTACAATACTGAACAATACTGTACTGAATACCACACAGAATCACTTACAATACTGAACAATACTGTACTGAATACCACACAGAATCACTTACAATACTGAACAATACTGTACTGAATACCACACAGAATCACTTACAATACTGAACAATACTGTACTGAATACCACACAGAATCACTTACAATACTGAACAATACTGTACTGAATACCACACAGAATCACTTACAATACTGAACAATACTGTACTGAATACCACACAGAATCACTTACAATACTGAACAATACTGTACTGAATACCACACAGAATCACTTACAATATCTTTGGCATTAACAACTATATATAACAACAATACAGTCCCACAGTGAAATGAAATGCATAAAAAAAAATAAAAAAAAATGCATTGGTGTTGGTCACATGGAGATTGCTAGTGTATTTCACAAATATAACTGTGAGATTTTTTTATATTTTAAGTGTGACTGGATGCATGATCTTTGGCATTAACAACTTTATATAACAACAATATGTTCCCACGGTGAAATGCAATGCATTAACAAAAATTGGGTGTAGAAACCCTTTTCACACAGAGGTTGCTCGTGAATTGCACAAATAAAAACGTGAAATTGATGAATATTTCAAGTTTTATCTTTGGTGTTTACAACTATGTGTCTATTTTGGTCAGTTGCATTTTGCACTTTTTTCTCTCTCGCTGTCAGACTCGTTTTACACCGGGCACCAGAATCACTTACAATACGGTCCCATAGTGAAATGCATTAAAAAAAAATATGTAGAGACCATTTTGACTCAGAGATTGCCAGTGAATTTCACAAATAAAACATGAAATTTGACAATATTTTAAGTTTGACTGATGCATGATCTTTGGGCATAAACAACTATATATATGAAAATACGGTCCCACGGTGAAATGCAATGCATAAAAAAAAAAAAATAGGGAAGAAACCATTTCACACACAGAGATTCCTCGATAGTGTAGAAACCATTTCACACACAGAGATTGCTCGTTAATTGCACTAATAAAAACGTGAAATTCAGAAATATTTCAAGTTTTATCTTTGGCGTTTACAACTAAGTGTCTATTTTGGTTAGTTGCATTTTGCACCTTTTTCCTCTCGCTGTCAGAAGAGACCTGTGACCCATTTTAGGGTTGTGACCCACTAGTTGAGCACCAGTGGCCTAGATTCACTCTCATTGGCTGTGTTCAGAATGCACTATTGCAATATTTACTATTTTTGCATAATCTAATAAAGTCAGAAACATCACTGCAGGAATTACTTGGGATTTATTTGTTGCATTAGGAATGGAGGGGTCAAGTTGAACACATTGCATTGTGGGATACAGTATACAGTGTGCTCTTGTGGGGTATACTGCAAATTAAGTAGGCCATCCGCATGCAACCAGCAGAAGTGTGTATTCTGAACACAGAAACTTAATATAAATGAATTATCATGTGGCCTGAACAATTGTCACATGAAGCAACACATATACAGTATGATTATTCTGGTGTAGTTATTTATGTCAGGTGGTTATACTGTCAATGCATGATGATAATTCAACTTTCTGGATCCTATTACATTGTCTTTATTGTCCTATTACATGACACATGACGCATCCAGAAGCAGATCGTACATTAGATGATCTACTGTATTCAATGGCAGAAGATTATGCATACTTATGAATATCATTTGTGGATATATGACCTCAGATTCATTACAAGCATCTCTTGGGCCTGGGTTTGAGGTCGGATTCGCAGACAATAGCGTTCAGATATCGCACGCGCTCGATGCGAAGCTCATTATTGGATGGCGGTTGTTATTTGGCTGTGATGAACAGCGAGTTCAAAGAACAGAGGAACAGGAAATGAAGTTTCTCTGCTGAATGAACAGAACGTTCTGTGAATTGGTGGTCGGGTGTGGAACGAGTCTTAAATGCTTTCCGTTGCAAAAAATGTTTTCTTAATCAGATGTTTTCTTTTTTTTTTTTCTTTGTTGTTTTCAAGTCACTTTAAAATTAAATGTTTCGCTTGTTGTTTTCCAGTCACATTAAATATTAAGTGTTGCTGCCAGAGAAATTGGAAAAAAAAATCGTGGTTTCAAACAAGAAAATTATTCGCTAAAGTGAGAAAAACTTAAGCCTGACATGAAATAATAATAGTGATACATTTATTTATTAATTTTTTTTGTTTATGGAATCTTTTATTGAACCTTAAGACAAAAAAGCATATTTGTTTGCATCATATTTTATGCATTAGGCTTTTATGGCTCATATAGTCTGATATAGTGAGAATATGAATATGAAAAAAACAAACAGCTCAATTATATTCAGAGCAAAAATATTCACTTTATTCATATGGACAAAAAGTAAGATCAATAATGTAAATAAATGAGATTTTTGTAACAGTATAGCAGATACTTACATAAAATGCACTCAATATCTGCCAATAGTAAGATGATATTTAAATGCTTAGTTTATGATCAAAGCTCTGTCTCTCTCTCTCTCTCTCTCTGTCTCTCTCTCTCTCTCTGTCTCTGTCTCTGTCTCTCTCTCTCTCTCTCTCTCTCTCTCTCTCTCTCTCTCTGCAAACAGACAGCATTGCAAACAAATATTCAATATGTCATCTAAATGTGCAGTAAGCAGCCTGCAGACAATATATTGTTTGTTTAACAATTCACGCCGACTGCTTTGTCTAAATTGACAGTAAAGAGAGAAGTCGTTTGCTGAAGGTGCACGTCTTTATTCTTTTGATTATAACCGTGACTCCAAATAAATTGAAAGCAAATGTGGTTTGGAATAACAGGGCCGGCCACGCTCTCACAAAACACTCGCTCGTTTGCCGATTTCGTTCGCTTAGAATTGCTTATTTTAATGTGAAATGTGAGAGCAATGGCTGTAGAAAATAATAAAAGTCTAATGTTAAAATGAGAGATGAAACGGTACTGTAGACTCTGTTTAAATACTGATGAAAACATCTCTTTCCATGCATGCTTTTTAATATATCCTTTTCTACAGATCTGAGTTTGATCTGTGTGTGTTTGTTATTGTAATAAAGCTGTTATTTAACATTAGTTAATGCATGTGCTATAGTATCTTTGTTGGAGTTAGTTAGTGTAATAAAAGCACAACTGTTGACTATCAAACATTGATAGTTCATGTTAGCTCAGGTCCATTAAATAATCTTTACAGATACTAGTCAATGTATTAGTTGATATTAATTAACACTAACTAAGATTAATAAATGTTTTAAGGGCCGTTCACACCAAGAACGATAACTTTAACAAGACGATAGATCCGCACCACAACTATAACGGCACAGAAAACGATATAGTCGAAATCACTTTCAGAAAGATTTTTCCAGCTGATGAATAATTAAAACTCTGACAGCCAATCAGAATCAATCCTGCTTTTAAGAGCTCGAGCATTTAAAGCGACAGACGACAAAACTGCAGCGCTTCATATAAACCGAACGCTGATTTATTAATCGTTATAGTTACCGTTCTTGGTGTGAACAGACCTTTAGAAGCATTTTTAATTGTTAGTTCATATAAGCACATGTATTTAACTAATGTTAATGAACAGAACCTTATTGTAAAGTGTTACCGATGAGCTAAACTAAAAATGCTTTATTTTGATGAGTTTTATTTTAAAGGTTATACTTTTACTGAGGTAATTCATTATTTCTATGTTACAATAATTCATATTATCACAGAAGTACTGGGATAAAAGGTTATAGTTTGGATGTAAATACTGATGTCTACGATAGTGATTAAAATATAGTAAATCACCTTTTGAAAGTAACATGGTGCTTCAAATAAACTATTGTATCATTATATCGTTACACCAGTAGGTGGCGACAAGTGACTGTTAAAATGCATTCGTCATTGAATCATTCATTCGATTCGTTAAAAAACGCTGATTCATCCAGTAATGAAACAAGTGAAGTATTTATGAGCGAGTCATTGAATCAATCACTCAAGAGATTCGTTCAAAAACGCTGATTCATTCAGTAATGAAACAAGTGAAGTATTAATGAGTGAGTCATTGAATCAATCATTCAAGAGATTCGTTCAAAAAACGCTGATTCATCCAGTAATGAAACAAGTGAATTATTCATGAGTGAGTCATTGAATCAATCACTCAATCCTGTTTCTACTAAGAGTAATTAAACATTTTAAATAGACTGCAGCAATTAACATTTTGTCAGAACCTCTAGTAAATTACATGTTCATTTGTTTAGTTGTCGGTTCAGAATTGTGGGAGGACGTTTTTTGAAGCAAAATAAATAAATAAAAATAGCAATTTAACAGAATAGTGCAGCTCTAATCTATGCAAATGGGTTTTTGTTGAGCTTTCCTGAGAATTTCATCTGGTTGTGTATTTGGCAGGTCCCTAAACAGAAAGAGAGATAAAACACAGTTAATCGTGTGCATTTTTCTCATTGTATTATTATATAAATTTTTTTTGCACAGCCTTTTCTCAGCGAGAAATGGGCCAGTAATTCGAGTCAACACTATTGAAATGATATTCAGAATTTCAAACGGGACGAGGGCGCTGCAATGATGCTTTGGAAACAAATACCATAAATTATTCAGCGAGCGAGCGAGAGAGAGAGAGAGAGAGAGAGAGAGAGAGAGAGAGAGAGAGAGAGAGAATGAGAGAGAGAGAGAGAGAGAGAGAGAGAGAGAGAGAATAGACTATGATAGATTGCTGGTTTTCGCGGCTGACTGCGGAGTCGTCCCGGTACCTTTTGTCCCAACAAAGGTTCCAATCACAGAATTGGGCCGTAATATGAAAATTCGCTCAGTGAGCCCATTAGCCTCTCTCTCTCTCTCTCTCTCTCTCTCTCTCTCTCTCTCTCTCTCTCTCTCTCTCTCTCTCTCACAGTGAGCCCATTGCACTCTCTCTCTCTCTCTCTCTCTCTCTCTCTCTGTGTTGTGCGCCCAGATTAAAGAAGAGGGTGATGCTCTTGGCCGGCAGCGGTTGCTATGGAAATGGGGTTGCCGTCGCTATGATAGGCCATTCATGTTTGATTAATTGGTTTTTCAATGCTTCTTGGTTTGTGAAAGCCCTTAAAGAGCAACTCCACGGAAAATGGAAAATTAATGGATTCTCTCTCTCTCTCTCTCTCTCCCCAACATTAAAGCTATTTCGCTGCATTTGAAAATTGAACTAATGGTGTTGCTGAAATGTGATTTGAGGTTGGAGGTTGTGTTTGGGCCGCTTTTGGAGGGGCTGTTGAGTATTCGAGATCTGAAACGTCTAAATGAGGAAAGCCTTTGTTTCAGGTCTGCTTTTGTACCGACACTTTAGTAGGATGTCCTGATATTCCAGGCTAATTCGACCGAGAGCTGCTCGCCACCCCCTGCGTTTGTGGACTTCGTGCATTTTTCTTGCTCTTTCATTTTAAATTTCGTCTATTAGCAAGTCTTGAGAGGTTAATTAGCACTATTACAAGCCCTCGCTAAGATCACAGCCGATACGGTAATGTTTACTCTGCCCAGACCTCTCTGACTTCATGAATCATTTTAAAAGCACACACAGTTGATGTTTAATTCAGCTCAACTCGTGAATGTTGCATGGAGCTAATAAATGCAAGTTCATCAACTTTCTCTATTTCTCTTTCTTTTTGATTCGTGGCTGGCTAAGTATTCCCATTTATGTGTAAATGAATACATCCGTTCGCAGTCCTACCCGTCGACATCCGCTCACATCTCCTGATGAGATGCTTTTTGAAGAGCAGCCACGGAAATGAAACATGGTGAAATATTAAAATACAAGAGTTACAGATGCTCAGTTTGAGAGGATTCTGGGATTTGAGGGAAATTAGAACCGTTGCGTTTTTTTTTGGCAAATTAACTAACTAACTTAATTTAGCAATGCCTGGTTTGAAAAAGAGGATTTGTATCTTTTTTTTTTGCATGGTATAAATGTACTAATGTATATAAAATAAAGGAGTTGCATCATTGCACAGTATTTCAGCATCTTATAAACCACACTCAGGTTTAACCAGGTGCAAAATGCACTTAAATACATTAAAATCTTAATGTACAGTTTTGCACCATGCAAATTGCATTTCGACCACAATTCGCTCTTCTGTATATACAGTAGATGTATATGCATTACTGTGTATGTGGTTATTTACTCAATTGTTTATGCATGTATGATTTATGTCTTATGTGGTGAATTCTTACTGTTGTTTTTAAGTGTCAAGTCATTAATGTGGTTGCTTTGGGATTCTTCCGGGTTGAGCGCCAATGGCCTTGTGGCTTTCTGAAGTAGCTTTGAAATTCATGCTGAGAGAAGTGCGGTTGATGACTTACAGTAAATGATGCTTATCTATCTAGTCACTCTCTAATCTGTTTATGATATAAGTCAGGTGAAACTATGAAAGGACACTTTCAAAACCCCCAGGGTTCAGTTGCATTGCAATTTTTGCATAGCGTCGTATATCTACGGCCTCCTTAAATTAGGTTAATGCATTGATGAGAGCTTTGTTTTGTAGTCATCATAGAATTAACTTTCCTTAACCTTAACTAGACACCAATATTCAGACGTCTGCTTCAAAGGGTGAGGGAAGAAGCGAATATCTTTTTAAAGGGTCTCTGTAGAAGAGAAAAGACTAAAGGCGAACCGGCCTCAATTGGTTATTTCTTTTCAAAATTACTCGTAGTAAAGTCTGGTCTTCTTCTCTCACCCTAGATGCCGGCGTTTGCGGGGCAAGCGGGCAGTTATTACCCCCGTGCCCACCACAGCCCCATGCTAAACAGATCTGCCCGGATACTGCCCCACCCCATGAGCGCCCTGTCCCAGCTCAGCTCTCAGATTGGCCAAGGCTCCTTTACTCACGGTTCCCCATCATCGCCAGGAAGTCAGTCAGCCACGCCCTCCCCCTCAAGCTCCGCCCAGGAAGAGGAAGCGAAGTACCACTCAAAGGTACATCAACGTTTCCTGCAAAGATCTGGCGTTTCACTGAGCGATCGGCATGAAGTTGCACGTTATTTAACAGTAGAATGCAGCGCCGACTTATTCTTCCTCATGCATTTTCTCCTTAGAAAGACTTTACAATAACATTTCTTGGTAACACTTTATTTTACAGTGTCCTTGTTACGTATGTTACATGCACTTACCATAGCAGTAACAGTAAATGATGCATAATTACATGCAATTAACCAAATCATAAGCCTATCCTACATGTAGTTGCTTAATATTACTCAGTACTTAATTACAGTGTAACAATGACACCTTAAAATAAAGTGTAACCCATTTCTTAATGCATTTCTTCTTAGTTAACTTATGCTTGCTTAAAATAAGCAATATTAATTTATACACCTTGAAATGTTAAAAATATATATAGAGAAATTGCTATAACTGAGATTAATGCATGCTGTAAAATGATCGTAGTTCATTGCATTAGTGATGACTATCGATTTGTAGTCAATGATTGTAAGATTTACTCTAGATTTAAAAAATTTTAAGTCAGAAATTAATACTTTTATTCTGCATAAACACATCCAGTTGCTCAAAAGTGACAGTAAACATAAATGAATAAATGCTGTTCTTATGAACTTTCTATTCATCAAAAAAATCGTGAAAAATAAAATAAATCAGGGTTTCCACAAAAATGTTCAACATTGATAATAATCAGTAATGTTTCTTGAGGATCAAATCATCATATTAGAATGATTTCTAAAGGATCATGTGACACTGAAGACTGGAGTAATGATGCTGAATATTCAGCTTTGATCACAGGATATAAATTACACTTTACTGTATATTCACATAGAAAACAGATGATTTTAATTCTAATAATATCTCACAATTTTTCCTGTATTTTTGATCAAATAAATGCATCCCACCGACTTCTTTAAAAAACATGATAAAATCTTGCAGACCCACAAAGAGTTGCACGGCCACAAATATATATATATTTTTTATAATTATTAATTTTTTGGGGCTACAGAACCATAAATCATCAGTGAATGACCTCAGAGCTCATGACAGGTCTGAAAGGTTTATATATTATGGAAAATAATGAATGTGCTTCTGACTTCCGGAGCCATCTGTTGCGCGTTATAAAGGAGCATAAATGGCAGACGAGAGCTTTGAGAATAATTTCCTCTCTTTATTTAAAAGCAACTTCAGTGTGAATGTTTTCCGTGTGTCTCAATAGTGTTTACAAATCTCTGCATTTTAACTTCACATCTTGACGTCTTTTGTTCACTGTGATTTGCTGGCAAAAACATGTTTCTCTCTCTCTCTCTCACTCTCTCTCTCTCACTCTCACTCTCTATCCTTCTTTTCATTTTCATTGTCCCAGAAAACCAATTACTCCTGCTTGTCCGTCATCCTCTCCTTTTATTGGAAGTGTCAGTTTGAATTTAATTTGAAGTTGCATGTAATGCGCAGGCAGCTCGAAATCCTCATTATCGCAACGCTGCATGCTTAATTGGATTGGAGAATACAAAGAGTGAATTAACTTACATGATGTTTAAATTGCATTGTTCTTCAGCGAGCTTATGGAAGAGTCCGGCCTAATGCAGCACAAAGCCCGGTGCAATTACACCTGGTCCGAGTAGATCTAAAGCCACTCAGTCAAAATAAGTCAGAAGTCTTTCAGTCGGCCGGGATTGTTGGTTCAATCCTGGTGGATTTTAATAATAATGCCGTCTGGACAAAGGCAACAATTAGCACATTTCATTCCCAGTGGTATTTCCTCTCGACACATACAAACACACGCTAATGCATTTAAACTCTGTGACACTGACACAAACACATTCATCCTGCCTTTAATTTTCCTCTGGAATGTGCCGTTGCGCTTATGGAGGACATGTGTGTTTGTTTACGCTTAATCAAATTAAATGTATATAAATCTGAAGCATTTAGAGGCCAGATTCCAATCTGTTCCCAGAATGCATTACCTGTGTGTGTAATTGACATATGCTGTGTATATTCATGCACGTGTGAATGTGTGTGTTTTTGCACATTAATTGAATCCAGGAGTCTTTAGTTTGGAAATATGCAGCTGTGCACATGCATACACATATGAGACACGTTTGAGTATGCGAAAACACGTACAGTCATGTACGTAACAAACTCTTTATCGTGTTACTCTCACGCACACAAACTCGCTTTCACATCAAACATTGAGCAGAACACTGAGAGCACACACTGCATTTGCTAAAGCAGCATTGACATACTTCATAAACATTTCTGAGGTTTGTTATCGCCACAGTATTCATGTAAAGTATGAGGAACGAGTGCACTGTACTACTACTGTACATGCTCAACATATTCACTATCCAGAGAAACATTGGACTGACGACATGTTTGGACTTGATTCAAATCAAAACCTCACTCTGCGTTTTCTACAGTTCGGAGAGAGACATATGCTCTTGTCAAATCACATATGATATTTCTGGTATGAAATTTTATGAATTCATTTGAAAACATAGTTTTGGACATTAAGATTGTATATTTTCTGTGTTGATGTATTTCCTGTTGGAAGTTGAGTCTTATTTTGCAGAACAATTTATTGAACTAAAATTAAATTATTGTTAGTTATCTTTAAATAACATAAAATAATAATAAAATATTAATATTTTCTTTTCTTCATAATTTCAAAAAACGACAAAACTTTTAATAATATAATTTTTTTAAAGAAAATTATATATATATATATCAAAGACTACTATAGTATTATAAAAGTCTAGTCTTTAGTGATTACTTTTTAATATTTTCATTCACTTTTTTCATTTTATTTTTCAAAATATATATATATCTTGATATATTAAATATATCTTTGAATAATTTAATAATAATATATTTAAATATAATATTATATATTAACATTAATATATATTAATTAAGTAATATATTAGTATATGTAATAATAGTATTAATATAATAATATATTAGTATAGTCTTTAATATTTACTTTTTCATAATTTCAAAACACTATATACAATAACTTCTATTTAATTATATATATAAGATTGAATAATAAAACGTAATTATATCATTTTAATATATATTATATGTATGTATACTTCTATATTAATATAAAAGTCTAGTCTTTAGTATTTACTTTTTAATATTTCATGTTTTATTTTCACATTAAAACAGAAATCAATAGTTTCTGAGTGATCACGTGCTAGTTTATGATCTTGAGACTCGTTCTGACTTTCACTAATGTTGTTTTGCGTGATCATCATCATGTAAATCACATGTAAAGTCAGACGTGAATGGAGATTTAGCGCGGTCTGTTTTAATGGAGCATCAGCAGTGATTCACGCTACATTTCCTCTCTCTTCAAATTAGTTTCTCTTTTTTGGTACATTGAAAACGCTGATGAGAGAGAATGATGTTATCTAACCATCAAGTTCTGCCCTAGAAACCTCGTTCACTCGTTTGCTTTAACTCTTCTGTGTTTTCTCTCCTGTTAAAGACAAAGATGTATTGTTCAATCATTCTTTATTTCTCTCTCTCTCTCTCTCTCTCTCTCTCTCTCTCTCTGTCCGTATCCTCATTTCTACTCATTTAAATAATGGAATTGTGTTTCTATTTTAAATGCACAGTGGTTTTAGATGAAGAAACGCATATTAGTGTGCATCAGACATGAGATGATGCAGCACTGATTCAAATGGGATATTAACAACGTCTGCTGGACTCTCTGCATTAAGAAATCAATTTCAGCCGCAATGTTTGAGCGCTCAGAAGAGAGTCCATGAACTGTCAGAGTAGATTACAGCGCCGGCGCTTGACTGAAAGCATTCTGGAATCCAGTGCATCCCATTTTTATTTCATGATGTTTGCAGATAAAAGACAACCCGCATTTGCGTCGCCAAACATGCATGTGTGACTGGAACAGCAGTGCATGCTGGGAGATGTAGATGCACTTGAAGAACTCTTAGATATCATCAAACTACACATGCATTCAATATTTCATTTTCATTCTTTGCTCTTCAAGGAAACTGAACTAGAATGATTCCAGCACTGATTTGTAGCAAAGAAAGACCAATTTGGCGATTGGCTAGTTTAGGTAGAAGGCGGGACTTATTTCGCCATATTGCGCAATGCACTTTTTCCCAATTCTTAAGTAATATGAGTGCAGTCTTTGTACAGTCAAACCAAAAATTATCCAGACACCAGATATCATTTTTGATATTGTTTTACTAGTTAGTTAATGTAAGTGAGGAGAGCAAAATAAAGTAAACTGTGACATATTATACCCAAATAATTCTTCATACAGCAACTAGGCCTACCAGTAAAAATTTAAAAATTTGGGACCAAATATTATTCCGACTTTGAGCTGATCATGTCTCTTGCTGAATTGCTTTTTCTTGAATTGCTAATGCTCTTTTTACACACAGACTGAACAAAATGAAGCATTGCTTGGTGATTGGTTGAGCTAAACTGGTATTATCTAATTGTGTAGTTAAATTTAACAGCTGACAGATATTCAACATAATTCATGTGTGAGACAGTCTAACAGAAGGACGGACAAAACCAGTCAAATATCAACTGAGTTCATAACTCTGAGTATTACCATTTTCTAAACTATAGCGAATAAACTGTGATAATGTGAGAAATGTTGAAGGCTCTTTAGCCAACGCTCCTCTCCTGTTTTCTCCAGTATACACGACCAGTCTAACGGTTGTGATCAGTGAGATTTTTTATGTTTTTAAAAGAAGTCTCTTCTGCTATGTTTTCTATGTGAATATACAGTAAAGTGTAATTTATTCCTGTGATCAAAGCTGAATTTTCAGCATCATTACTCCAGTCTTCAGTGTCACATGATCCTTCACATATCACTCTAATATGATGATTTGAAAACATTTCTGATTATTATCAATGTTGAAAAAAGATTCATATTTTTAGTGGAAACCGTGATCAATTGAATGCATCCTTCCTGAATAATATGTATTTTTCAAACGGATTTGTATATACAAGTAGACAGAAGATTTTTAAGTGTTTATTTGAGTGATTCTCCAGTAGGTATTGATGTGTATGAGAATACGTGTGTGTGTGTCAGTAATGAGCTGTGCATGAGCTCGACTGAGGTGTGTGTGTGTGTGTGTGTGTGTGTGTGTGTGTGTGTGAGATGGCCGCTGTATTTTTAGCATATCCTCCATAACACACGGCTGCTATTGCATGTCAAATAAGAGCACCTGCCTCCGTGACAGAGAGAGAGACTGATATTCTCTCGCTCGCTCTCCTTTTCTCTTTCTCTGAGAGCTGCTGTGTCCTTTTATTTGCAGTTAATTTTTGCCTCCTTCACTCTCCCCTCTTCACCATGAATCTTCATTTTGCTGCTGACACCCTTGAATGTGAATTCCTCATTTCCTGGGCTCTTTTTATTTATATCTGTTGCCTGGTGATTCGATCATGCTGAGAATACGAGATTAGCCATCACCCGGCGCCCTTCAATTCCCCCTCAAGGACATCTGCTCTCACAAATGTTATTGTTTGTGCATTTTAACCCTTCGTTCGCTGGAAAACTCCAGGCTTGGTTTTGGTTTTTCCTTCACAAATTCCTAGCATAATAAGGCTTGTCCTTGGGCGGCGGCGTCTGTTTGTTGTGTTTATTTACTGGGATAACAAGGTGACTCTTTCTCTCAGTTGGGAAGGGATTGTTTCTTCATGACTCGACTCGACGCATCTGTTCTGTGTCGCCGGAGCTGATGAGGTCATGTGTCCCGAGGTGCGTTTAATTCGCTGATTGCGCTGGTTATGTCATCTTTCGCTGAGATCGTCACCTGCTACTAACGTCTGGCCCGACTGGAGGTGTGGAAAGGCAAAGTTTTACACTTCGGCTCTGTTTCAATCCCTAGCGAGCCGCCTAACCGGACAGCATGCTCATGCATCTATTATCCATCCGTCAATCCAATAATAAATTAATTCAGTGTGTTACTTGACGTTTTATTGAAGGTATTTGCTAAATTTAGTTTCTGTTTTAGTTACTTTTTTTCAAAATAGGCTTTACATTCCCCATTATTATGACATTTTTTACACTTTTTTTATGCATAAATATGTCCAGATATATTCATGGACACTTCTCCCACACTTCAAACTTAATAAAAAAAAAAAAAACATTTTAAATAATGATTAACTATACATTTTTTTTTATATTTTTTTTGCATTGTGATATTACCATTAAAATTTTGCACCCCCTCCCTCAAATTCTCACTACTGTAATGTGAAGAAAAATGACATATTATTCAAATTGTATTAAAAGTAGAAGTGTTTATATATAATGGAAGCAATGGTTTAATTACCTTTTATTAATGCTGATTTAAATAAAGTTAATTGAATTCCAGTATTTTTTCTACGGGTGTATGCGATGAGCTTCAGTGCTCATATTAATCTTGCACAACATTACGTTTCCCATCCTCAAAGCGCAGTATTGTGTGACGAGAGCGGAGTGGGAGGAGTCATGAGCCGCCGCTCTGATAGGGCCATTAGTGGATGATTGATAGGCCTCTGCTCCAATAGATGACTGTCATTTCTTTTAGTGATGGCCCTGACCTGTCAGTCATGTGAATGATGAATATGTTAAATGATGTAGAACCGCGGTGACTGAACAGGCATAATTCCAGCCGCCCTCTCAACCGCAGGCAATAAGCCCTCATTCCCTAACATTTATTTACTGCTTAGAGAAGCTCCAGAGCTCCAGTCACACCCCGTTCATTAAAGAGCGGCTCTGCTCTTCTGCACACAACAAACACGGCACACTGGCTTTATAACTTTATGTTTTGGATTTATTATATATATATATATACTGTATATATGTGTTTATTTATTTTTTTATTACTTTTTTTTCACTAAATCTCAAGAACATTTCCAGATATATTCTAGATACGTACTTCATATTTCATAAAAAAAAAAAAATTATAAACATCAACATTACCACTTTTTGCATTGTAACATTATCATGTAAATTTAGCTCACATATAGATTTTACTTTTTTACTTGGTATTTTATGCATAAAATCTCAAGAACTTTTTTGGTGTATGTTATTTATATATATATATAATATATTTTACTTAAAAAAAAAAAAAAACAATCTCAAGAACATGTCCGGATA
This sequence comes from Leuciscus waleckii, assembly GCA_900092035.1. Taxonomy (NCBI): domain Eukaryota; kingdom Metazoa; phylum Chordata; class Actinopteri; order Cypriniformes; family Leuciscidae; genus Leuciscus; species Leuciscus waleckii. The sequence continues at coordinate 9,355,737 of FLSR01004884.1, forward strand.
TATTTCAGACATACTTCACATAATTTTTTTTTATTTTTTTTAAATAAAGATTAAACTAAGGTTTGCATTGAAACATTATTATCATGAACATTTTTTATGCATAAATCTCAAAAATATGTCCAGATTTATTTCTGGACACTTCACATTAGTTCCAGTATTGTCATGTGACCCGGACATGATTTCATGTTTTCTTGTGCTTGTGTGTGTAATGATCTTGTTCTTTTGTGGGAATGTCACCGGAGCGTCGGCCTCATTAATTATCAGGCTTTGCTCTTCTGGAAGGTCTGTGGGATCGTCCAGCACTAGATAATGACGTATCAAACTCAACTTGCGTTGTTTCTCATCCTGTCACTATCAGCGGCATCTCTGTTCTTCAGATTCACACAGAATATAAAGAGTTTTGACATCTTCGTCTTCCCTTCAGCACGATCTCTCCCTCTCCCCTCCGGGTCTGAGCCCGTTCCCCGTGTCAGCGGGTCTCACGAGTTATTGTCTTCCATAATTAACCGGTTATCAAACAAGAACATTTCATTAAGGTACAATTACAGCTAATTCTGCGGGGGGCGAGCGGCGTGTCACGATTAAGACACCAACACATGCTCCCGTTACTTCTAATTCATAGCGACCTGCTCCCTCTCTGACGGCTTCAATTGCTAATGAATCCGCTCACTTTGGAATAATTAGACATCCTTAGGCATGGTAATTTATTTAAGAGCTGCTGTCGTTAGGGCCACTCATTAGTGGAGGTTAAATTAATTTGAAACCAACGCTGCTGGAAGCTCCTCGGGAGTTCATTACGACAAAAAACCACGCCACCCCGTTCAATATTTAACTAGCAACACGCAAGGTCACAAACTTACGTTCGCCGAAGGTATTCGAGAGGAATTTATAGTCATTTTTGTTATGTTGCTTAAACTCCTCAGTGATGATGGTTCAAACATGCTGACAGAGTTATGCTTATTATTTATATCATTTGAAACAAGCATTTTCTATAACGCTGCTTTGACAGAATATGTAAAACAGCGCAATACAAATAAACTTGAATAGAATGGAATTGAATTGAATTGAATAATTATATAACTTGAAGTGGTGTCTCACGAATCAACTATTTGGTTGTTGCACTGTAAAATAGAAACTACATATACTACGAAATGCGAATTAATTAAATCATGAAATGCATAAAAATCCATGTTAGACCAACAGAATTGACCGTTCGCTAAGACCCGCCCCCTTTAGTTACTGTTGCTATGTCCGACAAGCCACGCCTCTTTCACACACAACGCAGTGAAACACACATCGTGGAGGAGAGAGGACACTGACAACACACTGAGACAGGACAAGACCAGCTTACTTATGATATGAAACAAAGCCTCTCATTTCAAATTTGTTCATTTTTAATGAAATTGAAAAATAAATAGCGTTTTGTGTCTCTTAATGTGTCTGACATATCGCTCAGTTAAAGCTGCTCGTGAACCGATCATCTCTTCCTTCTAGTTCATTTATAGCATCAAATAAACATGAATGAACATCAGAAGGAATGTTGTTTTAACCGCGGAAAGACGTCAGTAACAAAAATGGCGGATTCGGCGGATCATGATTGGTCAGATCGCCTGTCAATCAAACTCCCAACTAGTCAAACATTATGGTAGTTGTCTAAAAGAATCTTGCTGAATATTTCTGCAGTGTTCAGGGTTCATGAGTTCATACATTGCACTATGAATAAATTATGCGGTTACTGTTAGGGGAGTAAAAAAAACAAAAAACAAAAGTAACACTTTATTTTGATGCTCCCCGACAGACATTCTACTGACTATAAGTAACTTTGCAACTACATGTCAACTTATTGTCCTAACCCAAACCCTAACACCTAACAGTCTACTAATACTCTAATGAGAGTTATTATAAATAGAGACATAGAGTTGCAAACAGGGGTGTAGCACAAGATCCCGGGCCCTAAGATAGGCAGTCCTGATGGGCCCCCATGTTCCTCAACCACCCCCATTTAACATTGCTAATTATTGCTCATTTTAGATATTATAGCCTATTAATTTAAAATTAAACAGGTTTCAATGTAGGCTATTATAATGGTGTGTTGTATGCAAACAGCATTGTTAGTGTACAGTTTATTTATTAAGCCTTTACCTCAGATTATGTATAACCAGATTATCATCTGAAAGTATATGTTCTGCTCTTTCAGTGGGTCTTCTCAGTTCATCTTTAGCACTAGCGATCGCGGAGATATTCGAGTAGTTTAGCACTATAGATTCGTGTTCTAGTTTGTGCTCACCTTTCTTTGAAAAGAAGTCAGTTACCAATTGTTTCCCCTCATTTTCTATTCTTTCCTTCTCCTGTATTTCCTTTAGTTATCGGTGGCCTGATTTGGCTTTCTTTGAGAAAGACATTTCTACAGTACAAAATGCGTGCAGATGGATAAACCATTTGGCGCATTAGCAGGGGTGGGACCAGTCAGTCAGTCAATCAAGTTATTCAGCCAACACACTAACTTTACATTTCATCTGACATTCATTATGAAATTTAATTAGGAAATGAAAATATCCAGGTAAAATAAAATAAATCCCAGACTTTTCAAGGGCCCTCTCTCCCATTGGGGCACTGGTGATCAGTACTGGTTTTACCCCCAGTCCGACGCCAACTTGCAAGTTGCCTGTTCACACCAAGGACGATAACTTTAATAACTATAAAGATCCACACCTTAACTATAAAGATAATGGCACAGAGAAACCATATCGTTGGAATAATCTTCAGAAGGTTTTTTCCAGCTGATGAACAATAAAAACAGCCAATCAGAATCCATCCTGAGCTCGAGCATTTAAAGCGACAGAACGATATTGACGCTATATAGTTATTGTTATAGTTATCATCCTTGGTTTGAACGAGCCTTAACCTTATAGTCCAGATATCTATACTATATATAACTCAACTAAATATACGGTTACCAAAATTATTGATCAATTTATTGTATTACTAACTTGAAAACGTGAAATCTGTACGGATTGAGGCATTTTACATTTAGTGAACGAACAAATTCAAATTGACGAAACAAAATAGTGTTACTGAGGACAGTTGTTGAGAACATGTAAATGAATGCACTTCTCTCAACCTTTTCCTTTTTTTCTAGTTGTCAACGTTTTCGTCTTTCTCTAGTTCATTGATGAGAATGTTAAACAGTCGTTGCTGTTCGTTTGTTAAAGTCGGCATGGAACGGAAGTTGCGCTCGTCTTTTCTTCGCCGTATATCCGAGTGAAACGCTTCAGGAACAAGAATAAATGTGGGCGGGGCTTGATTTTGTCTGTGAGTAATTGATTGTATGGTTGTGGTTTGCTATTGGCTGATCTCATGTGAGTGACAGGTTATAGCCCCGCCCACATCATCAGAGAAGAGGAAGTTATTCTGATTCAAGATTATTAACACAATAATGATGATGTGCACGGAACATCATTTATAATAATGGTAAAACACTGCAATATTCCATATAAGAATGGGATTGTCTATTTTGATTTTTGAGAAGTTTGCTCTGCATATAATCGCATCGCTGTCTAGGAGACAGAATTGAGATATTAAAGAGATCTCATCTGTGTTTTTATCTTCCTATGGGACTGCAGCCATATTCATCTTGTTAAGTCACATCGCTTTTTTCTCCATTTGCAATTTAGCGTTGTGCCTGGAAGCAGCGTGACGTGTTTTGTCACCGATTTAAAGCGTGTTTTCCCTCATAAGATGAAATGGTTCTGATGTCCGCCCCAGTTCCAGAAGGGAATTGGCCGCACTCGTTGCCAAAAAGAAATGGAAACCGTAATTCTGGGATGTGAAATGATTGACAAGCAATTACATTAGCCTACATCGCATTTCATTCACTTTGTGTGCGTTAAAGCCAGGCTTTCTCCCTCCACAACCCCCATCTTTTCTTCTGTCCTGTTTCTTTGATGTGGGATGTACACTTATAATTCTCTGTGTGTGTTTTAGTGGACTTATCAATATGAAACCCTGATATTTAACCCTGTAAAGACTGGCATATGAAATAATAGTCAGAAAATTGAACCTTTAAACAAGTTTGCATATATGTTTTTTTTTAATAACATTTTTTTCAATCATATTTGATACATCAGGCTTTTATGGCTGAAATTGTCTGATATAGTGAGAATATGTAGAGTGGAAAAAAGCTCAATTTTATTCTAAGACTCAAATTGAGAAAAATATGTAATTTGGTTCAGATGCTGATATTTATATGGACAAAAGATGAAATTCTGATGCTTGTTATAATAGTATAGCACATACTTGCATAAAAGCATATCAATATCTGCCAATAATATGTCTTAGTAAGATGATATTTAAATGCTTAGTTTATGATCAAAGTTTTAAAACAATGCAATCCAATGATGATTGAGAGATGAACAAAACCTTCCTCAAAAGCCTGATATTATATTTGACACTCATTATTTTTCTAATAAATGACAATGGATAATCAAGTAAACCAAGTTGCTTCAGTCCAGTTAAAATATGACTAACAATATCAAAGTTATTATGTTTACTTGATAAAATTCAGTGCAGATTTCAGATCATAAAGACTCGTGAAGCTCGAGCTGAAGGACGTTTGTACAATTAAACTTAAAGACTTTTGATTGACAGTCTAAACTGTCAATCAGAGACAGAAGGACTGGAGGAGATTGACAGGTTTATCAGATCATGTTCATCATTTAGAAATGTGCATATCAAATATGAAACAGTAGCTTTAAACATGTAGTTATTGTAGTTTTGACAACTGCATTTACATGCAATAACTTTTTCCTCCAATCTGACCTAGAATTAGCCCAGACTGGACGTGATGCTCAGCTATTGGGCGTTTTATATGTGTTTTGTGTAGATTCATGAGGTTGAAAGTTGTTGACGTGACACTGGCCAGGTGCAAAGTGAAGGTTAAGTGCTCATATTCTAGCATTGCGCTCGTGTCTGTTTGTGTGTTTATTCACAGTTGTGTTTCGTTCCCTCGCAGGCATATAAACGGAAAACAGAAGCGGCGAAGAAGGAGTACCTGAAGGCCCTGGCAGCGTACCGAGCCAGCCTGGTTTCCAAGGTAACCGGACGGGTTCACGTCTTTGGGTCAGCGCTAATGTTGGGGGTGCAAACATTAGACTAAAGATTTCAGCACAACATTTCATGGGAAGAGCTGTCAGCGCAAGAGTGTTTGTGTGCGTGTGTTTTAAAGGGATAGTTCAAGGAAAAAAGAAGATTCTGTCATTTTTATCTTCATGCCAGTCCATCACGTGACTGGAAGATTTATAAGAAATATATAGTGCTACTTTTATGGGGGTTTTTGAGACGAGTGTTTTTATTGTTTACTAAAACAAATGTTTAGCTAAAACTATTAAATCATTTTGTTAATTGAAATTAAAATAAAATAAAAACAATGAAAAAAAAAACATAAAAAAAAAAAATGAAAGTCTACATGAACGAAACTAATATAAGTTTAAAAAGTTCAAAAATTCTAACGTTTTTTTAATTGATTGAAAAAAACTGGAGGATAAAAATTAAAGCTAAATACAAATTAAAATTAAATCTGAAAATATAATAATAAAAGTAAAAAAAAAATCTATAAAAGCATCTAATTAATCCTAAAATGACACTTTGACACACATAAGGCGTGTCCCAAATGACACACTATATGCACTTAACCTACGCACTATGTACTCAACCGTGTAGTTTATTAACTGAATAAATTATGATGTCATTCAACATCAGTCTGTTAGCCCCTCCCCCTCTGCCCATATAAGGAAAGCTTTCTTCATCAACATCCTATTTGGAATTTTCAGTGTGAACACAGAACTCACACTAGTTATACTACAAAATGGCACAGAACAGCGCATAAGTACACTCATTTGGAAGCACCTTTAGTCATAGATCATCGATTATAAGCCCTATTCGGACGGGACTAGTGTAATATGGAGAGGAGGGGTAAAGTAATAATTACCAGAGCTTCTCTGTGATTTTAGTCCCGTCCGAATGTGCATCTCAGTGATCATGACGGACAATGTCAGTAAAGATTACGGAGACTTTTACCTTCAGCAAAAAGGTCTGGAAAAATGTCCTCAGGTAACTAATCCCGTGCAAATGTAAATATGCACATAAATATTTTGTAATTTCGTGTTTGAAAGTAGTTTTCCGCGTTTTTTCAAGTATAGAGACGCTTGAAAAAGCATTCAGTTGTGCTCTAGTCGCTGGGACGAGTCTGTGGCAAAACTCAAGTGTTTCACACACACCATTCAGATCAGATAGAAGATCGACAGCACTTGTTAGAGGCACGAAACATCTTCATAGCGTCAGTTAAGTGCCTATTACCAACACAATCCAATCTGAAGTTAATTAATACATCGTTCGACCGGACATAATTGTTTTATATATATAAATATAGGTTATATGTGTTTGTGCACGTGATATCAGGAAGCAGCGTAACACACACATGACGACAGGAGTGACGGCGGTGTGTAAATCGAGTTACTCTCCCACTTCTGCTAGTTTTACTGAGATCTCTTATCCCGTGCGGATTGGCTATTAATATTACAGACGCCTGTGGTAAAATTACACCCATCTACCCTGGTAAAGCTAATCCCGTCCGAATAGGGCTTTAGAAAACAACCCTGTAAAGATACTGCAAGAACTCTCCTTTTCAGTCAGCCAGCTTTGGAAGTAAAAGATGACAGATTCTTCATGTGTGTGTGAACTCATTCTTCACACTGTCGGCACGCTCGTATATACATTCCCCAAAAACAGCATCATTAGTTCAACCCTAACCATATTCGTCTCTGTCATGTTTCTGCGGTCACTAACCGTTTGGTTTAATCTGTCGGATTGCTCGGCCGACTGCCGGCGTCACGCATGCGCCATCCATAAATCGATAGCAAATTTGCCAAAGTGATTTGACAGACTCAAAACGAGCAGAAATCAGCATGATCTGTCGTTTCACTGCATACGTTCATCTGCATAATAAAAAGCTGCGATTTCAAACCACTAATTTTACATTCATTGTTTCTCTTTTGAAAAACGCAAATTGCATTTTCATGCTAAACACTCTCTCTTCTTTTCCATACCTCGCTCTCTGAGCTCCTTGGCCCTAAACAAGAGCGTTGATTAAGCCGTTGAATACAGTATTCATCAAACTCAGAGGCTTTTATTAAACGCCTTTCTCATCCTTCATTGCGTATAATTAAATATTTCGTCAAAATCTGCTTTTGGCAGATGCTTTTGCTTGATGTGTTCGTATACTCTCATGCATTGAAAAGGAGGAAAATATGATAGAAAAAAAACTTGGTCTAACTATCAAATGCACATCGTTTTCACGGCCCAAAACTTGAAACATACACTCGTGAAAAGAGGATGACTCTTTTTTTACTCATAAATTAGGTTTTTATGCATAATTAAGACTAAAAGAATCGGTGGGAAATGTGAAGTTTGAGAGTGTTTAAACTCGTGCACCTGGTGCTATTTTATAGAGTGATGCATTATTGTCTCAGTAGTTTTATATAAATAAGTTTTTATGTAAAAGTAAATTTTTACTCTATTGTATTTTTAAAATCTGGATCATTTGTCATATTTTATCCTAAATATACAGAAAGACAGAAAGAAAAAAAAGTGAAACTCTCAGTTTGTAATGTTGTTTAGAGGTTTTATGAAATACGAGGCGGTTAATGGCGCCATAAATAACAGTATTTGCTCTCGCGAAGCTTTTGAAACCAATCATATGGTGTGTGATGATGTACGTTCGGGACCTGGACAATCTCCACTTGTTTAATTTAAAGAGAAATGTTTGAAAATGTCCCGAAGCAGATGTGCTGGCTCAAACGGTCACGTCCAACATGCTTAGCTTCCCCCGTTTGGTTTCTCCTGGTTCTCTACGGACACAGACTCAGCCCTCAATCTTTTCATGTTGATCAGTTTAGATGTTCTGCTCAATAAATATGAGGCATTATGAAAGCGCCACGATTGTGACAGCTGATGAACACGACCGACTGCCCATCACGCACTGGCATTTGAAAAACATATTGCCATTTACGATGCGTGAAACGGTAATGAAACAATGCTCTGCTGTAAGCGCATGCTCTCAATTTGACAAATCAGAGATAGATGTGATCGTGCGATAGGTGTTTGCTACTGTTTCTCACTGTGGTTTTCTGCTGTTCTAAATACTGACACTTCGGTTTGTTGCACGGCCTCCAAAATAATGATGCTCATTTACAAGTCATTGAAGTATCACCTCAAATGTTTGACCTAAAATATATGCAAATGTAATCATTTGATGAGAAATGTTTGAGATCATAATTGAAATCTCTGACTTTTGATCGCATGCTTCGGGAAATCCATGCCGTTCTTCTTGAGATCTCTTCTAGAGGAGATTTCTGGGATCTTTTTTCTCTCCCGGAAACATCTGAGATGCTGGAGACTTTATTTTCTAGCTCAGTGATGACTAGGAGAAACAAATGAGATGAGAAGCAAAAGATGCTCTTCTAAAATCATGCTGAAAAACCTGATCGAGTTTTGGAGTCCGTGTCAACACTAAGAACATCTCAAATTGATCTACTGATAATATAATTCATATTGACAATATTAAGCAACACGATTAATCGTTAAAAGATGGCGATCTCGATTCAAACACCCACATGATCTTATTCCTAAATGACAGCGATTCGCCTATTTTTATTAAAACTTTGACATGATCAAAAACCAGAACATCCAAATCTGTGTTCTTCACAAACTGATTTTTCAACCACACAGTATCGTTATTTCTGTCTTACAATCGTCCAAATTATCACTGAAGTTCTGGGATAAAAGTTTATAGTTGGGATATAAACACTGATGTCTATAGAAGCATTAAAAATAAAAAAATATAAATAAAAATCACCATTTGAAAGTCACACGGCGCTTCAAAAAACAATTGTATCGATTACATCGTTACGCCAGTAGGTGGCGACAAGTGACTGTTAAAAATGTATTAGTCATTGAATCATTAATTCAAGAGATTCGTTCAATCCAGTAATGAAACAAGTGAAGTATTTATGAGTGAGTCATTGAATCATTCCCTTAATCCTTTTTTTTTTTTTTTTACAAAAAAAATTTAAATTAAAATATTCTTTTAAATAGACTGCAGCAAGTAAACTTTTTTCAAAACCTCTAGTAAATTATATGATATTTTTTTTATTAGTCAAAAAAGAAAAGAAAAAAATCATAATTCTCAATTTATCCAGAATCGTGCAATCAACTTACACTGTAAATTATTTTTTGAAGTTGAAAGTAAAGATCATGGAGTGCGTTTTACCATTTCAGTCTTTCTACTTGAAAATGTCACGTGTGTTACCTGCCATTTATCTTATGTGTGACATTTACTAGCAATTTCTTTTCTTATTTAATTTTTCTTACCATTTTTTTTTTTTTTTTTTTTTTTCCATTTAGTCATGTACTATTTTCATGTACTAAACGCCACGCTTGCTTGTGTTTATGAGGTGTGATTGGAACAGCAAACAGCATGTGATGATAATTGAACGTCATTTGCTCAGAGATAGCACACTACCATGAAACATTTATCATTGCACACTTCATTGTTCATGTACTACATACTCTACATGTGCAGTGAACATTACGGCAGTATTCCATTCCAAACTTATGAACAGCAAACAAGTTTTATTTTTTGTGAAGAAACATTATACACATGCAGTTTATACCTCCTCGTTTATGTTTAACACACTGGTATCGCTCAATATTAATAGCGGTGTTCGGAATCAGATCTTGTTGGGAAAATGTTACCAAAAGAACTTGAAAATGGACAGGTCGTGTTTTGCGTGCGAAGCGAAATGAAATGAGATGAAGTGAGAACTGGGGTGGAGGATGTGTTGTTTTGGAGGTGTAGTCTCTGTGCTGAAGACGCGTGTGAAGTGAAAAGGTCTGATTTTCTAAAGCGGTCAGTGTTTAGCACCTTCCTACAGTCGAGCAATAAAGAAAACAGTTCAGAAACGCTTTTGAAAAGAAGCGAGGAACAAATGCCAGGTTTAATCATTAGAATACAATTGATTTTTTTTTTTTATATAATATGCTTTACATACATCTAAACTTTATTTAATAATTGGTAACACTTTACAGTAAGGTTCATTAGTTAATGTATTAACTAACATGAACTAGCCATGAGCAATACATTTGTTACTGTATTTGTTAACGTTAGTTAATAAAAATACAGCGGTTCATTGTTAGTTCACAGTGCATTAACTAACGTTAACAAGATTTTAATGAAATATTAGTAAATGTTGAAATTAGCATTAATAAATGCTGTATACGTGCAGTTCATTATTAGCTCATGTTAACTAATGAACCTTATTGTAAAGTGTTATCTGATCATTTGTACATTTTAAGTTTGTGAAGTACACACACATCAGGGTCACACACTTGCATTGCATTGGCTGAGCATTCATGTTTGAATGCTTGCATATGTTTCTGGCCTAAAAATGCTAATAAAATGTGTGTATTGTGTCTCTCTCAGGGATTCTCTCACTTACAGTCTGAGTATCAGAAGAGTGTGGGGGGGTCTCAGTCTCCTGGGGCCCCGAACCCGGTGGGCCAGAACCCCGACTGGGACAGCGAGTACTGCAACCGGGAATGCGGCGGAAACCACTGCAGGTAAACAGCGTGTGTGTGTGTGTGTGTGTGTGTGTGTGTGTGTTGCGCGCTACGGTTTAACTGTGTCTGTCCCATGAGACGTGTCATAGTATCAGGGGACTCTGTGAGTGTGTGTGTGTGTGTGTGTGTGTGTGTGTGTGTGAGCAGCATGTGTGGTTTCAGAGCTGTGCGCATGAATTATTTATTGTGTAATATAACAATGCAATGCAATGCAAAGTAAAATAAAAAACACAAACAGACAATAACAAAGTTAAAAGACTAGTTCACCCTAAAAAATGAAAGTTATTCACACTCATGTCATTCCAATCCAGATATTTAGCAGAATGTTCACACTGCTCTGAAAGCATTCACAAAAAACAGGACTTACAAGTCTTGAGCTGTTTTCTGAAGTAGGGCTGCGTGATATATTATTATTATAAATTTGAAATATTATCATCACAATATCAAAATGCTTTTCACATATTTGTTAGACCTTGAGAATAAACTTGTTTGTTCACAATTAAACTCGACAGAGCAGATACCTTTTAATTCAGGGCCTCGTGAATTGAATTAAGCTTTTAAAATGTAATCAAGATGAAAATATGATTAATCTACAACAAAACATTGCATTTAAATTTTTTGTCAAATAAGATGCTGCACAACACAACTGTATAAATGTAAAACATGGATGAAAAAATATATATATCTCAGTTGTATGATACGGTATTCCTTAGAAATAATAATAGTATTATTACATTTAAGTACATTTTAATAGACAGTAGTGATATAAATTGTCGTCATTTCTCTTCAAGTTAAACCGAACTTTTATTTTGACGGGTTGTCGTGAATATCTTGGTTTCGGTGTGTATTTGACGATAGTTTTCCTAAAATAAAACGGTTAAAAGCTTGTTAAGTGACTCTCAAGATGAAGTTCATGTGTTCATCTCCTCATATATTGAGACAGACACTGAAAACACTGAGCGACACATGCGTGAGTGTGTGTGTGTCAGACGAAACTATAACGATTAGTCGCGATTAATCGCATCCAAAATAAAAGTTTGTTTACTTAATATATGTGTGTGTTCTTGTATAATTTTCTAAATATATGCATGCATGTGTGTGTATTTATATATGAAAAAAATTATTATGCACAGTACACACTCATATATTATGTACACACAACCTTTTATTTTGAATTCGATTAATCGCGATTAATCGTTTCACAGCCCTGAGTCCTGCACTGACTGGCTGTTGTCATGTTTATTTCTGCTATGTGAGAGTCTGTTAGATTAATCCAGAGCTTATCATCATCGTTATTGACGTCGATATTGATAATGTTTATTGCCCAGCCCTATGAGAGTTATTAGCATTGCACAAGTCTTATGGATTACTGTTATGATGGTTGGGCTTTTTTTTTTTCTTTTTCTTTTTTTTAAATTCGTTCATTGGCTTGGTTTGAACTTTAGTTTGGAGTGACACGAGAGTGAGTGAATGACGACACAATTCTTATTTTTGGGTGCCATTTTTCTTGGATGAAGCTTTTAGCGTTTTCTAACCTGACGCTGATTTGTTTCTCATTGTTTTGCAGTGGCAGTATGATAGGCAGGGATAAGCCACTCTACCTCACTTGAAGAAAAACAAGGAGAACGGAAAGAGAAAAGATGAAACAACACCAGGGAGTCCCCCCCGCACCTCTCCACCCTTCCCAGAAATCATCAGTTTCCCTCACTGTCATTTTACATTCGTTTTTAGAAGGATGTGTGTGTGTACGCGTTCTGAAGACTACTAGTGATCCTTTCATTTTTGCCAAGCACTTAAAAATGTACAGGCCTCTGCGCCAGAGACCTCAGAGAGCACTCACCCCGTCTCTGAATAAACTTAAAAGAAAACAACAAAAAAAGATGTATATAACAAAAACGAAAAGGAAAAAAAATAAAGCAAACTACCATTAAACCGGCCCTCAGGGCGAATGAGCTTTAACTATAACAGAGGAAAACTCTCCTCTTAGTCTCTCAGTTACTTTCCTCCTCGTCTCATTTTTGTTTTATTTTGTCGTTGTACTTTTTATTTATTTCCTGCTTGCAACATAGCTCTTCTTTTTGGCCAAAAAAAAACAGGTCCGTTACTTTAGGGAAAAAAGTCTCTTTCGAGTCTCTGTGAATTTTAGGCAAAAAAAAAAAAAAAAAAAAAAAAAAAAAAAAAAAAAAAAAAAAAAAAAAAAAAAAAACAAAAAAAAAAAAAATTAAAAAAAAAAATTCACCCGTAGGTTTCTGAAGACCGTTTTTGAAGCCTAAAGTGGGCGTGGCCGACCGTCGCCATCTTGGCAGCGCGTCACTCCCGAATTTATTTATTTTTACAGTCAGACAATGAGCTGAGGTAACGTGACGGCTAACAGACAGAAGACAAACGGCTAATGATGACTAATGACCACAGCAGCGGGAATCCACCTGTCACTCAAAAGTGGACACACCCTTAATTATGCAGAAATTTACATTTACATTTTACATTTAGTCATTTAGCAGACGCTCTAGTCCAAAGCGACTTACATATTAGGACTAAATTAAGCGAGTCATCGTGAAGAGGCAAAAACAACGCAAGAAGTGCTCAAAATACAAAGTTCGGGCATTGTTCAGAGTAGCATAAGCCCGATAAGGGAGGATTTAAAGGGAAAGGAACGATAAAAAAAAAGTAATAATTTTATAAGGTTAAGTGCTAGCGGAAGAGATGCCACTTTTAAGGCTTAATATAATTGAAATGCATGAGTTATAAAAATATTCACCCCCCTCACAGTCGTCATGAAGGGCAACATTAGCTATATAGACCAAAGCCAAGTTTTGCTCCAGGCTGTAAACATGTGTTCTTCTGCTGTAAAGTTGGCCATTTTAACATGGAGGAGATGCAGATTTGACTCACTTTTGCAGCTGGGCTCTAGTGGCTAGTCGATGAATTGCCGTTTAATTCACTTCCGTGTTGGTTCGAGAGAGAGACAGGGAGGTTGCCGCGTTCCAGGAACTTAACGACTTCACGAACTGTAACTATCACAATGTTAACAGAAAGTAAGTAAAGTTAATAAAAGGCTGATTTGACGTTGACTTGACTGTTCTGTGTGATGGTTGAAAGACGCGTTAGGTGTGATCGGGGCCTTACGTTCTGAAGGCGCCTCCAGATTCAGGTCAAAGGTCAGAAACATACTTTACACAAGTACACAGATGTGAACACACACGTTTAACTTTAACTATATCATTCAGCAATATTCTCTCGAAACAGTAGATGAAGAACATGCACCGCATACTTCGGTTGTGCTGAGTCACCCAGACACATCTCACATCGTGTACTTGAACAGAGTTCGTTTCAAGTCTTAACGCAGTCGTTCTATTGAAACCCCGGGGTCATTTCTTTTGCCTGGTCTTCTTGACTGACATTAAAACCACCAATATAACATGTAAAGGTGAACTATAATGTTCTCAATGTGAGATAATACAGCACACAGTAAATTAAATCAACAGTGGGTCTATAGTTTCTAGTAGTTTTGCTAGATGTTCTATTGTGTTGATCTCATCTTTCAGTTTTGTGGGAAAAAATTAAATGCATTTGATCATTTAGTCAAACGTTTTATTTTAATCTTTTTTTTTTCTTTTCTCTACTGTAGCATATTATTTTTAGTTGAATAAAATAAATAGTGTACAAACCTGCCAATTGTAGTTATTTTATTTGTAAAGTCAGCAATGATAATTATTTTAAAATCATTATCAGCAAGTTGCCCATCAGTTTAATATTTAATAATGTTTAACAGGTTTCTATTTATGAACAAAATGAGATCAATTTTGCTTATAACTACAATATTTGAATTTTATTGTTATTTTGTTTTTGGATTATGATTATGATGATGACCATTGCTTTTATTTTTTATTTTTACTTTTTTGAATACTGTATTTTTTTTTTCTTTCCTTGCCAGCCAGGTCATTTTGTGTCACTATGCCTTTTTGTTTCATTTTGTCTGTAATAAAAACGTTAAATAAGAGATCTGTGGGGTTTTCTTTATCGACATTCATAACGACCACTTCCTTTAGAGATGCACCGATATATCAAAACTTTGGCCGATACCGATAATTCTTTACACTTGAAAGCCGATAACTATGGAAGCTTGTTTCCGCCTCAGAATAAAACATTTTAAAAGATAATTACGACTTTTTATCTCACAATTGCGAGTTTACATCTCGCAATTCTGACTTTATTTCTCACAATTGCGTGATATAAAGTCGCAATTGCGTCTTATAAAGTCAGAATTCTGACTTTTTTTCTCGCAATTGCGACTTTACATCACGGAATTCTGACTTTATAACACATAATTGCGAGTTTATATCTCGCAATTCGGACATCTTTTCTCAGAATTGTGAGATATAAAGTCAGAATTGCGT
Source organism: Leuciscus waleckii (assembly GCA_900092035.1). Classification (NCBI taxonomy): domain Eukaryota; kingdom Metazoa; phylum Chordata; class Actinopteri; order Cypriniformes; family Leuciscidae; genus Leuciscus; species Leuciscus waleckii. The sequence goes on from FLSR01004884.1 coordinate 9,370,808, forward strand.
GATAAAAAGTCAGAATTCTGACTTTATAAGACGCAATTTCGACTTTATTTCTCTATTCTAAGGGGAAAAAAGACAGACTTTTTTTTTTTTACCTCAGAATTGTTTATATCTCACAATTCTGAACGCTATTCATATTATAAAGTCAGAATTGTGAGATATAAATTCCTAATTCTGACTTTATAACACGCAATTTTGACGTAACACACAAGTGCAACTTTATATCACGTAATGCTGAGATAAAAAGTCAGAATTGTGAGATTAAAAAGTCGCAATTACCTTTTTTAATTTTTCACTCTGTGGCGGAAACAAGCTTCCAAAGATAACCGATATATCGGCCGATAAATCTAAATCTTTATATCATTTTTGAGAGCCTGATTACAAAATCAAAAGTCTCATCATTAAAATCCACGTCCCAAACACACAATTATAATGTTCTTGTTATGATTTTATGTAGCCGATATGACAGACATGTTGCACTTCACTGTATTTTCCTTTTTTGAAGTGATTCCAATCATATTTCTAGCAATTTTAAACCATCATGTTGAACAGTGCGCATCTGAAGCGTCTCAGCTGAAGGAAATAATACATTATGTATCCGCTTTAATATATCAGACACATTTTCTCACTAGGCTGATACTACATCCATATCTTCCTCTATATGCTGTTTTATGATATTTGCTTAAATGCTTAAATGAATTGAGCGATCTGAAAACATGCTATACTTTAGTTTGCAACGGTCGGTTACTTTACTGTTATAAAAGAAATCCTCTGTCTAAAATGAGAACGAGATAAGTATTATGCTATAACACACATGAGTCACTCTCACACAGCAGGGAACATGAATGCTAAACGTCTCATGTGCTTTTACTGCAAATCAACATCCATACGGTGTGCTTTAGTGGACTCTTGGACATCTCCTGGTTATTACGGTTGATTCTAAAAGTATAGACCAACATTTATCATATTATGATTTTTTTTTTTTAGCAAAGCAAAGCAAAGCTATACAGTAAAAGTGCCTCGCCGCCCTCCATTTATGTTTTATTCATATTGCGGCGGGTGTTGAATTGGCAGATAGATCATTATTGAACAATTGGAAACCAGAACCGCCATTCCGTGCTGAGACGCACATTACGAGGAATATCTCGTCATATATCTTAATGAAACATACGGTGGTGGAGATGGAAAGATGTCGTTTCAGTGCGTGTTATTGTTTGTGTGTATTGCAATAAAGCAACAAGCAAAACCTTGATATTTCATTGCATAAAGCACCAGAAAGGAGGCCAAAAGTTCAACTTTACATAGGAATGATGAGATATCTTTAATATTACAATTGCATCAACTACATGACGAGATTAAATAGAGACTTTATATGTCCCCATGCTTTATTTTTTTTTCCCTGAGACCTCAATAATCTGCAATGCTTTTCCTCTAGATTTGCCATGGTTCTAAAGTCATGCAATCAAAAGTCAGTCATTTTACTTTAGCAATCTGTAAAATGTTCATTGAGAGAGAAAAAAAAAAAAAAGTCCATCTGGAAATGATTGGATGGTGAAATGTGTTTCTATATATAACAGGTGATTGAAAAACAAGGTGGATTGCTGATGGCTTTTTTTAGACTTTTTTTTTTATGTGGAAAACAGAACTGTAAAGGGTAAAAAATAAAAAATACATAAAAAAAAAGGTAATTGCAACTTTTTATCTCACAATTCAGACTTTGTAATTCGCAATTTACTTTTTTTTTATCAGAATCGTGGTAAACTTGCAAGAGCAAGAAAAAAAGTCTGAATTGTGAGATAAAAAGTTGCAATTACCTTTTGAATTTTTTTTTTTTTCCGTGGCAAAAACAAGCTTGAAAAAAAGGGTCTATTTTAGCAGCATTATTTAAAAAAAAGCAGGTAACACTTTATTTTAGTGTCCTTGTTACATATGTTCTTACCATATTAATAACATTAATTGATGCATATTCACATGCAACTAACCCTCAACCAAACCCTATATAATTAATATCACTCAGTATTTAAATGTATATTACACTGCATTGAAATGCATACAAAATGCATTCATTAAAAACCCAGCGCTTGTACAGTAGGTTTGCCGTTCGATCAGTGGACATCAGGACTGAAGAGTGAAACAGTTTATGACCTGCGACATGGAAACTTTCCACTTCTGCGTCGAACATTTGCGGTGCAACGAGCACTGAACAGACTCTGACAAGAGCTTTTCATCTGGCTTTTTTCTTTCTGTTTCTTGTCATTTTCTTTTCCTTTGATGTCACACATGTAACGTATGTGCTATGGTTTCCATGTCAACATTTTTAGCTAACGAGACCACATGTGTAACTGTTCTGGTATTCTTTAACAGGGGAGGTTAGTTTAAGTCTTTTTCCTGTACCTTTCTCTCTGACTGGTCTTTTGTTAGAGGAGAGAGAGAGAGAGAGCGAGAGAGAGAGAGAGAGAGAGAGAGAGAGAGAGAGAGAGAGAGAGAGAGAGAAGCGCGGGATTCGTAACAAGCAATATTTACACTCACAAAATATAGAAAATGATTTCCAGGTGCTTGATCAGCAGGAAAGGGTTACTGATAAACAGGAAATAGTTATCATTCATTGTTACTGATGTTTTTAGTTCATGCAAATGACTTGATAACATCGAGCAAAAGTTCATTTTGAGTTTCTGCAGAACTGTTTGTTTGTTAACGTCAGAATTTATAAGATAAAACTATTTTTTAAGCCTCAGTCTTGGTGACTTTAACTAGTAACACGGTTTAGAGTTACAAATAGGTCTGCAGCTTATATGAAATATGATTTTATAAGAAGTCAATGATGTAACCGGTGCTGTTATTATAAACCTTAACCATTAGGTCCTTTTTACCTTTTATATGAGTTTAAAGTTGAAACACAAAAAAAATCATAAAAAAAAAATAAATAAAAAAATTAAAGCAAAAAAAAAATAATATATATATATATATATATATATTAATAAATCATGTTACTATAACACTAAATGTATTGTGAGTGTTTTGTGCACCTGTTTTTTTTTTTCAGCGTTATTGTACAATTTCTGTTTCCCACAAAGGAGTTGTTACACGTTACATGTACTTACCATAGTAATAACACTAACCCTCAAACAAACCCTAATCCTACCCTAACCCTATAGTAAGTACATGTTAATTAATATTACTCAGTACTTCAATATATAATTACACTGTAACTCAACCAAATATAGAAATATGTTTCCTTGTAAACTCTCTCTTCTGAACGCACACGGATCGATCCCCAATCTTACCCTGAGAAGTCGATTTTATTAGTATTCAGTTATTAAAGAATTTAAAGTTGTGAATTGAGACGTGCATTTTAGTCGCTCATGAATAATGTGGGTGTGGACGAGATGAAACGGAAGTGTCAAAAGTCTTTCTTTCTTATCAGGCAGGTGCTCCACCTGAATTTACTGTAACACCAGACTCACTGTCCAGATCGTGCTGTCGATAGCTGTGTGTGAATGTGTGTTTCCCCTGCGCGGGAGGAAGTCCGTGTTGCAGAGAAAAACCCTCTCAAAGTTTATTGACTTTCTTTTCTCGTGGCTCTGTTGGCTTCAGCTGCCCACATCCACCCAGAGAAACCACCAGCGCTCGAATCGAAATAACAGACATGTTCCAGAATTTTAACTGATCTTGGGTCGCTCATACCCAGAGAGTGAGTCAAAAGCTGACGCTCATGGTTTGTCATAACGTCTGAGTTCCTTCAGAGGTTAAGAAGGTCAGTTTCTTGAAGGAACTCGTGTGAATTTCACACCGATCCCAGCAGACTTACTGATAACGCTTTCCCAGACTTCATTTCAATGTAACACACATCGCAGAACCTAATACTGGAAAATCAGAGACAACATGAGAAAACAACTCAAAGAAGCTCTGCGCTTTATTCTTTAAAATACTCACAAAACAAATCAGAACTATTTACAGTTCTGAGAATAAGAAAAAGGCAGCTGTGCACAACTAGGCCAGTTTTATTATCGGTTTAATCACAAAAACATGTCCAGACTATGACTATCACATTACAGCAATAAAAACGTGTGGTCAAAATGTCATAAAAATATGCACAAAAATACGATTATCCTAAAATAGTCTTCATTTTCATTATGCAAAATATAGTTTCTTTCGATTTAGGCATGAAATATGAGCTTCTATCAGAGAAAAGATAAAAAAAAACACACAAACAAAGAAGGGCACTTGGTTTGCAACCAGTCGGATTTACACTGTTTTGAGAATAAGAAACTTTAGACTGAATTGAACGGCTTCAATATTTACATGCACAAAACATAGAAAATGATTTCCAGGTGCTTGATCAGCAGGAAATAGTCATAATTCATTGTAACTGATCATTTTAGCTCATGCAAATTACTTGATAACATCAAGCAGTTTGTTCATTTTGTGTTTCTGCAGAACTGTTTGTCTGAATCATTAGAGTTTGTAAGATAGGGGAAAAATGTTTAAGCCTCAGTCTTGCAGACTTAAACCAGTAAATGGACAAAATTAAAAAAAAATCGAAATGCAGCAATAACCAACAGCAGCAGCAACACCAATAACAGCAATAACAGCAGCAGGGCAATTCCACGCAAAACTGTCACATCCATAACGCCAACACAATGCCATGGTATTTAGTTGGCGTTATGGATGTGACAGTTTTGCGTGGAATTGCCCTGCTGCTGTTATTGCTGTTATTGGTGTTGCTGCTGCTGTTGGTTATTGCTGCATTTCGATTTTTTTTTAATTTTGTCCATTTACTGGTTTAAGTCTGCAAGACTGAGGCTTAAACATTTTTCCCCTATCTTACAAACTCTAATGATTCAGACAAACAGTTCTGCAGAAACACAAAATGAACAAACTGCTTGATGTTATCAAGTAATTTGCATGAGCTAAAATGATCAGTTACAATGAATTATGACTATTTCCTGCTGATCAAGCACCTGGAAATCATTTTCTATGTTTTGTGCATGTAAATATTGAAGCCGTTCAATTCAGTCTAAAGTTTCTTATTCTCAAAACAGTGTAAATCCGACTGGTTGCAAACCAAGTGCCCTTCTTTGTTTGTGTGTTTTTTTTTATCTTTTCTCTGATAGAAGCTCATATTTCATGCCTAAATCGAAAGAAACTATATTTTGCATAATGAAAATGAAGACTATTTTAGGATAATCGTATTTTTGTGCATATTTTTATGACATTTTGACCACACGTTTTTATTGCTGTAATGTGATAGTCATAGTCTGGACATGTTTTTGTGATTAAACCGATAATAAAACTGGCCTAGTTGTGCACAGCTGCCTTTTTCTTATTCTCAGAACTGTAAATAGTTCTGATTTGTTTTGTGAGTATTTTAAAGAATAAAGCGCAGAGCTTCTTTGAGTTGTTTTCTCATGTTGTCTCTGATTTTCCAGTATTAGGTTCTGCGATGTGTGTTACATTGAAATGAAGTCTGGGAAAGCGTTATCAGTAAGTCTGCTGGGATCGGTGTGAAATTCACACGAGTTCCTTCAAGAAACTGACCTTCTTAACCTCTGAAGGAACTTCAGCACGTTATGACAAACCATGAGCGTCAGCTTTTGACTCACTCTCTGGGTATGAGCGACCCAAGATCAGTTAAAATTCTGGAACATGTCTGTTATTTCGATTCGAGCGCTGGTGGTTTCTCTGGGTGGATGTGGGCAGCTGAAGCCAACAGAGCCACGAGAAAAGAAAGTCAATAAACTTTGAGAGGGTTTTTCTCTGCAACACGGACTTCCTCCCGCGCAGGGGAAACACACATTCACACACAGCTATCGACAGCACGATCTGGACAGTGAGTCTGGTGTTACAGTAAATTCAGGTGGAGCACCTGCCTGATAAGAAAGAAAGACTTTTGACACTTCCGTTTCATCTCGTCCACACCCACATTATTCATGAGCGACTAAAATGCACGTCTCAATTCACAACTTTAAATTCTTTAATAACTGAATACTAATAAAATCGACTTCTCAGGGTAAGATTGGGGATCGATCCGTGTGCGTTCAGAAGAGAGAGTTTACAAGGAAACATATTTCTATATTTGGTTGAGTTACAGTGTAATTATATATTGAAGTACTGAGTAATATTAATTAACATGTACTTACTAAGCAATAACAGCAGCAGCAACACAATAACAGCAGCAGCAATAACAGCAGCAGCAACACAATAACAGCAGCAGCAATAACAGCAGCAATAACTCAGGGCTTTCAGATGGAGCAGTGTTTACGGAGCCGTACATCAATGACAAGCTGCACATAACAAATAATCGCAGCCTATGAGATTTCATAATCGTGATAAGCAAAATAGTTTTAAGCGCAATTTCATGTTAATTGCGATTAATCGTGCAGCCCTAATATATATATTTTGGTATACATATATACACCAAATTAACATTAAATGAAGATATTTCCATGAAACGACATGAGGATGATTAAATAAAGACAGTATTTAAATTTTTGGATGATCTACAATCTATAGCTTTAAATTTGTACTGAGGGTGTATGTTAATATAGCTTGAAATCCGGAGAGTCTAAATGTCTTATTAACACACACTCACACTCACACACTCACACAAACTCAAATAAATGAAAATCCTAATCTAATTTAATTAAGGTCCTTAAAAAAAATCCTGTGTGCTTCTTTTTATTGAGCCGTTTTAAACAATGTGATAATTCGATAAATGGGGGAATGTTTCTTCCTGTCACACGGCTCATTTGTGTTATCTTTAATTCAGAAACAGCACTCAGGAGGAACAAATCTCAAGCCACACACACTCTCACACACTCACTCAGTACTATTGTTCTCTGTGACAGTGGAGATTTTCACATTGCTCAGTTAAAGTGATATTTCTGCATCAGAGATGTTTAACATGTCTGTTGCTCTTAAAGGGTAACTCTCGCCAAAAGGCAACCTAGGGTCTTTTTGTGAATCTACCCGAGGCGAACGTTCGTGTAAAAGCATAACTAGAATGGAAACGGCACTTTTAAGTTTGGCCGTATTTTCGTTTTCGGTCAAATTGCGTTTTGAATGGGAGTGCTTGGGGTATGACTATGATAGCATCAAAAATCGCTATTTTTAAAACACAAAGAAGGCTCGACACAACATGAAACTTTGCTGGAAGTATCACCAGGGGCTCTACACATGAACTCCAGCATTGAGAACATTGTTTGTGTACACAGAGTTTACTAAAAAATAAAGATTTTGAACAACTCACTGTCTCTGTGTCCGCCGGTGTTTTGTCAGTCAAAAATAGTCAATCTCCGAATGCGAATGAACTGACTCTGAATTTTAGTATTGCTTCTTATATGAGGATCCTTTTTCAAATAGAAGGTCAATATTGATTTTCACTAACGACAAAACAACAAATTATCCATGAATTTATATGGAACTAAGCTTTAGGAGCTTTCCATCTTTACTCTCCTCCCTGTTGCATTCGGAGATCGACTATTTCTGACTGTCAAAATGGCGGCGGCCGGAAACAACAACAGCTACAGTGAGTTGTTCAAAACCTTTCTTTTTAGTAAACTCTGTGTACACAAACAATGTTCTCAATGCTGGAGTTCATGTGTAGAGCCCCTGGTGATACTTCCAGCAAAG
>FLSR01004884.1:9393532-9404890 GCA_900092035.1 Leuciscus waleckii
TTCACACATGTTCTGTCCGAATTCCTCAATCCCTCACCTGCTGCGCCCACACACACACACACACACACACACACACACACACACACTCAGCAGATACGGCCTCACACACTCTTTAAAGGAGAGGCAAACTCAAGTTGACACAAGTGACTATATTGACTTCTTAATACTTGTTCCTGGTCTTAATGTGAATGATTCATCAGTGTCGTTATTCTTTAAAAAAAACAATTGGTTAATGTTACCAAGCAGTCAAACAGCAATTTACTCTCTTCTGCTCACCGAGGCTGCATTTATTTCATCACAAATACAGTAAAAACTGTAAAAATTTGAAATATTATTACAGTTTAAAACATCTGTTTTCTATGTGAATATACAGTAAAGTGTAATTTATATCCTGTGATCAAAGCTGAATTTTCAGCATCATTACTCCAGTCTTCAGTGCCACATGATCATTCAGAAATCATTCTGATGATTTGATGATCAAGAAACATTTATGATTATTATCAGTGTTGGAAATAGTTGTGCTGCTTGAAATCGTAATGTATTTTTTTTTTTCAGTATTCAGATGAATAAAAAAGTTAAAACAGAAATGTTTTGTAACATTATAAACGCATTTGATCGTTTTTTTAATGCTTACTTTTTTCATTTTAATGTCCTGTTTCCTTTGGAAATACATTCATTTCAGCAGTAAAATGGATTGCAAACCCATTTCATGGAAACATTTTTTTTTTTTAAATACATTTGCCATCTCAATATATACTACAATTAAAGTAATTTGCAGTTTGATTTTCTGCTTAATGACTACAATCAGATTTTGTTCCGCAGATAAATTCAGTCTCAGGTGTATATGTATATGTATATGTTTTTAGATTTGAAAATATCCCACTGACTTTGAGAGAATGTTCAGCATTAATATACAACAGCACTATAATGACATCACAACATTTGCATACTGGATTGTGATTGGCTTTCGTTCTCGCATCTGTTTAAACACACTTTTACACGGATGCAATGTCTCTGACTCTCATGCATAGTCGACAAAAACCAAAACACACTCGTCACCTTTATCCTCGCATGTCACAAACACACACTCATCACACACTCCTGCTGTCGCGTTCTCATAATTCAAGTCTTCAATAGTCTCGCATCTCCAACCAAACATTAATCAATCAACAAAAGACCTGGTCAGAGGTTTAGATTAGAGGATTCTGGGGCTATTTATAGACGGAAGGATTTTGTCGGCACAAAAGCCCTTCGGGAGCTGATACTAAATAGCCTTTGTGGAATTAAAATTGCCATTCGATGTGCATTTTTTCCAAGGAAACATTAAAAAGCAGAAGTTGCTCTTTCACAGCTCGAGGATTTCTCACTGCAGAATCAACTTTGATTGAGATTTTTCTCCTAAATTTTAGGAGTTGTCATGAGTATCCCAGCTAACAGGAAACACGAAACACCCGAGAACCACGTCAACGTGTACTTTATTAATATCAAGTCCCATCCCCACATGCTGTTTCACTTTAGATTGGCTTTAAACAGAAGTCTTTGTTTCGTCTCACTCCTGAAATGAAAGGGAAATGGTGTGTGTGTTCTGATGATTGGGAGCAGTCTGGTCTTGTAATGTCATTGGTTTTCAGTGTGGAAACGGTAGGAAAAAAGAAAAGCAAAGGAAGGAAACAGGGAGGAGGTCATGATTTTTCTGATGAGTAACAGGCGGAAAAATACAGCTCATCTTTGGATGATTTGGTTTAACCCAAACCAAATGTTCGGATCAAGTCCAATGTTAGATTCAGCTCCACATCTCTGCTTTTAGTACGCGAATGCAAACACTCGATTTGTGCATCAGTGCATTATGAAAATGCATAAGATTGCAATTCACAGCACAGCACAACGCAAGCAAGCTTCTTCATGCATTTTGAAATCACTTTAGTATCTCATGTTTTATGTTTTCCCCTAAACGGACAAGTGAATTGAGACTTGAAGTCTTCCGAGATGTTTCTCCTAAAAAAGCTCCAGTAATTTAATGTTTCCACGAGAGTTTTAGAACAGATGGGCTCAGATTTGCCTACAATCAAAGGCCCGTTCAAACCAAAAGAATGACTATAACCAGAGCCCGTCCACGGAGAGCCTGGCCACTCCCTATTAAGTCCTATTGTACTGAATTTTGGTTGTAATTCCACCAGAGTTCCACTGGGGCGATCGCCCAGAGTGCAAAACGAATGGGAGTCTATGGAGCTAGACGGCTAAATTTGTCTCTTTCACCCGATTGCCGTTGAGAAATCTCAGATTTGATTGTAGGTTTTGCAAGTTCAACATGGGTTATAGGTCGAAAGCTGAATGAACGAGTACTTGTGTCCTTTCGATTTCTTACAGGTTGAGTTGTTGTTGCCCATAACACGATAGCATTCTGCTAATGAACGCTGATTGGTCAGTGAAGGACTGATTACGACCAAGGATACCGCTTGATGGCATCTTGGCATCCGAAGCGGGACCAGAAACAAACAAAACAAAAACTCATCTAGCACGTGTATTTACCTGTGTCAGCTGTGTTGTCGATACCTCGAGAGAAAAGAAAGTGCAGAGCGCGAAAGCACCAAAGTGACTGAAGGATTGCCGTGAAGCAGTATCTCTGGTCATACGGTGTGTATGACGTCATTGACATTTTGAAAGACTTTATAAAGCAAATAAGTGACTCTAAAAAAAATCGAACATCAAGCAATGTGTAATTTCTTTGCATCCCCTTTCGAAAACAACTTTCAAATTACTAGACAAAAAATTTTTCCCTGTGTCAGCTGTGTTGTGTGTTTCCCTGTGTCAGCTGTGTTGTGTGTTTCCCTGTGTCAGCTGTGTTGTGTGTTTCCCTGTGTCAGCTGTGTTGTGTGTTTCCCTGTGTCAGCTGTGTTGTGTGTTTCCCTGTGTCAGCTGTGTTGTGTGTTTCCCTGTGTCAGCTGTGTTGTGTGTTTCCCTGTGTCAGCTGTGTTGTGTGTTTCCCTGTGTCAGCTGTGTTGTGTGTTTCCCTGTGTCAGCTGTGTTGTGTGTTTCCCTGTGTCAGCTGTGTTGTGTGTTTCCCTGTGTCAGCTGTGTTGTGTGTTTCCCTGTGTCAGCTGTGTTGTGTGTTTCCCTGTGTCAGCTGTGTTGTGTGTTTACCTGTGTCAGCTGTGTTGTGTTTACCTGTGTCAGCTGTGTTGTGTGTTTACCTGTGTCAGCTGTGTTGTCGACGCCTCGAGAGAAAAGAAAGTGCAGAGCGCGAAAGCACCAAAGCGACTGAAGGATTGCCGTAAAGCAGTATCTCTGGTCGTACGATGTGTATGACGTCATTGACATTTTAAAATACTTTTTAAAGCAAATAAGTGACTCTAAAAAAATTAGAGCCATAGACCTCCATTCATCCTGCACTCGTCCTGTGAGCGCCCTCATGTGGAGCCAGAGTGGAACTGCAACCAGTTCAGAAGCCGGAGTGGAAGTTCTCCCCTTATTAGACATTCTTGCTATAACTACATTAATTCCACTCCAGCGGACTGTTCGAAATCATATTCACTATTCCCTGCATTACTCCACTAATATACTCCACTTGAAGGAGTAAAAGGAAACAAGTGAGTGACTTTGTGCTTTTGCTGTTTAATAATCATTTGAAACTTAGCAAACTAGCAGCTCCAGTAGCAATGAGAAGATTTATCCTGAACTCTGTCATGGAAACTAGCAGGTATAAACCTTATTACAGTCAAATGAATGTATACCTGTATGATATTACGCTGTAGTTGGACCAGAGGTTTGGAAAACAGACTCAGCTCCGGGGAAAACGCGGGGATTCATTCGGCACGACCCTCACAGTGCATTATGGGTATTCTCTAACCGTTGAGTGGACATCAGTTGCACACTCGTTATTGCGGTGCATTATGGGATTGAATGAGTGCACTTGAAAACGTCTACTATGGTTTCGGACATAAGGGTATAGGTGGCGATGTCGGACACAGCCTGTTTGCTGCAGTTTTGTCGTCTGTCGCTTTAAATGCTCGAGCTCTTAGAGCAGGATGGATTCTGATTGGCTGTCAATGTTTTTATCCTTCATCAGCTGGAAAAAAATTGTTCTGAAAGTGATTCCAACGATATGTGACCACAAAACCAGTCACATGGGTCAATTTTATGAAATTGAGATTTATACATCACATGAAAGCTGAATAAATAAACATTCCATTGATGTATGGTGTGTTAGGATAGGACAATATTTGGCTGATATACAACTATTGTAAATCTGGAATCTGAGGGTGCAAAAAAAATCAAACATTGAGAAAATCTCCTTTAAAGTTGTGCATTTATGTTGGCGATAGTGCTGCATTCACTCACAAAAATAAATGTTTTATATATTTACAGTAGGATATTTACAAACTATCTTCATGGAACATGATCTTAATATCCTAATGATTTTTGGCATAAAAGAAAAATCTATAATTTTGACCCATACAGTGTATTGTTGGCTATTGCCACAGATAAACCCGTGCGACTCGAGCTGGTGACGTGATCCAGGTCACATATGGTTTCTCTGTGTTGTCATCATTATAGTTATAGTTGTGGCGTGAACACTTCACTCTTTCTACTTCAAAATGTCATGTTTAATTTGATGTTACTCGCCATTTCCGTGTAATTATTTGTGAAAATGTTTAGTAGTAAATCCTGTATATTTGATCACAAGTAATTCATTTGTTTCTCCAAAGGATTGTTTAAGACAAACAACACTGATACTTCACTGAAACATATTAAGTGAAAGACCATTTTCACTCACAAACTGCAATAAAATTTCACACATATTTAGAAAGAAATGGTGTTTTTGTGTTTCCCAGTGCACTCGCCTGAAGTGTTTGTGGGTTTAACCGTTTCACACACAGTGAAGGCAAAAGAAACCCCAGATATAAATCTGTCTGTGCTGCCACTGCTGATCTAAACGTCTACATTCCTGGCCTTTGGGACACAAAGCGCTCATCCTTTAACAGACGAGATGCAGATTTTTCCAGCTGGTGCCTCGGGTCGTTCTGTTTCCAGGTGCCGAGGCCCGGATCGGGCGACAGGGAAGCATGCGGTTGTTCTTGATGCCTGACTGGACAAACACAAGAACCTGGAGCCACGTCAAAGACAACAGATCCCGACGGCCCGGCCCTGGCCCTCTGGTTTCCGTGGGAGCGTCGGGAATCCATCGGATTGGCTATACACCGTGACTCCCGAAACACGCTGTGCCAGGAATGCCGCTCATCGCCTACACAAAAATGTTCCTGAAAACACACGCAAAACCACAGGACACACACTGATGCAGTCCCAAAAAAGAGCTTACTAAAATATGGGTAGCGTTCTAAAAGTATTTTTTTAATGCATTAATTATGCCTTATAATTCAATTCACTTTTCACTATTGTTTCAAAGCAGCTTTATAGAATTTGTATTGCACATTATGATGCAATGTGTGATCTCATGAATAATTGTAACCACGTTTATAATGCAATATAATGTTATGCCTGTATAGTGCATTAAAACTTTGTTTTGAAAGGACATAATGCACTAATACCTATTTATAATACATTCCTTTATAATGCAAAAATATGGGTAACATTCTAAAAGTATTTTTAATGCATTAATTATTATGCCCTTTAATGAGGAACTGTGTGATCTCATGAATAATTGTAACTACAGTATAATTGTAAATACAATATGATACTTGTGTTTTGCCTTTGGAAAGTATAAAAACAATTTCAGATGTAACAAGGAATCTACAAATATTATCATGCATTTTTTACAATCGTTTATGAAAAGATATAATGCATTATACATAAAGAATACCTCTGAAACAAGTAGTAACATTTAAAAATGTTAAAAACTAAAAAGTATGTATAAATAATGTTTTTTGTGCTAACGTTTTGAGAACATTATTAAAGACCAGATAACTTTGTTTGAACGTTCTATCATTGTTACTGAAATGTTCATAACTTTGAGAGAACCTTGTGAGAACGTTCTGTTATCTGGGTTAAGTCATGTTACAATCGTTTATGAAAAGATACAATGCATTATACATAAAGAATACCTTTATTATGCATTATACATAAAGGCTTTAAGTAAAGTGTTACCGAAATAAGGTCTAAAAACGTTTAGCTAACATTCCAATTGAGTTATGATTTTTTTTTTCTCTGAATGTTCCCAGATTTCGTAAACATTTTAAAAACTTTTTTTGGTTAAGTGAATGTTAAAGGAACATTCAATTTTATAATTCTATAACATTTTGAATTATATATAACATTTGATAATTTTATAACATTTTGGAAATGTTACTTTCGAATGTTCTGAAACAAGTAGTAACATTTAGTAAGTAGTAACAGTTTTGAGAACATTATTAAAGACCAGATAACTTTGATTGAACGTTCTATTATTGTTACTGAAATGTTCATAACTTTGAGAGAACCTTGTGAGAACGTTTTGTTATCTGGGTTAAGTCATGTTTAAAAATATCTCCGTGTCAATGCATTTCAGAATCAAGAGACTGAACGTAAGTGTGTGTGTGTTTCCATATTAAACTGTTTACTATAAGCACGTATGCTTAGATAAAGTCAGGTCGCTCAGTAGCTAATACAGGCTTTTCTTTTCATTAACGTCTCACTTGATCTCACTGAATTATCTGGAGAGAGAAACATTTACATTTTCTAGAGTGAATTTCACACTTTCATCATCCCAGAAATACGGCATGACTTCACTTCCTGACTGAAAGCCATAAAAACAGCTGCAAGCGCTTATGATTTTAATTTAGTTAAGTGCAAATATTCAATTTGGCCCGAAGAATGAAGATCTGAGCTGGAGTGAAGCCGTCTCAGGAGAGCAGCAGGGGTGGTGTCTCGGCATTTCATGTGTTCAGAATAGCAATCTACGCACACTAGTATACTATTTTTGCAGTATACTGTACACAGTTTGTGTCTTGCATACATGCATGGGATTCCAAGATGATTGATGTGTAGTGCATGATCAGAGCGTACTGTATCTCACAATGCAATGTGTTTGACTTGATGGTCCATTTGCAAAAGTTGCATGTTCACACTTTAAATTGCATTCAAATGCAAAATGACATTATGTATCATTGCATAATGTGTTCTTTATCATAATGTGTTACAGTAATCAGTATGATATAGCAATGCTGCACATAATGTACTGTCACACTACAATTCAAAAGTTTGGAATCGGTAAGATTTTTTTAAAGGGGTGGTTGATTATGATTTGACTTTTCTAACTTTAGTTAGTGTGTAATGTTGCTGTTTGAGCATAAACAACATCTGCAAAGTTACAACGCTCAAAGTTCAAAGCAAAGGGAGATATTTGCTTTTAAAGAAATCGCTTTTTAAGGACAACAACAATCGGCTGGTAGAGACTACACCACATTCCTCCCGGGATAGTGACATCACAAACCCTAAAATTTACATAAACCCCGCCCCTTGAACACGATTTATAGATTATCAAGACAGAATATGCTAATCAATGACTAGAAGATAACTACACATCAGCTTCATAAATTCATCAACTAACCATTCAGAAATGTCCTGTTGCTCTACATGTTGTCACTTCTTTTGAGTCTCTCCATCATTGTCTGACTCCGGTTTGAACATAAAAGGCTAAACGTTTTTGACATTTTCAGTGCATGTCTGTGGGAGTGCAAGCTGTTGAAGCTCCGCCCCCTGTGCCGGGAGAAGCAGCTCATTTGCATTTAAAGGAACAGACACAAAAGTGCGTTTTTGCTCACCCTCAAAAATTGACAATTTTAACATGCTATATAAAAATAACTGTGGGGTATTTTGAGCTAAAACTTCACATACTGGGGACATCAGAGACTTATTTTACATCTTGTGAAAAGGGCATTATACCACCCCTTTAATATTTGTTTTCTTTAAATTAATTTTGAAAGAAGTCTTTTATGGCTGCATTTATTTGATCAAAAATACAGTTAAACTTTAAATATTATTACAATTTAAAAC
Source organism: Leuciscus waleckii (assembly GCA_900092035.1). Lineage (NCBI taxonomy): Eukaryota > Metazoa > Chordata > Actinopteri > Cypriniformes > Leuciscidae > Leuciscus > Leuciscus waleckii. The sequence continues at coordinate 9,401,522 of FLSR01004884.1, forward strand.
AGCTGTTTTCTATGTGAGTATATAGTAAAGTGTAATTTATTCCTGTGATTAAAGCTGAATTTTGTCTTCAGTGTCACATGTTTCTTCAGAAATCATTCTAATATGATAATTTTCTGATCAATAAACATTAATGATTATTATCAATGTTGAAAACAATTCATATCTTTGTGGAAACTGTGATACAGTGATTTTTCAGGATTCTTTGATGAATAGAAAGTTCAAAAGCACAGCAATAATTTGAAATAGAATCTTTTGTAACATTATAAATGTCTGTACTTTCATTTTCGATCAACTTATTGCGTCCTTGTTGAATAAAAGTGTCAACTCAAAACAATTTATTTCAAAACAAAAGAGATCTTTTGAACGGTAGTGTATTTTTGCTTGTGTTTGCAAAACTATTGATACAGTGACAATTATATTTACAGTATATTAGATATGAAAATGTATTATTGGCTGAGATTTTGTCTTGTCATGCAGCATTTTAACTTCCAGTGAGGAACAGAATCCTGGAAGCGTGTTGTGTCACGTCTGGTTTGGACACGCTGTTAACATGTGGAATCAGAAGGAATCTGTTTACTTTTAACGTTAAATCCGGCGGAAATGTGGCGCAGAAGATTTGCACAGAAAGGATCCTTGTCAGCAAGACAAGAACTCAAACTCACAGACACACATACACAAAGAAACACACGTATTCTTCCATGAATGATGGATTTTCTAGTCAATGAATTTGGAGCAGCTGAAGGTCACACACCTTCATGTATAATGTGATTCAAATGTCACAGGAGAATATCTTCCCACTATCAACAAGAATGACAGAACGCTAGATAGAAAGACAGAAATGAGAGACAAAACTGGCCAGAGAAAATAAAGAGGACGAGTAAAGCACGATCAGACCTTGAGATTAAGTTAAAGTCAGCATTAAAGGGAAGTTGTGCTCGTCTTTTCTTCTCTATTGTGTCGTATATCCGAGTGAAACACTCCTGGAACAAGAACAAATGTGGGCGGGGCTTGATTTTGTCTGTGAGGAATTGATTGGATGGTTGTGGTTTGCTATTGGCTGATCTCATTTGAGTGACAGGTTATAGCCCCGCCCACATCATCAGAGAAGAGATGCTGCAAGAGGAAGTTATTCTCATTCAAGATTACCAGGAACATGAAGTTAAAAAATAGTGATGTGCATGGACAAATCATTTATACTTTAAATGTGTGTGTTAATGTGTTTTTCTGAGAGATTTTTCTCCACATCCACAGTATTATCCGCTATGAAATGAATCAAACCGGAGTGAATGTAGCAGATGTAATGGCTAATGTGTGAGAGCAGAAAAGAAAGATGCAGAAGTGCAGCGAGAACCAAACACTCAATTACAGGATCATAGAAAACTCACTAAGCAGAAGAGAGTAAATCCCTGAGATAGAACGACTGCAAGAGTCTGAGCTGCTCGTGTGTGTGTGTGTGTGTGTGTGTGTGTGTGCGTGTGTGTGTGTGTGTGATGAGCCCCTTAAAAATTAGGCATTTGGGAAAATCTGCAGTGGATGACAGGAATTTTCATGCTTGCAAACGTTCCTGTTCTGACTCTCTCAAACTGTCTCTCAAAATTCACGTGGCTTTTTTGGACTGTAAAAAGGCTTTACTTTACCAAGCATAAGGTTCCCTTGTTATGCTATTTTAAAGGTTCCTCATTTTGTTTTGGAGTCTCCTGCAACAGGGTTACATGCATCCAAGGTCAAAAAACACTTTAAATTTCTCATAATACACATTCCCTCTTTTCCCTCTCAGTGTCTGAAACAGTTCGATCAAAGATTCAGTCTCTCTAAACCCCGCCTTTCCAAGAGCCTGCTCTGCTCTGATTGGTCAGATGACACAGTCTGTTGTGATTGGTCGATCGCTTACATTAGAATATTTGAATTTCAGCAGAAAACAGCATCATAAACTCGACATAAACATCTCGAACCAAACTCTTCCAGTCTCAGATACAACTACAGTGTTTGAGGGCGGGGCTAAGAGACGCGATATTTTTACTATGGCATTGCACAGCATTATATTTCATTTTATTGTCTATTCTTTATTATTGGGTAATTTATTATTTATTACTTTTTCTGCACTGGAAGCTCATGTCACCAAGACCAATTCCTTGTGTGTTAAACACGCATTAAAGCTCATTCTGATTGTGATTCTGATTTTGTCACAACATCCATTTGACACTATGAACGCCCATCTCATCGTAATTATGAATTCTGAACTCGTAAGTTGGTCCTTCCCAGAGGACCTGAGAGCAGCATTACATGCAAACACCGTTCACTCTTGCTTCATTGGCTCTTAAGAGCCTTCTTAAAGGGGATAAAATGCTGATATGGCATTATGCGTATCACACACACACACACACACACACAGGCTCATAAAAACTACATAGCCCATCTTCCATTATGGATTCCATCAAGCCTTTTAAAAATATGCATTAATCAAATTATCATTCACTGATATACTTGTTCTCGATTTTAGTTCCAAACACTTGTGCAATTACTGAGGTCTTATGGAAGAGATCCCATTTGATCTCTTCATGTCGATAAGGTTGCTGACCTCTGCACTACGGGGAAGAGAAGATGGAAACAGCATGCAAACAAAAAAAAAAGTAGGCTAGGGTTTGCCAATACAAAGTTGAAAACTATAATGTAGGCTAGGTTTGCCAATACAAAGTTGAAACTATAATGCAAACTATAGACAGCCTCAGACAGGCATTCACTTGCAGAAAAGGAATTTACTCACTCTCACATTGTTCCAAAACAAAATAACTTTACTTTCTTGGGAAATGCCTTCTTGGGAACACAAACGTTTTATTTTTATTTTTATATACAGTATGTCATGGTCTTTTCAGTACAGTGAATGTGAATATGGGGCTGTCAAGCTCCAAAGTGACAAAACATACCATAAGTGATCATATAAGTGATTAATATGACTCTATATTGCAATTTTATAGAAGTCATAAGATAGTTTTGAGTGAGGTTGTGTGCAAATTCAGTGATAATCGAACAGTAAAGTGAACTGTGTGTGGATGATCAAGGTTTCAAGGAATCATGGTGAATAAATAATTCATAATAACGTCAAAAACTTCATAAAGAAATTGTAAAACTAATCTATATGAATTGAGCAGTTTATTTCAAATTTTCCAAAGAGACTCGATCACTTTATTTTATGATTGAATTTAGGCTTTTATTCACATATAAACATTCATCAACTCACACATTAGTTATAATAAACGGAAGCTCAAGCATGTTCGCTTGACGTGCGAGAACCAATGAGGTTCATTCTCGTGTTACGCATCACGTTTGAGCTTCAGCAAGAACCAATGAGGTTCACTCTCGTGTTACGCA
>FLSR01004884.1:9420458-9430719 GCA_900092035.1 Leuciscus waleckii
TCTTTCTCTCTCTCTCTCTCTCTCTCTCTCTCTCTCTCTCTCTCTCTCTCTCTCTCACACACACACACACACTCACGCATTCTCTCTCACACACACACACACACACACACACACACACACACACACACACACACACACACACACACACACACACACACACACAGGAGAAGAACAGCAGGAGAATAAGAGCTGGGGGTCGTGATGGAAAGCTGTTGCATTGTCAAAGACCTGCTAATGCACTAAATAGACCAGTGACAAAGACACACACACTCAGAGACACAAGCCCAGCTGTCAATCACACACACACACACACACACACACACACGCTGGCACGAGTCACATCAGCAGGGCGACTTCTGCCATTCGGACTAATGCATTTCTGTCTTTGTTGACACGCTGCTTCATTTGCCCGTTACAAATTATCATCACAAAGGCCTGCCGGGTCACACACGTGACACACTCACAGACCACACACTCCTCCGTCTGTCTGAACCTGCTCGCTCATCAGTCCTCATCACACACACTCTCTTCACACACCAGCTGAGGACTTTACCAGGTCAGCTCTCCTCAAGTTCACACAGGTGTGCTGAGAATCTCCTCATGATCACGACTGTCTTCATGTTCAGCATCTGTTGTGTAGCACTAGATGACAGGAGTGTAACGGTTCCCTCATCTCACGATCTGAACTCATGATACCTGATTACTGCGATACTCCCAGACATATGATGAAAGGTTAACAAAATTTGATAAAAATGCTCAATTTGGCAAATGAATAGGCTTGAACTTGAAACCCAAAGCACAGGACAATAGAGACACCAGAATAATATTCATGATTCTGAAGATGAAAATACAGAATTATTTTAGACGAATATTCTTGCACTCTTTCACTGACTAGATATTTAAAATAATGTAGGACACTTTATACTGGTAACATCAGACATCTGGCATTATCAGGACACACAAATATTCCCCCATTGCATTATTATACATTATATTCAACATTATATATAGTAGTTTAATGCAGAACTGTCACTAAAACTCTGAAATTTTCATTCTATTGTGAACTATCAACGATACATATTCTCACTATCAACGATACATTGTTGCATTTTTGTATTGTGATATATTGTGACACGATGTATTGTTACACCCAAGTCAAGTCACCTTCATTTATATAGCGCTTATATAGATAGTTTCAAAGCAGCTTTACTACTAAATGCCCCTTGGTTTTATACAGTGCATCTCTTGCAGAAGAGTTCTGCAGCCTCTCTCTCTCTCTCTCTCTCAGGACGGCCGGTGTTAATGTGTTGTTGTTGGTGAGCATCTGTCCCGCACGCGTGAGAGCAGGTGGAGACGCACTCCAGCGAGAGACATGTGTTCGTGTGGGAGGAGAGAGAGAGAGAGAGAGAGAGAGAGTCTCATTCTGTCTATCAGACGCAAACAACACGGATGAACAGTTCAGTCTGAGCCACATCCACACTGAGATGAAGAGGAAAACAGTTCAGACTCTAGAGATTCTTAGGGATGAGTCAATGTCTTTGTCAGCTTCTCAGGGACCCACGTTACACTCTCAGACACCTCAGAAACACTATATAACAACATATATACTGTGTGTGTGTGTGTGTATATGTTATATATACATATATATATATATATATATTATTTTTTTTAAAAGATAGTTTTACACTCTATAGATGCAACCAAACTAATATAAGTATTTTCTTAAAAATAAAATAAAATAAAAATGCTACCAGATGTTACTTTAATGTATATTATGGTAGCCTACTGAATGATTATAATGTCATATACCATAATACATGATGCCATTGCATCACTATTATTCCCAGAAAACATGGTAAAACCATGGGATGTCTCCTCAAATGTCCTACACATACAAACAAATACAATGATAATACTGTTCCTCTGGTTTATATTGGTCATTGTGTGAATTTCAGGACCATGGCATATATTAAATCTATTAAAGTACACTTTTTATTATATTAAACTGAGGTTATAAAAGAATAAATATTCCATATAGGCTCTCAATCAATATGAGCTCACTTAACAGCTTGTGTTATTTTAGCATTATTTATACTTTTTTAAATAATGTACATACTTATACAGTATTTATTAACATTTTAAATTAGCTTTTATTTTTATCTTTTAAAATTTATTTTATTTTAATTTCTTTAAATATTTCTATTTAGCTTTAGCTTTATTTCAGATTTATTCATTTTAGTACTTCAACATTTGTCCAAATCTGTCCAATAGTAGGCCTACATACAATATAGGCTATGTATGTACACCTCAGGAACCCTCTATAACATTATATATATGTATAGCATTCCATCAAAACTTCAACAAAATATTCTATTAATTTATTTTCTAAAATATAACATACATCAGTGTTGATATTTTCAACTAAAACTATTTAAAATTGTTTTTGTCATTTAAATTAAAGTTAAAATAAAATAAAATATACATATTGGACAGATTTTTTTATTTCATTTAAAATTGTTTTTGTTATCTGAATTAAAGCAAAAAAAAAAAGTATAATATTTTATAAATACTATTGTATACACTATTGGACAGATTGGACAAAAGTTTACAAAAAATTCGTTTTTTAAGTACTAAAATGAACTAAATCTGAAATAAAGCTAAAGCTAAATAGAAATATTTAATAAATTAAAATAATATAAAACTGAAACGATAAAAATAAAAGCTATTTAAAATATTAATAAATACTGTATAAGTATATCAATTATAAAAAGTATATAAATAACACTAAAATAACATATTGATTGAGAGCATATGGAATATTTATTATTTTATAACCTCAGTTTAATATAATAAAAAGTGTAATTTAATATATTTAATATATGCTATGGTCTTGAAATTCACACAATGACCAATATAAACCAGAGGAACAGTATTATCATTGTATTTGTTTGTTTGTATGTCTAGGACATTTGAGGACACGTCCCATGGTTTTACCATGTCTTCTGGGAATAATACCAAAGTGATGCAATGGCATCATATAATCATGTATTATGGTATATGACACTATAATCATTTATAGGCTACCATAATATACATTAAAGTAACATCTGGTAGCATCACTGTACCATGGTATCACCACTGACCAGATTCATTGTAAGAGTGTATGTAGACAGTAGCTCCTCCTCCAGTAATAAACATGCCAGAGATGCTATCAGTGTGTTCAGACCCCCATCAGACACACACACACACACACACACCCCGAGTCCGTGGAACTATAGTGAAGGAGACTGGACTACAAAACCACTCAACACACACACACCTCCTCGGCTAGAGTCTGTCAGCGCGCGAGAAGAGCTCAGGATGGTCGGGATTCCGGGCGCGTTTCAGTGTAAGTGCATTAGAGATTGTGTGTGTTTCTTTGTAGCATTTTGTGCAATTGTCTTACAGTATAGCCTGAGGCGTATTGCGCCATGTCAACAGAAAAATATCAACAGAACAGCGAGAATAACACATATTTAGTGGCGTATGGCGAATTTTCCATCTATGGTGTACAATTATTACAGTCGCTATTGTTTTGACTGGAATGTATCGTTCTCTCAAAACGTGTATTATTATTTTCGAGTCAGTCAGTCTGCGCATGCGTCATACGAGCAGCGCCTCCGGGTCACGAGCGTTCGAAACTCCCGCGTTCTTCTGCGTTCATTTGTTGGAACGCGTTCTGTGTGAACATTAAACGAAATAAATGGCCATCACAACAAATTTAACATAATACATTCAAATGGAACGTCAGTTCATGAAGCTTTCGGGATTTTTCCCTATTTCGCTATTTTAGTGACAAGACTTTTTGTTTACTTTATCATTAAATCGTGTTAAATTGTGCTCTTTTGATCCATTTGCCAATATTTTGTACAATGTTTATGATGATGTCAGATAGCAATGCCACAGTATGTTAAGCCACCATTGATTGCCATATTCATATATTTACAGTAAATGGCAAAATAATCTTATGCTTTTATTTTTTGTATAGGCTATCACTAAAAGTAGTACATTATCTTTAATTATTAATAAATAATGTACAAGTTATAAGGTACTTAAAATATCACAGCATTGGCATAGATTTCTATGGTATGCTTATGAAAAACCATGGTACTTTTCTGCAAGTACCATGGTATTACTATAGTATTCTTGGAGTACCATATACCATGGTATATGAAGTACCTTGATATCATCTCTGTAGATTTTTGTAAAGGTGGTGTTACCATGTTTTTATGTGTGTGTGGACATTCTACTGCCATGCTTGTTTGTTTGGACACTAAAATAATGGGCATATCATGGTATTCTTTGAAGTTCACTGATGAAGTCCTGTGCTATATTTTCATGCTAATCCAATGGTTTGTGCTTGGTAAGGGCAAGCTGTCTGTAAAGCATGGTAAACCAGCTCTAATCTGTTTTGAGGGTCGGAGACGGACCCTCTCTTGTGTCTCACTGGAGGATTTGGCGTTAATCCCTTCAGCAAAGTTTCACACCATCTGGACTTTAGTGCAGCTCAGTGGACTGATCTACAGGAGCACTGTGTGTGTGTGTGTGTGTGTGTGTGTGTGTGTGTGTGTGTGTGTGTTTACAATGAAATTTCATGGTGCCACAGCAGCGCTGTCGGGGTCACTCGCGCTCGAGAATAACGCAGGCCATTGTTTTATCCCTGGGGTTTGTTTCTTTGGCCTGATAACTAATGCATCTAATAGCTGATGATGCTGAAGATCATGTGATGACGTTCTGACCACTTGAGGGCGTGATGTAGTTGAAGATGTTGGATGTTGGTGATTGACTAGGCATGAGCTGAGAGTGAGTATCACATTGCCTGTGTCCAGTTTGTTTACAAAAAGCATGTGCCATTGTATTTATATGTAAATACCATGGCACATACATTTCAGTACCATAGTATTACCATTGTTTTATTAACTATGGTCAGTAATATTTTAGTACTATTCATATAGTATTTTTTTATTATTATTAATTGTTTCAGATGGTACTTTGAAATATACCATGGTACTGAAACTCATATAGCTCATGCTATTCCAATGTATATCCCAAAATACCATGGTAAATGTCCAGAAAACTTGCTAATACTATGGTAAATGGCCAACAAACCAAACCATGGTGCCATGGTACTTTTCGTAAGTGTTCTTTAAAAAACACATGGTTTAAAAAACATGGTAATACAATGGACCATTTCCAAAACATGAACTTTACAGTTTTGTCCAGAATCCTGTCAACGTGAATGCCTGTGTGTCCATCCCTCTCTAATGAGCCTCTCGTGAGTTTATGGTGCATAATCCATTTGGAAACGTAAAGCTTTAGAACTTTGGTGTAATTTTCCCCTTCAGCTTTGGCTGGAGCTCTTAAAAGACGAGAAGTTTGTGTGTGTGTGTGTGTGTGTGTGTGTTGGGCTTGGTTAGATTCCGAACCTCTGACTTGAAGAAAGGAAACACAGGACAAAAGGGCCCTTCAGGTTTGAATTAGCACTTTAATTGCTCTTGGCTCTTGCTGTCGGGGTCTCCGGCGCTGGCAACGCGGCGTCCAGTGCTGTCGCGTGGGAGAGTTTGTGCACGTCAGAAAGAGAGAGTAAGAAGAAGAGTGGGGAATGAGGCATGGGTCTCCTCCACTTGGGTTTGAGCAGATGTTAGCGTTTAAACGAGGCAATCTTGACCCGCTTTGGCTTCACGCTTCTCCTCTTAAAGCGTCTAGAGCTGCGTCATATTAGCAATCCAAAACCCTTTGAGTCCCAGCCATATAAAATGGATGCTCAGTTCACACAGTTGCAAATGCTTTATCGGCATCGACTTTTATTCCTCTTTTTATGTGGTTGCAATGCCATAGATTCATAAAACAGTGTTAAAACAGTGTTAAATTTGACTCTTAGTGTGTGTATGTGGACGCCGGCGTTGACCCCGTTCTTGTGTTTAGCCACTCAGCAGGCTGTTTTTTTGTGGGAGCGTGTACGCGCTTGTGTGTGTTGGATGGATTATCTCGGAAGGGAAACACAACGCAGTAATTGACATCAGCTCCACCAGATGTTTCTCGTCGCCCACTGCTGCGCGGACAGGCTGTGGAAGATTGGATCCAGATGTCGAGGCTCCACAGCGAATAGTTCTCTCACCACCAGCGAGCGACTGTTGCCCAGAATGTCAGTTTTTTTGCTGGAGACACGGATTATTACAGGACCGGAGCGCCTGGAGTCGGGCCTCTGACCCCGTTTAGAAAAGTCCATTTCAGATTTCCTAATATGCTGCTGATTCATCACGAATATTAACCTCATGTGTTGACAACTGTCTTTGTTTTGATACACTTCATTGAGCCTAAAAATGAAAAGTCTCATCATTTACTCATTATTTGCTCGCTCTGAAGTCCCGCTGCACAAAACCTTGCCCTCTCGAACCTCATTTAGACTCAATCATATTCCGTTGTGTCGCATTACGATTGGTTACAGGACACGTGAGACCCAATACTGAATTGATGATATGTTTTTGAAGTTTGACAATAGGATCTTTCCATTTACTCGCCATCGTGTCGTTCCAAACCTGTAAGACTTTCGTTCATCTCCGAAAAACAAATGAAGATATTTTTGATGAAATCTGAGAGATTTCTGTCCCTCCATTAACAATCTAAGCAACTTCCACTTTGAAGCTTCGAAAAGTTAATAAAGAGATTGTAAAACTAACCCATAATGGTTGTACCCTGGAGATCCAGAGTTCTCTCGAGAGCACAGTTGAATTTGCTCAGCGAGTTACTCTGGCGTCGAGTAATGATGCTCATAAATATGTCCTTTTATCCGAGCTGCACCAATCACATGGGGTTATCTGATATAGGCGGGCCAGAGGCGAGATGACGACAGCGCTGTGACGTCGAAGTCATTAGTAAACATTGCAAGATGGCTATGGATGAACACCAGTTGTTTGAAACGGCTTTGGCCGCTACAATGAACGAGTAAGACTTGGCTTTTTATCTAAGAGAGGAACAGAAGACGGCGCTCGAATCCTTCCTTTGCAAGAAGGACGTTTTTGCTGTTTTGCCGACCGGATACGGCGAGAGTCTTATCTACCAGTTAGCTCCGCTGCTAGCTAAGCGATAACTTGTTGTGATTGGTCGTAGTGTTATCCAATTGCGTGCAGTGAGATTCTCAAATGCATGTTTGGTGCCGCCCCTCGAGCTGGACGAGTTTCATTAGTCGATGCCTGACCATTAATCTTTCAGATTTAGGTCTGGATTTCCAGGCTAGTTCACTGCAGTTTTAAGGAGAAAATACTCAGCAATGCTGTCGACTTATGAATTTACACATGCTTTGAGTTAAAGCATATTAAAAACACCACATAGACACATAAACTACATTAAAAGATGGATTTACACCACAGGGGGACTTTAAAATGACATTTTAAAAGCTTCAAAACATCATGAGATTCTGATGTATATGTCGAAGAATAAAACACGCAAATATCTTGAGCTTGTGTTCACACTCAGACATTATCTCAAATTAAAAACCCATTGACTTCAGTGTGCATGCAAGATTTGTTTTTAACAACTTTTAAACTTAAATTTCAGATTATGTGTGACTTCTAAAGACTTGGAATTCGCATACTAGACATATGGAGTTTTTTGGTTCTTCATCACAGATTGCTTTTTGTGTGTTTTGTTTGTTAAAGCAACACTAAGTAAAAATTTTTACCTTAAAATAATGTTTCCAAAATGGTATCAGTGGTTCATCAGGTCGTAACAGGGTGAAAGGCACTTCTGGATTCGCTTTACAGCCCTATATCTGATATAACCACATTATGCAAGTTTGCCAAACCGGATCGCGTTTCTGTAGTTCTGAGACATAAGAAAACTACAAATCTGACTTGCTTTACGTCAAGCGTTACAATAGTCATTATTTAGTTTTTTTTCGTTTCTGATGTCCCTATACATCATACTTTCATAAAATCATGCAACATACTCTACCTTGTCTGTGGACATCGTTCATTCAACGCCGGCGCTGGATAAACAGCGAGCGTGCGTGCAACGAAATTATTTACAACAGCGGTAATGGACAATTCCGCTTCCAACCTGTAGGGGGACCGAAGAGGAAAAGTTCCTTAGTGTTGCTTTAAAGCTGCAGTCCGTAGTTTTTCCTCTTTGTCGCCATCTCTGTTCGAAATCTGCAATTGCAGTAATTCGCGGAATGATCAACATAACGTGGCTTGTGCCTCGACACGGCACAGCTCGGATGAATCCGATGTTTTGAGGATAACGTGCGGCTGTCAGTCAGTGTGGATCCTGGCATTCACAATCACAGATTCTAATTTTGAAAGTATGACCAACATAAGAATTTTCACCGGGAAATGTCGTCTGAACAAGTAACACCCACTTTTGTTCTGACCAACTAAGGGGAAAAAAGCATTGCAGTAAATCGCGGTGATTAAATCTAACGATCGCTTATCATATCACGTCAAACCGTGCAAATCACACTTTGTTCTCAAATTGTTTATGTTAATAACATCAGCATTGCGTGACATTTAATACCCTTCCGATATTTATCCTTGTTTTCGCACGGGCCGGTTGCAGTCTCTTTTTCTATAGCTACTCCAAAGTCTGAAGACTTTTGCGTTTTACAGCGGTGAATCTCCAGTTGGTGATTGTCGTTTGAACCTTTCTGGATCCGCCATCAATTGATAAGTTTAATTATATCAAGTGCTGTGAGAAAAGGCTATAAATCTCCAGCATCCTCACACTCATAGCCGACTAGCCGAGACTCTTCTTTATGTGTACAGATGTGACGGAATGACGCAAAGACGCAAATTTCCGAGATGGTCGTCACTGCAGAACACAAAATCCAGGGGGAGGAGTTGGATCCAGATCTAAGGGGTGGAGATTGGTAGGTTTAGGTATATGTAAGGTTGGAGGAGTTGGATCTGGATCCAACTCCGCCCCCTGGATCTCGTGTACTGCAGTGAGGTGCTACTGAAATTTCCCGTGGAAATCCACCAGGACCACTGGAATAAAAAAACATTATTACAAGCCCTTACCGAGTGTTGAACAAAGGCAAGCAGAGAGTGTTGAACACTGGCTGGTTATGTACTTTCTCAAACATTAATTTTGGATCATTTTTAACCCAAAAAAGTTACGGAATGAAACAAATGTTCTTTTGTGTTCCATTAAAGAAAGCGATGGTGTGTAAATGATAACAGAACAAACATATCTTTTTCGCTGATCTATCCTTTTAAAGAGTTTTTCCCAGATTCCTGGAGCATCGATGCGTTTTGTACTCTGTTCTGCAATCGTCTGCAGGGGCTGATGATGGTTATCTGTGATCAGCTGATCCGCCTGTTGCCAAAACAAAGCAATACGAGTTTGGAGGGTTTGGAGTCTTTCTCCTCCTGAACGTGAGTGTGGGATTATTTCGGGACGGATGATCATGCTCTGAACTTTCCGCTTCTTTCTGCACCGGTGGGAGTTTAAAGAGGGACAAAGACGGCAGTCATTGAGGAGTCTATCAGGGAGGAGCGTTTAAGAGCTTGTGAAAGGGGCTTATCATGCCATTAAAGCTTTTTAAGACCCCCACCATACACACACACACACACTGCTTGAGAACGACCCCTCCACCTCCTTCACCCACATTTCTGTGGAGTTTAGGAATTTTTCTGGAACTTTCTGAAATCTCAGGTTCAGATTCAAGAAGCTTTTAAACTTTAAACATTAAACCAAAACCGTTAGAGACGCTGATGCACAGCTGAACCTCTTGATCAAATATCCAGGTACTATTTTACCTAAAAAATAAACCAGAAATTATATTTTTAAGACCATTAAGATCTTTTTTTGCATTGCATAAAACATTGTTTTAATGACAATAATATAATTTTCTCTTGCCCAGATATTTAAAAAAAAATCGATATTGTAATATAGCAATTAACTTTAATAAAACAAATAGTACCATTATGTACACTTATACAAGTGTACTTTACAATTTATATAATGTAGCTTTTTAATTTGCATCACATTAATGAGAATGAGATTTTTTTATCATTTTGATTTTATTTATGCAAAATTATAATTTCTTTCATAAGATTTTGGTGTGAAATATTAATACTTTTATAATGAATCTTTGAAATAATCTTTTTCTGAAATATTTTTGTGACATTCCCCCATACAATTTAAAAATGAAAATAAATCTAGCGGTTTACATTACACTATTCTCTCTCTCTCTCTCTCTCTCTCTCTCTCTCTCTCTCTC
>FLSR01004884.1:9443024-9467585 GCA_900092035.1 Leuciscus waleckii
GCAGCAGTTTTCATTTTTGCAAATCATACATTATTACGATAGATAGATGATAGATAGATAGATATATAGATGATAGATAGATAGATGATAGATAGATGATAGATAGATAGATATATAGATGATAGATAGATAGATAGATAGATAGATAGATAGATAGATAGATAGATAGATAGATATATAGATGATAGATACTGTAGATAGATGATAGATAGATAGATAGATAGATAGATAGATAGATAGATAGATAGATAGATAGATAGATAGATAGATAGATAGACAGATCGAGAGACGGAGAGAGATAGAGAGAGATAGAGAGATAACTGTCCAATCAGAATCAAGTGTGCCAGACTAAACAGTAAATGTTTATAATTTTTGATTGGTAAATATACATCATAATTTGATACAATAATAGCAAAAATAAATGTGAGTTGAACAAGAACATATTCAAATTGATTTCCATTATGGTCTTTGTGTTTGTGACTTTAATGTCTCGATCTATTTTCATGCGAGTGCATGTTCTCTGTGGCGAAGCTATGATTAAATATACCAGCATGCAGTTGTTTGTTCCTCTCAGTTTAAAGCATTTATCACAGTTTATTCGAGGTTTCAGGACAGCGTGAGATGTGTCAGATGACAGTGACGTCTAATGGCTGTAATGAGTTTTTCCTCTTTATTTGAGCTTTATGAGTGTGAGAACAGGTGGCAGTCAGAGGAAGCTGCTCATTTGCTGTTAGCAGATCAATATTGATCCGCACGGATATCTGAGAGCTAACAGACCAGTGTTCTCTTCCCCATGGATCGCACCGCAGCTGTGTGTTCACTGTGTGTGTGTGTGCTGGACTCAGGTGAAGGCAAGGATGTTTTCAATTCAGTGACTAATAACCAAGGTCTCCACACCTGAGACCGCAAACAACACTCGTAGTTTCAACAGTTTTGAATTGAAATTTTTTTTTTTTTTTTTTTTCAGTTATGCATAATTATTCATAAATGCATAAAATATGCATAATATGCATAAACACATAAATAAAACAGTAATGTTTTTGCATAGATGCAGGGCGGCCAGTATAATGCCAGTTTATGCAAATATTTTTTTATTCAGTAAAATGTAATGATATGCACACACTGTTGCTATTACTGATTATAACTGATTATAACCCCAAAAACAATCTGTTTCCACCTTGATGTGAAAATTAAGCCTCAGTAAATAAAAATAAATAAAAAATAGGTTGGACCAACATCATTTTTATTTAAAATTTGACTAATTTAATGTTAAGTAAGTTAAACATACTAGAGTAACATAACTTGACCTAAACCAACTAAATTGTGTTGACCAACTAAACAAATTTATTTTGGATGAACTCAATTAAATTGTGTGTAAAAAACATCAAGTTAGAAAAGGACTTTCATCATATTATAAAAGAAAAAACGATTATATCAAACTTATTAAGTATTTTTACCTTGCTGGAGAAATCAGGTTATATCTACTGACAGGTAACGCTTGTTTTTTCAGGTTGGTTGAATTCAGTTATAATCAGTAATCTTAAAGAATTATTTGATCTCAACAAAACCAGTTATTGTAGATTTTACCACATGAAGTACATTCTCGAAGTTGAACTGCAATTTTTATTTATTTTTTTTGCAATGTAAAATGATATGAATGGTTATTTTACACAATATTTACAAAACAAACATTTAAAATTGAAGTTGATAATTATAATATTACAACAAGCTTTATTGATAATCTCAAAATTGCCAAATATTCCCGGACTGATCAGTGTGGTCTGGTGATATATGGATCTGTAAGTCTTAAACTTAAAAAATGTGTTCAGCTTTACTAGTGAAACTCTCTCTCGTCTTTCACAAGTTAAGCTGTAGTTCTCCACAGGTGTGCTGCTAATCTCTGCTAACAGACGGGTTTGTGTATATCCTACGGTATGGCTCAAACCCAAATGGCTGATCTTCCTGTTTCTCCCGCGTTCCCAGTTCCTGACTCCCAGGGAGGAGACAGGTGTACAAAAAGATGGCACATGATTTTTCAGTCAGGCATTAAGAGGGGCAGCCTGAAGGACCCGGAGCGGGGCTCAGGTGCGCTCGCAAACCACAAGATTTGTCTATGTGTCCGTGCGTGTGTGCAAAAGTGTGTCGCACCTGTGACCCCTGCGCTTTCGGTTAGTGCGTCAAGATGAGGATTTTGTTTGAGTCTCACAGTCACTATAAAAGCTCATTTAAAAGAGAGTGCAATTAATAAAACACGCTTACAGAAGAACAATAGTTCTTTAACAGTTTATTTTCTTAATGCAAGATATAATTGCTTTTTTCCCTTGACTTGAAAACATTATTATTTTTGCATATGAGATTCATTGCAGTAAATGTAATGAGCCTAAAATGCAGAATACAATGCAATTGTCCTTTACAATGCAAAATATAATTGCTTTTTTTTTCTATTTCAATGCAAAAACATGATTTTTTATTTTATTTTATTTTTTTATTATTTAATGCACTTCACAACTCGAACAAATCGAGTAATGCATATTTGTAAATGTATATTTTACAGTGGTATAAGTATATAACATTGACGCAATCAACATAATAGCATAGACACAACATTTTAAAGGATTTCTGTACAATTGGGCTGAACTTTCTGCTGTGTGTCGGACTCGTTCAATATGTCGTCTGTTTATCGCGACTGCAATGAAACGTACGCATGAAGCGCTATAACAATCCCATTAAAAACCGCCTTACTTTTCATTGTTAAGTGGAGAGGCCCATTTAAAAACTATACGGCGTAATCCCTCACGGAGAAACGCATTCACTGCATTAGTTTCCCATGAATAAACATTAAACAAAACACGCTTTTCACCCAGAGAAGCCCCGTCCGTCTATGAAAAGTCGTCTGGTAAGAAGCGTTTCATGACCTTTGACAACTCGATCTGTGTGGGTCTATTAGCCGCCTTTGTAAAAGCGTTTTCAGCGGTCTGATATACTCGAAATGAGGCCGATAGCTTCTCTCACGGCTCTTTCAGAACAACAGCACCTCTGATCTACGACTTTTGGGCCTGGTGGTCCATTGAAAAGCAGAAAGTATGCGTTTAGCCCTTGACGTCTTTTGTGAAGCCTAGTTAGCAAGCGTGAAATGGCCCGATTCTCCATTCAATGATCACCCTTTCTTTCCCGAGGACAAAACCTGGTTCATTTGCACTTCAGCTGTCGGGACTCCACGGTTCTTAAACAAGGGCAGAAAACATCTGGTGTGCACCAGAAAAGGAGATGATGGGTTTAGGAAGGGTGTGTGGAGGGTTAAGATTAGAAATCTATGCCACTTTTAGAGGTTTGGGGCTCAATTGGATTGTCGAGGTCTCTTTAAACATGAATTGCATATCAATGCATGAGACACATTGTCTGCATTTGTGTGCTTAGGAATATCCAAATTCATTCGTTTGCATTTGTGCTTCTGTTAATGATTGTGTAAACGATGCGAAGCTTGTGGGAAGTTGACGAAATGAGAGGATATCAGAGTTGACCGAATGAGATCTGAGATGTTCTTATTGGGTTTTACTGGAAATCTCAAACAGAAACCTTAATGATTACAAGAGAAGAAGTGATGTGTCAATCTCCAGCTCACTGTCTCTGTCTCTGGTTTTCAGACAGTGCAGAGAAGAACTTCCTGCCATGCCCGGATCCCCAGTGGATGGAAAGACTCATTCCAGACCAACCGTCTCCGTCATGCCTCCTCTTCCCTCCATCAATCCCAGCGGACCTCGTCCGGCAGCGTTCTCCACCACAGCACGTGAGACTCACTCAAACCTGCATGCTCTCATTGCCATTAGTGTGTCCCATATGATGACATACTACCATTTTCACAGTATTTAAATTGTTTGCATGCATGAAAAACCTATTGCACGTCAAAATTTGCATTATGTAGTATGCAGTATGCAGTGTGCACTTGACCTTCAATTTCCAGAGTTATGAATAAACCAGAATTGATTAAAGCCTAAGTCATGTGACAGCAATGTGGCATACTAGTTGTTTGAGATTTCCATTGTGAAATCATGCATTTTGTACTATTTTTAGTAGGTATATACTGTATACTGTACATACTGAGAAGTATTCACTCTTAATGATAAAGGAGATTAAAGTTTACTTAAAGTTTATTAAAAGCTGATGAATCGGAGACTGAAGCTATAGTTATTAAACGTATATTAAACTGGAAAACAAAAAAGAATTTCAATGCAATTTAGTTAATATTTACACAAACAGCATGTGACCTTTGTGTATGTGTGATAGGATTTCTCTTAGTACATACTCAAAACATTCCCTGTCACCAGCAGACCATTTACATTTAATTATTTAACTTAAATGAGGGAAAAGTAATTTAACAGCAGGGAAAATATTAAAAATGTTTGTTAAATTGAAATAAAGCTAAAATAAAATAGAATTATGACACACTAAAAATCAGAAATTGAATGAAAATCTAACTGAAATAAGTTTAAATTGAAGCACTAAAATTACTAACTGGAAATAAATAAATACTAAAACTGGAAGAAAAAAATTAATAAACTTTAAACTAAAATTAAAACTGAAAAATAATTATAATAATAACTGAATAAAACTATAATAAAAATAAATAATTATAAGAATAACTATATATATAAAACAATAACTATATAATACTAAAATAATGTGTTTCAGGTCATTCCTAACATTGCTGTGATTATCCGTGTCTAACCACATTCTCTGTTTATGCAGTGACCAATGGGATCAATCATTCCCCACCGATGCTCAACGCCGTCCCTTCTCCGCCTCAGCGCTACAGCAACGGGCCGTCGTCATCATCTTCCTCTTCACTGGCCAATCAGCAGCTTCCAGCGACCTGTGGCGCACGCCAGCTGAGCAAACTGAAGCGCTTCCTCACGACTCTACAGCAGTTCGGCAACGACATCTCGCCCGAGATCGGAGAGAGCGTCCGAAACCTGGTGCTCGCTTTAGTGGTACGTCTATTACATATATTATATACGGTTCGGTCGTACGTACGTGGAACTGGTTTACTAGCGATGTCTTCTTTTCCCCATAGAATTCCACCGTCACCATCGAAGAGTTTCACTCCAGACTGCAAGAAGCCACAAACTTCCCCTTGAGGCCCTTCGTCATACCATTCTTAAAGGTAAATGGGCAATAAAGGAATAAATTGTAATTTACTCACCCTTGTGTCGTATCCCAGCCTCCCATTAAGTTATGAAAACGTTTAGCCTGGGAAAACCCAGACAACTTCCGGCAAATTTAGATTTGCTCTGCAAGTAGTCTGGAAAAGAGCTCATTCAAGCCCATTTCTAATCCGTCGAAATCGCGGCACCAATCAGAAACGTTGAGGCGGGCTTTACACGATGACGATCGCTCTGATTGGTTTGAGGTCTATCCAATTGTGCCCAGAGGCATTTGAGCGACGTCCGTTGGTGACGCCCCTTTGGAAATTAGTTATTAATGAAGTTTTGCCAGACCATAACTCAGTTACTACTGAGAATGGTCTGGTTTTAACCAGGCTAGAAAACGTTATTCTGACGTTTTTTTTAAACGTTTCAAAAACCAAGTTATGCATTCCATTTCATTATTCTGCAAACATGGGAATGTTACTTTTAATCTTCTCTGGACATTCCGAAACACATTCCATGAACGATGTCTAATATTTGTATGTTTTAAATGTTTTAAAGTCAGATAACTTCCCAGAAAACGAACGTTCTATTAACGCTACCGGAAGAACTTTGAGAGAACCTTGCAGGAATGTTAGACAAAGTTATGAGAGCGTTCCCTCAAAAATGACATTAAAACACCATAAAAGCCAATAAAACACTCAGTTTTGGGGATTCGAGTGAATCCCTGGAAGGATAAAACATGCATTCAATGATTTTAAAGTGCCATGCAATGAGAGGGATGCTGAACAGAGAAAGTGGAAGGTATCTAATATTTCCTTTGGTGATTTATGGAGCCAACGGAGACTTCCGAGAATTCCAGGCGGTCGGAAGTGTGAAACACGACTATAAACCGTTGCAGGTTGTTTTTACGGGGGCCTGCGTAACATATGGAGCTCGGCAGCGGTTAACACAGTTGTCCGGGAATATTTGCTGGCGCAAAACAAGAGAACGTGAATGACAGGCAGCATATGTGAGAGGAGGGCAAAGTTAATCATGAACAGAGATGTTTGTCGTTCTCGTAATAAAAACTAGAGATTCTTGTTCTCTTTTAGAAAACACTTGAAAGCATTCCAGACCCTTTTTCTTCGGGTATCATGTTTAATATACTCCATGAACACGGAATTGTTATGATTATCACCAGTACTAAATTATTTTGTGATTGTGAAGGCATCATCATTAGTAAATATGACCAATATAACTAAAATCAGAATCATTTATATAATTGAATACAAAGCACAGTGATACCAGACGCATTTATCCATGTTTTATTTACTGAAAGCGCATAAAATGCTGTGTGTGAATCATTTTTGTTGAACTGGTTTATTGAAATTATCAAGCAAAAATGATCAGATTTGTTCAAATGAATTAGAGTATGCAACACTAAAATTAGTGTTCTTTAGGGCCGTGACGCACCAATTCGATGGTGAGCGTCTGTCGGACTGTTTTTTTCCCCGGTGTGTTTCACACTCAGCTCTAGTCGGGCAACATCTTTGACAGTATTTATGTATAAGAGGAACAAAAGGGGGCCTAACACAGAGCCCGAGGAACTCCATAATTAACAATTGTTTACTCAGAGAGAATCCCATCAATGTCTACCCTCTCTGAACTATCCCAGACGTGTAAATTACAATATCAGACTTATTATAAATTAGACTATTAGAAAAAAAAAAATTGGACTGTTAGTTTATCAAACGAGTCAGTGCACAAGAATAAAAGTTCTAATTTTACATCATCTTAGTACATTCACGACACACGTTCATACTAGATTACTTTTTAGTGGTTGTGAAGTAATTACTTATTCAAAATAAGTACCTACTTATTTCGGAAACTGGTTTCGCTTTTTGAATGATGAATATAGACTATTGATACCTGTTGATAATCGTTTCCTTACACACATGCTAGTTGACAGTCGCCTGTAGTCTTTGCGGTGTCATCTTTCGTCACCGCTAGTTTGGTGTGTCCCGGTCTTTACTGAGAGAGAAAGATGTGTCAAGTTATTTATGCTTTTGAAAGGGTTTACTTGAGAGTGTATTTTCCCCTTGTGTTTGCCAGATGGTTCTGATATTCTTCATATGTTCACATTAGTAATCAATCTCACATGCTCGTCATCATATAAGAAACGGAGCGCTGGGTCTGTTTTGTTTCATCTGGGCGATTGTTTCTCATCCTCCTGTGGCTGAAGTGTTTTCATACAAAAGATTTATGGACTATTTTGACGAGATGTTGGTGAAAATTGCAGTCTGGAGCTTTAATAGCGAGCAGAACATGCAGTGACGCTGAGCAGACGCCTCGGGCTCAGGAGTTTTCATGCACATCGCGGCTCCTCCGAGTCTGTGCAGGAAGAAATCTTTTTGACCTTTATCTCCACTCTTATCAGGAAAAATGCAAAAAATGCACATTGATTAGTTTAGACCACTTAAGAAAATGCTTCCAAAGTGGGTTCCCGGCAAGCAATAGCCGCCATTTCACCGTCTCGGTTAACTATAGACCGATATAGTCCGGCTATGAGTAACCCACTTCTAGACAAAATAACCTCGAATTTGGTTACATGTCGTTATTGCCAAATAACTTATGAGATGAATGATATTCCATCATGTAAGCAAAGTCAACAGTGATTACAAGGTGTTTGGTTTCATTTCTTTGACATGTTCATATTTTAGATGACTAGTCTATTCTTGGGCGATGGTTAGACGTCTATTAAATGTTAAATTTTGCCTTGTTTTAGCCTAGACGTCTGGGCTGTGTTTGGACGGCTATTAGACATCTTTTAAACGCAAAATTGCTTGCTGGGTTTGATTACTTGCAATTTTCCATTCAGTTGATGCTTGTTAATATGCAGCCAGTTTACTGTAATCTGTCCTTCACGCAGGCCAACCTGCCTTTACTGCAGAGAGAGCTTCTTCACTGCGCTCGGGCGGCCAAACAGACTCCAGCACAGTATCTGTCCCAACACGAACACCTCCTGCTCAGCACCAGTGCCCCGTCTCCAGCCGACTCCTCTGAACTCCTGCTGGACCCCAACGACAGCAGCAAACGACACAGTCCTAACCGGTATGAGCGCACGCAAACATGCTCTGAGAAAAACACCTACAAATAAAGAGCCATGGCAGAACTACATTAGTAGTTATGGTACCAGATACTACTATACTTACTTTATAAATACACAGTAGTCAACATTTGAAGTGGATCAAAACCTTTCATCAAAGTTATACAAGAATTTTGAGCAATACCTGTTCTTGTCTTAGTACAACTTTGATTAACTTTTTTGATCCACTTCAAATGTTGACTACTATATATATATATATATATATATATATATATCTATTTTTGCTCAGAAATTGCTAGTAAATTTCACAATTAATGGCAAGTAAGACATTGCATTTGAAGTAGAAAGACTGAAATAGTATTTTCTTGTAAAACGTAGTCTTTGCTTTATTTACAACTTCAAATAACCTTTAAGTTATGGTATCAGATAACATTATACTTTATGGTTATTCACATGCCATGATGGAAGGTACCTCAAAAAATACATGATATTAGTGTGACAAGAAACATGGTCCAAAAAATGTGGCATTTCCATGGTACCTTGACAAAAAAACTAACATTTTATACCATGGTTTATAAGAAAATGTGAACATTTCCATGATATAATATCCCAAAAACATGGTATGACCTAAAAAAATATATTTTTCAAAGTTGTAAATAAAACTAAGATTTTTACTATTTTTACTAACAAGAAAATACTATTTCAGTCTTTTAACCTCAAAATTTAATTCAAAGTGTTACTTGCCATTTCTTTGTAATTATTAGTGAAATTCAATAGCAATTTCTCAGTGAAATTTGTTTCAAAGTAAATCCTACACAATTTTTTTATCATTGTGCTTTGCAATATAACATGATGGAACTGAATGGTTACCATATTCGTATACCATGGTATTTACTGCAAGGTACTTCAGCAAAACACCCTGGTATTGTCATTGTACAGGTCCTCCAAAAACCATGGTTCTTATGATGTTATTATTTCCTCCAGAAGTAAAGAGAATGGTTTTCACGAGCGGCCTCCCGCCTCCCTGGAACCTCCAGCCAAACGTATCTGCACCATTAGCCCCGCCCCCAGACATAGCCCCGCCCACCCACTCCATCTCCCCGCCCAGATCCACCCGACTCCGCCCCCTCTGCAGCACTACGCGCTGGATGACATCAGCACACCTCAGCTGTACCGAGAGCCTCACCGAATCCTGGAGCTGAGGGAGCTGAAGGACAGGCCACGACTGCCAGGTACTTACTCATCCTTCCCTCGGGTCATTTTGACCCGGAAATCATTTTTGTAGAATTGGGTGTTCATTGGAGGACCCCAGGACTTTTGTCGCACTTGAACCACAAATACACACACACATTTTTTTTAATGGATTCAAGGAGTTTTGTGGTTGAAATTTAAAAAAGTAACAAATCCTTCCCTCACGGGTCAATTTGACCCCATTGTAATCAATGGAATGCGTGGAATGCTTCAGTACACATAGAAAAATCAAAAAATGCTCAGAATTCTAACTAAAATGCAAAAACGTTACCAAAAAAATTATTTTATAATGTCTACATGTGTATCTTAATGCATACTGAAGAGAAACGGACTTTAGGACCCAGCGGAACAGCTCATTTGCTCCATATAGAGCTATAAGGCCATCTAGTGGAAAGAGTCATGTAATATAATTTTGTATTATTATTTTTCCACAAGAGGTCGGCAAAGACACCCAATGTAAGATATTTTGAGCTGAATTAAAAGGTTTATGCATGGAATCTAAGTTGAAAGTGCTTAAATTGCTAAATTACTATTTATTTATTATTTATTGATCAAATCTAGTAATTTAAAGGTAAATAAAATAAAAAAATAACAGAAAATCTCCAAAAGAATTGCATTAAAAAATAGAAAAAGTATTATCAAAATGAAATAAAATAAGTTTTCTGGACAACACAAAAAATGAAGTATAATTTTAGGGCTTTCGGGTCATTTTGACCCACGAGGGAAAGATGAGGGTTTTAAACTACTAGTGAATTTCTGACGTGGTTTTGTCGTAATTTCCAGGCAGTAACGGAGGCTACCGCGAGGAACCTGTAGACCACAGACTGACGGAGAGAGAGTGGGCTGAAGAATGGAGACATCTGGATCATGTGAGATTGCATTTATTAATAATTCTCACAAAATAAAGTACTGTGCTGACACCATGGTGGACATGGTTCAAATGTTGACTACTGTATATATACCTGTATATATAGCTCATGTACTAAATGTCTCTGTCATCTGTCTGGTTGTAGGTGCTGAATTGCATTGTGGACATGGTGGAGAAAACTCGTCGTTCGGTGAGCGTTCTGCGGCGCTGTCAGGAGTCGGACCGCGAGGAACTCAATTACTGGAGGAGACGCTCAAACCCACACGACGACGTACGCAAGAACGGGACGACATCAGGGAACGTCCCCTTCACCAAAACACACAGTCCTCTGCAGCAGAGGGAATCAACACAGGTGAGTGTAGTGTTCAGAATCATTTATAGCACCAACTGTTTGAACTTTGGCCCCTTTTGTTGCTGACCTTACAAAGCACAGCCAGACTTTGAGAGATGCATTTAAATTTAAGCTCATTTTGCTGAGCTTAAAGAAGTAGTTCACTTCAGAATTAAAATTTCCTGATAATTTTTTCACCCCCACGTCATCCAAGATGTTCATGTGTTTCTTTCTTCAGTCGAAAAGAAATGAAGGTTTTTGAGGAAAACATTCCAGGATGTTTCTCCATATAGTGACTTCAATGGGGTCCAACGTGTTGAAGGTCCGAATGTGAGTTTCAGTGCAGCTTCAAAGTCTCGACACGATCCAGCCGAGGAATAAGAGTCTTATCTAGACAAACCATCCGCCATTTTATAATTTTTTTAAACATTTATGTACTTTTTAACCACAAATGCTGGTCTTGCACTAGCTGTGATGCGCCACACATTACATAATCACGTTGAAAGGTCAAGCGTGACGTAGGTGTAAGAACAGACCCAGTGTTTACAAATATTTAAACATCCAGGATACGCACAAGAAAGGACCGTTTTAAACAATAAACTCACACAAAGACATATAAATATGTGTCATTCAACATACAAACACTTTTGAATGGTCCTCCTTCTTCACACTTGTGGGTCTGTTCTTCCTCCTTCGTCACGCTTGAAACTTCAACATTATTACGTAATGAGTAATACATCACAGATGAGCATTTGTGGTTAAAAAGTTTATAAATGTTAATTTTTTTATAAAATGAGTGATGGTTTGTCTAGATAAGACTCTTATTCCTCGGCTGGATCGTGTCGAGACTTTGAAGCTGCACTGAAACTCACATTTGGACCTTCAACCTGTTGGACCCCATTGAAGTCACTATATGGAGAACAATCCTGGAATGTTTTCCTCAAAAACCTTCATTTCTTTTCGACTGAAGAAAGAAACACATGAACATCTTGGATGACGTGGAGGTGAAAAAATTATCAGGAATTTTAATTCTGATAAATCCTTTAAATCAACTTCCCCCTAGTGGAGATGATGGTGAACTACAGTAATAACATCACCTATTACTCATCCTCTCCTAACAGACAAAGCCGTGTGTGTGTGTGCGTCTATACGAGTGTATTCTGTGTGTGTGTGTGTGTGAGCCTGCTGATCGAGCAGGTGTTGTGTATTTGAGTCCAATCTGAGGGAATGTCGTCTGAAACGCTGCGCTCCTCAACGCCATCTGTGACCAAACGCTGCCCAAGAATCACGAAGCGCCCCGTCCTCTCACATGCTTCCACATCCGCCACTCCTACATGGTTCTGATGGTAATATATTTGTTTTTCTCGCACGCAGACTCTCAGAGGGATCTTCCCCTGCGCTCCGGCTCTGGCTTCGTGCCTGATGAGATATGGAGGAAAGCCGGTAAGGGCGGAAACCCAGATGCACCCTGGGAAACCTGTTTTCTCCCCTACCAGCTGTCTTGTTTTTCAGTAATCACACTTTCAGAAATGAAATAAGCTCTTTGTTCAATATTTTATATTGTTTTATTACAAGAAAACGCTATGAAACAATGCAAATATGAGATGGATTCAAATTCTCATTATTCATCTCAATTCGGTTTAAGTTTTGTTCTCACCTGATAGTGTCAGTGCCGTCAAATCGATTATATTACTGAATATTAAGTCAAGTCACCTTTATTTATAAAGTGCTTTTTACAATACAGAGTGTTTCAAAGCAGCTTTACAGAGATAACATGAAAATAATGCAACAAAATTTGTTTCTAGAAGAAAATAGCGTCATAGTCCAGCTTAAGTAAGTTCAGTGATTGTTCATTTTTGTTATTAACAAGTTATTAATTTAGTTATTTTTTAGTTATATATATAATTTATTTATATATATAGCCGCTCTGGAGAAAACAGTGATGTCATCGTCCAGCTCTGTTCAGTTCTCATATAATGGTGCCAAAAAAACCCAACTTTTTTTTATTTCAAATAGATATGAAAAATTATTTTGAGTTACTATTGGGTTGAAAAAAAGTAAAGCAAAACGCACTAGGTCTCTATGTGAAGCTTTTATACTATATATATGATGATCTCATACCGTTCTTTTTTTTCTAATTTATTTTTATTTTTTATTATTAATAAAATGTATCATTTTTATTAATTATTAAATTATTATTACTATATTATTATATTTATTAATTATTAATATTTTTTTATTATTTTTTTATTAATTACACTGTATATTTTCTTTTCCTATTTGTTGTAGTCTATATTTGTATAATTTTTTACACTATATGTTGGATTATCATCATCATGTTTATTATTTGTATGTGACCGGCATTCAATAAATAAATAAAAAATCTATCGATGATCATTTTTATCAAGCTTGTATGTTTATGTTCAGTTATTTCACTTTAATGGCAATGAAAATTACCTATTAATTGTCATTAAAGTAAAATTACTGAACCTAAATATACGAGCTTGATAAAAATGCTCATTTTAGAAGAAAATTTGAGATGCCACTCAGAGGCTTTTGCATCTGAACTCTTCATATAATGATGTCAATGCAGGCAGATCAATAATATTGTTGAATATTAAATGTTAAATGTAAATGAAGTGTTTTTTAAACCTCAGCCAAGCAAGCCAAAGGTGACTGATTCATTCCTGTTGTCAGATCACACATAATGTTGATGAATACGTGGTTTGTGTCCTGCAGAGGAGGCGGTGAACGAGGTGAAGCGTCAGGCGATGGACGAGGTGCAGAAAGCCGTGGCCGAGGCCGAACAGAAAGCCTTCGACATGATCACGGTCGAGAGAGCCAAGATGGAGAAAACCCTCGCCGAGGCCAAGAGGAAAGCCACGGAAGACGCCATACAGGTCATCAACGAGCAGGAGGACTCCAGCGAGGTGAGAGTCACAGCAAACCTTCCTCAACTCAATAACCAACTGAACCATGAGCTGCTTTTGAAGCTTTACATAAACAGGGAACCAGTAACAGCAATACGAGATGCTGAAACAAGACTTCACATTACCCTCATTCTAAGTCATACGTGTTGTACTGAATATGTAAATAAAGACATGTAAACGTATGAATACATAAACGCGAGGAAAGAGAAAAATAATAAAATGTACTTGATAAGAATGCATACAAATTATACATACATATACATGTCATATACGTATATATACACACATACTTAAAGAGAAACTAAATGTACATACATAATTATACATATGTGCAATACTTATACTTACTCATCCATATACGTATACACACACGTATATACATTCATACATCTATAGCCACACATATTCACACACTCCTACCATGTGCTTACATACTTGCATAACCCACTTACATCTATATTCACACACATGTCCGTGTAAAAAAAAAAAAACTCTAAATAAGTAACAGAATATATGAATGGAAAGAAACTCTAAATAAGTAACAGAATATATGAATGGAAAGAAAAACTGTAAATGATGCGTCAGGAATATTCAAACTGGGTCATTCGTTTCTATGCAAATGAGGCTCATTATTATGCAAACATTAGTGCTGTTTGCCTGACCAAATCAACATTGCATTATTACTGCTCACAGAAAGCTAAAGCTAAATCAAAAGTGGGTGCTAAAATAACTAATGTTACTATTAGCGGGCATGTATTAAATATACAGACATTACAGTATTAAATAAAATATTAAATTACAATATTATACACTACTGTTCAAATGTTTGGGTTTATAAAATGTTTTTAAAGGCATTTTTGATCAAAAATACAATAGAAACAGTGAAATATTATTACAATTTAAATCAGCTGTTTTCTATGTGAATATACAGTAAAGTGTCATTTATTCCTGTGATCAAAGCTGAATTTTCAGCATCATTACTCCAGTCTTCAGTGTCACATGATCCTTCAGAAATCAGTATAATATGATGATTTGATGCTCAAGAAACATTTATGATTAATGTTGGAAACATTAGTGTTGGAAACAGTTGAGGATATTTTTGAGGATACAGTGATGCATTGTTTTCAGGATTCTTTGATGAATAGAAAGTTCAAAAGAACAGCATTTATTTGAAAAATAATATTTTGTAACTTATAAATGTCTTTACTGTCACTTTTGACAATATAAAAAAATAAAAAATAAATAAACATATATATTTACTGTATTTTTATAAAGTCTTTACTGTCACTTGTAATCGGTTTAACCCTCTGCTGCTGTTTGGTCATTTTTGAACAAAACATTTTAAGTTTTGTTTAGTTTTTTGTGTGTGTGAATTTTTTACTTCATCAGAATGGACGAAACTTGTTAGAGGGTTTTGGCACTTGCTGTGTGAACACACACAAAAAAATTATGGATATGATTCGAAAAGGTTAAATGGTTCTGAAAACAATAATCTGCCAAGTGTCGTCTTTATAAAGAGGCCAAACATCAAAGCATTCAAGATTTATGAGTTTAAGTTGGAAATTTCATTTTCAGGGCCATGCTCAAAAAGTCAATAAATGGATTATAACTGATGCATAAATATAATTCAATACCATAAAATCCCCTAAAAATACAAAATATTAAATAAAAACTAAATTCGAACTAAAATATAGTACAATCACGTGCACAGTACCAGAGGTGTAATGCATTTTTGCTGAATAATGATAAAAGTGTGAATTTAATATTTATACTGTAATGTTGGTAACAGGTTCATAAGTTAACATTAGTAACTAACATGAACTAACAATGAGCAATACATTTATTACTGTATCTATTAATCTTTGTTAATGTTAGTTCACAGCATTAACTAATGTTAACAAACACAACCTTTGATTTTAATAACGTATTAGTAAATGTTGAAATATGAACTATGATTAATAAATGCTGTAGAAGTATCATTCATTCTTAGTTCATGTTATCTAATATAGTTAATAATGAACGATATTGTAAAGTGTTACTGTAATGTTTAATATTGTACTAATGGCCATAGCTCACAGTGATTAACTGAGCTGTCTCTGTGTGTGTGTGTGTGTGTGTGTGTGTGTCAGTGCTGCTGGAACTGCGGGCGTAAGGCGAGTGAGACGTGCAGCGGCTGTAACGCGGCGAGATACTGCGGATCCTTCTGTCAGCATAAAGACTGGGAGCGACACCATCTCATCTGTGCCCCGGGACTCCAGAACCAGCCCAAACCCACGTCCCGAATCCTGGCCAAAGCCCCCGACAGTGGCCCCGTCCCGAGCCCCGTCCCGGAGAAAACCTCCCGAGCGTCCACACCGTCCACACCAGCGTCAGACGCCAGCGCACACTAGCACACACACACACACACACACCGGGTCATTCAGAAGAGGGACGTTCAGACACTCTTCTGCCAGTCTTTGGTGCAGATCTCCTGCGATTGGCTTCACCCACACAAACTGTTGTCAGTGTTACGTCTGTTTGCTTGTTTGTGTCTGTGCTGGTTCTGTACATATTAATGAATTAATTTTATTGCATCAAATTAATTAATGCAACGCCACAGATTATACTTGCTTGACTTCAGCCGAACTCACACACACACTCATTCTCACACACTCACTCACTCACACACACTCTCACACTCACATACTCATACACACTCTCTCACACTCACACACACACACACACACACACACACACACACACACTCTCTCACGCCTATAATAAAACATGGATGAAAACCCTCAGAGCGGATAAGAGGACCGTTTGAGTCCAGAAGCCGGATTTTCACACACACTTCTGCGAGTGTATCCGACTGGACGACATGTTTTTTTGCATCTTTTGTGATTTGGTGCAGATCTCCTGTGATTGGTTTCACCCGCACAAACTGTTGTCAGTGTTACGTCTGTGTGTGCGTGAGTGTGTTTCTGTACAGATCAGAGCAATATAAGAGTGATGACCTCACCAAAGCGGTCAGTGAACGCGGTGACATGTTCATGTGTCGCTGTATCAGCATTATATGACAGTTAGGGATGCACAATATATCGGTCACCATATCGGTATCGGCCGACATATTATCATTTTTAATGTTATTATTATCGGCCCGATAAGGAAATTTGGTCGATATATCCCTTCGAAAAGGAAAATACAGTGCGAGTCTGTCATATCGGCTAATGAGAACATTATAATTGTGTGTTTGGGACATGAATTTTAATGATGAGAGTTTTGTTTTTGTAATCAGGCTCTCGAAAATATATACAAATTTGGATTTAGATTTATCGGCCGATATATCGGTTATATTTCAAATATAAAGAATTATCGGTTATCGGTATCGGCCAAAGTTTTCATATCGGTGCATCTTTAATGACAATATTATCAGAGTTTAGATGGAGAATCGTGTGTTAAACACGGCTGGTCTACAATCATCATCTTCCTGTGACTGATCCCACATATATGATCCAGCGAACTGAACCGGTCTGTGCGCATCAACATGCAAAACTCGACAAATCTCAGGAGGATATGTACATAATTTGATGTTTGTTCCACATGTAGAGTCAAGAGTGAGTCTGTTTCCTCTTCTTTTCTTTTCTCTCCACATCGACGTCTTCATTACCCGTCTCGTACGGTACACGACATGTTGATTTATTTTTTCATGATCAGAATGTGTAAAATATAACGGTGCAAGAGAATCTTTATTTTGTGAGCTACTCTGTGACATTCATTTTTTTCCTTTGAGAATTCTTGAATATTGGTATGAAGTAGATATTAAAAAATAAAGACATAACATGGCATTGTGTTTGTGAAGGTCGGCTTATGGATTTGATCATGGTGTGTGTGTGTGTGTGTGTGTGTGTGTGTGTGTGTGTTGTGTGTGTGTTTTCGGTTTTTCTATGATATTGAAAATGTGGAAAAGTCTGTTGAAAAAAAATGAAGCACATCTTTACAGGTTATCTGTTTAATAGTAATTATAAGGTGTATTGTTATTGCATGGATTTTATATTAATATAGAATAGAAACCCCTCATAAATGTAAGGTAAGAAGCATTTACTGTAACTTATGCTAAAATATGACATTTAAAGAAGAGTTTAGAAGAGTAAAATCCAATTTAGTTGCATATGAAAAACTCATTCCATATAACAAATAAATAGTCCAACATATAATAAATTCACACATCGCTATTATGAACATTTAAACCTCAAAAATGAGGTGAATAAATCACAAATGTTGATTTTCAGATGGGAAATATTTCAGGCCCATGAGAGATAGGGACATTTTACCCAATTTTACCATGTTTACTCGACAAAAATTATGGAAAAACAGATTATTATTATCGTTAGTAATACCTAAATATGCCATCATTGTACCATGGTACCGTCACAATATGAAAGATTCTGAAAGCTGTTTACACAATGTAATCCAGCGTGGTTTTACAGTAGGGATGAGATGTTTACAGTAGGTGTTGTGAACGATGTTCCTCCACTAGATGGCAGAAACACACTGGCTTTCTCAGATCTAGTCAATGGATTGACTAAAGTAAAGGAATTGGTTAACACACACACACACACACACACACACACTAATATGAGGTGCCCCTAGGGACATTATTCAGAATTACCATGCATATACATGTACTTTTCCTCTCACATACACATATGAAACCAAATTCATTCACATAATATAATGAAATGCTCACACACATACAAGTGAAATGCTTTTACAAACACAACTGAAACGCTCTCATACACACAACTGAAAATATTACGCTCACACACACAACTGAAACGCTCACACACACACAACCGAAACGCTCTCATACATACAACTGAAAATATTACGCTCACACACACAACTGAAACGCTCACACACACACAACCGAAACGCTCACACACACACAACTGAAAAGCTCTCAGACATACAACTGAAAATATTACGCTCACACACACAACTGAAACGCTCACACACACACAACCGAAACGCTCACACACACACAACTGAAACACTCACACACACACAACTGAAATGCTCACACACACACAACTGAAACGCTCACACACACACAACCGAAACGCTCACACACACACAACTGAAACACTCACACACACACAACTGAAATGCTCACACACACACAACTGAAACGCTCACACACACACAACCGAAACGCTCACACACACACAACTGAAACACTCACACACACACAACTGAAATGCTCACACACACACAACTGAAACGCTCACACACACACAACCGAAACGCTCACACACACACAACTGAAACACTCACACACACACAACTGAAATGCTCACACACACACAACTGAAACGCTCACACACACACAACCGAAACGCTCACACACACACAACTGAAACACTCACACACACACAACTGAAATGCTCACACACACACAACTGAAACGCTCACACACACACAACCGAAACGCTCACACACACACAACTGAAACACTCACACACACACAACTGAAATGCTCACACACACACAACTGAAACGCTCACACACACACAACCGAAACGCTCACACACACACAACTGAAACACTCACACACACACAACTGAAATGCTCACACACACACAACTGAAACGCTCACACACACACAACCGAAACGCTCACACACACACAACTGAAACACTCACACACACACAACTGAAATGCTCACACACACACAACTGAAACGCTCACACACACACAACCGAAACGCTCACACACACACAATCCACTGTTCTCTCTCTCTCTCACACCACACACACACACACACACTCGATCTGATGTTGATTCTTGTTTTATTACAAGCTCTGTCTCGCTCTCTGTTCTCCTGCAGACTCTGGTTTTAAACAGGTGATTTTCCGGAGGCTGGACATTTAGATGCTCCATGTCAACCTTCTTCTTCTTCTAATTCTTCTAACGATTCGTTCATTTTGAACAAAAAACATTCATATTGAACAATATACATAAAACAATATACATTCAGATGCAGTCAATAATATGAATCTAATGTTGTATTTGTAGCGAGATACCAGCGGTCACGTGACAAAAGAACGAAAGACTCTGACCCTAAAGACTCGAGAGATGAACTAATCAACTGTCTTTCCGGTTCTGACAGCATAGTCTCTATGTGCCTAACAGGAAGAACAAAAGAAACGAAGGAACAGGCGTGATAAATTTGACGTTGCAAAAGAAAGGACGTCTTGGATCAGGAGGAGAGGTGAACTAACACACTGCAATAGCCAGAACTTAAGACCCAACTAATCAATTAATTAAACATTTCGGTTTCTTATAATTTGGCTTTGGCTGCAAGTTTATTTTAATTTTTTCAAATGTAATCAACATTTTCGTAAGTACTAGATGTGTTGGGCTATTTAACATGACATTTTAATTATAGTCTGCTGAAATGACTCGCAAAAAGATTCGTTCATTTTGCTGATCGAGATTCAAAGATCCGAGTCAGTAAAATGATCCGAACTTCCCACTACTACTTCTAATGGTGTTGCATGGCAGTTGGCAAACCAACTTTCAGTGCATTACCGCCACCAACTGGACTGGAGTGTGGAGCACTAATAAGCGGCTAAAAAATAAATTAAATAAAAAAAAAAAGCTAAAAAAAACAAAACAAACGTAAAATTAAATTCATGTCAACCTTTCTCACTCGTTGTGCCTACTAACCTCTTCCACTCCCACACCAGACCATAGACACCAGACACTCGGAAAAATAGGCGGAGCAACTTTCTTTATTTACGGATATGACGAGATATGCACGGACGATGACGTATATGCGCAATTTCCCGCCGAAATCATCCTGACAGGTTTAAAATATAAACACTTATAATATAGGCTTAGTGAATCTGGGTCAGCAAAAACACGTTTTGGAAGAAGGATTGATAATGTATTGATTCATTATTTACATTTTGAACAAAACAGTTACATAGTGTATAGCCTTTGCCTACTTTGCGTTTCATAACGTGACTATTTGAATAGGCTATCTTTAACTATAGATCTGTTAAACATCATCTAATGTAACACTGTTACTGGCATTAATATTAAGTTCTTATAAAAAGTTAGAAATATTAAGATGCAGATGTATTTACTCAAGCGCATGTTTGTTTGTGCCTTTCTCACTTTTGTTTTTTTATTTTTAAATCAGGCCAATTACCCTAGTTGATAATGACTTAAAAGTCCTAATTACTGTCTGTCATCATTTCAGAAGCCTCTTGACAAAACACTGAAGTGTCATTATGAGAGAGAAAGCATCTTTACTAATTATTTGAAAAAATGTAGCTATAATATTTCTGACTAGAAGTCTATCATGCTGCTGCTTTATTTTCACAGATCATCCACAAACTATGTGACAGATATACAAAACATATTAACCCTAAAACTGGCAATGTGATCTGGGTGTAACATAGTTTTGGGGCGTAAGAATGATTTTTTCATCAAATCCTTTTATCATTTATCACAGCCTGGTCTGTCTTGAGTATGCTGGTCACATGATTTGTTTAAACATTTTTGTGATTAATAAGTCAGCCTGACCTAAATCCAACATGGCTGCCAGTGGTGCAGGACATTCAGATTTTGAGATAAGTAAATATATATTAAACTTACTTTTCTTTTGAAAAAATAATACTAACACTGCTAACATTAATTATGAACATTGTCTTAAGGTGCTGAAAAAGAACATTTATAAAAATGTTGTTCATGTTGTTATTTAGCATGTTTTGAAATATATGTTACACCTGAGTCACATTGCCACTTTTGGGTATAAAAAAGGGATGAACTTTGTATTCATTTTGTAACAATCTTTGTATTCTGTTGTTTTTTAGTTTTTTTTTTTACAAATGATAAAATGTACAGGTTAAACTGATACAGCCTGACAAATGATAAAATGTACAGGTTAAACTGATACAGCCTGTCTGTCTGAGAATGCTGGTCACATGATTTACTTCAAGTTATCTGTGATCAATTAGTCAGCCTGACCTAAATCCAATTTTTGTTTACCATTTTACCAAATTCTTTTTACCATTTTTATGGTAACGCAAGGTCCGATTTCAAAACGGTTTTCACAGGCTGAATCTTGAGTTTGTAAGCTTTCCAATGATATATAATAGTTGAAGTATAGGATATCATTGTTTTAAACATGCAATGGCAGTTACAGTTATAGATTTGGTCCTTTTTTTATACCCTAATCAGGCCATGTGATCTGGGAGTCACAACTCATAAAATCCAAAATACATAACATTTTTCAAAAATTATTTTGGATATGATTTACTT
This sequence comes from Leuciscus waleckii, assembly GCA_900092035.1. Classification (NCBI taxonomy): domain Eukaryota; kingdom Metazoa; phylum Chordata; class Actinopteri; order Cypriniformes; family Leuciscidae; genus Leuciscus; species Leuciscus waleckii. The sequence goes on from FLSR01004884.1 coordinate 9,464,950, forward strand.
AAGTGCAGATGATATAAAAAATGACATGAAATTATTTGTCGCTTATCGTTTTCTACTCTAGCCTGTTTAAGGGTTAAAAAGCTAAAACGATTGAAGAACAAAACCACACACAGAATAATCATTCGAGTTTTATTTTCATTTAATGGACTAATCCACATACAGTGAAAAGCCTAAAGCAAAAAAGGTCAGGTTTCTGTTTTTCAGGTACGATGCATGAATAGTACAACAACTAGCAGGTTTCCATGTTCATCAAACAATAAGACAGTCAAACCAGGATCGTACAGTGTTTATATGCAGTAAACTAAAGATAGATCACCCAGAAATCATCATTCACTCACTCAAACACCAACGAATCAGAGTCGTGTTGTGTTTATCCAGGTTTAGAAGGACTCGAGCGAGTAAATGAGGCCAGAACGGGTGAAATAATTACAATAACATCTCCAGGAAAGCTCTATTCTATTCACAGTCTGACTCCTATACTTCAAACCTCTCTTCAGAAATAAGTGTTTGTCGCAAATCAACTGACACTATAAAACATCTCCTAATCTGCATGCAGTTTCATCATGTTTCAGTATCCAAGGAGTGACTTTAAAGGTGTTCGACTCGAGCAGCAGATCATTTTGCTATAGTGTTATCATAATTATTTATTTATGTACAAGAACACGTGACTCTTGCGTTTCTTCTTGTTAGTTAGCTCTGAGAGTCGCTGTATCTGCATCAAAGCTACTGGCTTGAAAGGCTTCATCACGGAATGGAGCAAAACACGCTTTGATTTTCTATACATGCAATTAGAGTATCACAGCGATGTCTGACAGCGGCGGGTTGAGCATCCATTCACAACCGAAGATTCGAGAATCGGTTCCTTTGAATCGGTTCCTTTGAATCTGAATCAAACTGGTCAAGTGAGGCTGAATTGGGAATTCCAAAGAAATTCAATACAGTCACACAGAGGAACTCCATTAGTCAACACAAGCTCTAAAACATAAATATTTACATAATTATTTTTTTTACTAATTATGCGTATTCATTCCCTGACACGTAGATGCATTTTCTTCTCAGCTGAGCAGACGTTTATCTGAACTAAGATAAATTGTCAAAACAATTAAAAGCCATCAAGACAGCCAAACAAAAAAACTGTCCACCATTCAACTTAAAGATAAATACTACAATCAAAATATGAATCTAATATTAAATAATAATTATTAAGTAAATTCTAGGAAATTTTCTTCCACCGTGGTCAATAATTTTTTTTTTCTTATTAAATATAACTTTATTTAAAATACTTTTTAAGTAAATTCTAGGAAATATTCTTCCACCGTGGTCAATAATTTTTTTTTTGGGGGGGGGGGGTTTTAAATATAACTTTATTTAAAATACTTTTGCATTTATATTAATTTCTTTGAATTTTTCGAATCAGGATTATTGTCGTTAACTTATACTATTAAAAACATTTTTTGTTAATTAAAATAACGTTAAAAAGACTTGCTAAAAAGAATGTTGACTTGGCAAGAAACTGAAATAAATTTAAGTTGAAGCACTAAAATTATTAACTGGAAATAATAAAAAGAAAGTAAAACTTAAACTGAAATAAAAAATAAAGAAACCTCAACACATATATTAAAAAAACGAAATGACAAAAAATGTAATAAATTTAACACGAAAAAAAAGTAATAAAAAATATTAATAAATATATAAAACTAAAATAAAAACTAAATGCAGATTCAAATTCAATATTTCTGCATCCAATTTCCAAACTCAATTCAAATTCTTCAATCAAACTTGAATGAGAAAAGCATCTGAATCCACTTCTGAATGATGCACAACCCTGATCGTTAACTATCAGACAAACATTATCTATAAAATGCAACACAAAAAAGGTGTGTGTGTGTGTGTGTCACACGTACAGATGATTCATCTGATTTTTTTTTTTTTAGAGCTAGTCATTAATTCAAAGACACAATGGGGTCAATCTTTTCAGACGGGGGTTCAGTGGTGTTTCGAGTTGCTGTTAGTTGTTCGTCATGATCCACCAGGACGCTGTGAGAAACAAACAGGCAGATATTAAAGAGATGAAGCATCATAACTCCTCATTAAAGGCTGTTTAATTTCTTTTTTCTTCCAGGCTGAGACAGATGCACTGAGAAAGGGCTGATAAATGATGTGGCGCTCTCTCTCACCTGGCATGAGCATCGTGGACACGATCTCTGGGTCCTCCAGCATGTCTATGATGCAGCGCTGGAACATCTTACTGGCGTCAGACTGCAAATAACTGCAGACAAACAAGCTCATATTATCAGAGGATATAATCAACAACATCCTCCAGATGAAAACGCTCAGGACACTAATCTGAGTTTTGAGTTACATTAGACATCTGACGTCTCTGTCATGCTTGGAAACTTGTTTGGAAATTAACATTATTTTTGCAGTCCCATTAGTTGCCACTAGTGGTGCAAGAGCGACACATTTCAGCTTTAAATAAGCCAACGAGTAATCGCTATTCGTCAAACTATCATGGAAAAAATATTTATCACGGATTCCACAAAATCTGAAGCAGCACAACTGTTTCCAACATTGATAATAATCAGAAATGTTTCAGCAAATCATATTAGAATGATTTCTGAGGATCATGTGACACT
>FLSR01004884.1:9473892-9489033 GCA_900092035.1 Leuciscus waleckii
TGTTTTTGAGACTGTCTTTGGTTCACTGCAGTTTTAAGGAGAAAATACTCAGCAATGGTGTCGACTTATGAACTTACACATGCTTTGTCTTAAAGCATATTTAAAAACACCACATAGATGGCATTAAAAGCTTGGTTTTCACCACAGAGGGACTTTAAAACTAGATGCATTCAGATGGTGTGTTTTCAGTGAATATCCAGCAGAAGACAGTGAGCGGATGGCAGATTTGACAAAGCACAGCTGCAAGAACACAGCATCTGTGCGTCTGCGTTCACTGCCAATGTTGATGAGTATAAGCGAATAACATTGAATGTGAATATAACCTCGTCAATGTTGTAACCCTGCTGACGTCACCCACATATGTTCACATGAGTCAGAAGTCTCTCTCAAGGCTGTTGTTGACCCACTTCTGCTATTATCATCAGATGCACATATATCTGATGTAACAGACCACAGACTCAAAAACGTGTGGAAAAAGCTAGAGATTTCTGATTAGCTGGAGATCATCTGCATGTGTATTGATTCTCAGTATGAAACTGAAGCTTTGAGAACTCTTGAAAAGCACTGATTAATTCATGAGATCAGCTGCGTATTGAGAACTGAACAGCACCAAACACGATTACAAAATGTATTACTCAAATTATTTAAACATAACGAATAACATTTCTACAAAACAAATTATATAACTTATGAATATTACATAACTTTAGACTATCTTTACATCGGACTGGACGAAAGGCCTGATATGGTGCTGGCTGTAGTTACACAAGTGACTGCATTACTGAATGTTGAATTAATAGTCTGATTCATTCAACCGATTCACTCAGCAACACTGAGACATTCAGTCTTTATGAGTGAGTCATTGAATCATTCACTCAACCAATTCTTTCAACAACAATTAAATCAATCTGAAATGAAACAAGTCTTTATGAGTGAGTCATTAATTCATTAATTCAACCAATTATTTCAACAATGACTGAATCATTCAGAAATTAAACAAGTCTTGATGAGTGAGTCATTGAATCATTCACTCAACCAAATCTTTCAACAACGATTGAATCATTCAGAAATGAAACAAGTCTTGATGAGTGAGTCATTGAATCATTCATTCAAACAATTATTTCAACAATGACTGAATCATTCAGAAATGAAACCAGTCTTGATGAGTGAGTCACTGAATCATTCACTCAACCAATTCTTTAACAACAATTGATTCATTCAGAAATTAAACAAGTCTTAACGAGTGAGTCATTGAATCATTCATTCAACCAATTATTTCAACAATGACTGAATCATTCAGAAACAAACAAGTCTTGATGAGTGAGTCATTGAATCATTCATTCAACCAATTATTTGCACAATGAGATTCATCCAGTTACAAAACAAGGGATGAGTGATTGAATCATTCCCTCAACTGATTCAATCAAAAACACTGAGTGAGTCATTGAATCATTCACTCAACCGATTCAATCAAAAACACTGATTCATGTCAGAACAAAACAAGAGATGAGTGAGTCACTGAATCATTCACTCAACCGATTCAATCAAAAACACTGATTCATGTCAGAACAAAACAAGAGATGAGTGAGTCACTGAATCATTCACTCAACCGATTCAATCAAAAACACTGATTCATGTCAGAACAAAACAAGAGATGAGTGAGTCATTGAATCATTCATTCAACCAATTATTTGCACAATGACTGAATCATTCAGAAACTAAACAAGTCTTGATGAGTGAGTCATTGAATCATTCACTCAACCAATTCTTTCAACAACAATTGAATCATTCAGAAATTAAACAAGTCTTAATGAGTGAGTCATTGAATCGTTCATTCAACCAATTATTTGCACAATGACTGAATCATTCAGAAACTAAACAAGTCTTAATGAGTTGGTCATTGAATCATTCATTCAACCAATAATTTCAACAATGACTGAATCATTCAGAAACTAAACAAGTTTTGATGAGTGAATCATTGAATCATTCACTCAACCAATTTTTTCAACAACGATTGAATCATTCAGAAACTAAACAAGTCTTTATGAGTGAGTCATTGAATCATTCACTCAACCAATTCTTTCAACAATGATTGAATCATTCAGAAATGAAACAAGTCTTAATGAGTGAGTCATTGAATCATTCATTCAAACAATTATTTCAACAATGACTGAATCATTCAGAAACGGAACAAATCTTGATGAGTGAGTCATTGAATCATTCATTCAACCAATTATTTGCACAATGACTGAATCATTCAGAAACTAAACAAGTCTTGATGAGTGAGTCATTGAATCATTCACTCAACCAATTCTTTCAACAATGATTGAATCATTCAGAAATGAAATAAGTCTTAATGAGTGAGTCATTGAATCATTCATTCAAACAATTATTTAAAAAATTACTGAATCATTCAGAAATAAACAAGTCTTTATGAGTGAGTCACTGAATTGTTCACTCAGACGAACACTGATTCATTCAGGATTGAAAAACGTTAAAAATGGTTTCCTTTGGAACTATTGTCATAGTGGAGCAAAAACAGATATAACTTGTAATATTATATCTAAAATGTAAGTCACTTTAGATTAACTTATTGTTTATTGAAATGCAGTATAAGCAATACCATACTCACAATAAATATCATTTCACAACATAAATGTGTTTGTAAAAATGACACAGTGAATAAGTGAATAAAGGATCTGAAGTTCAGCTAAGCGAGAACATAAATCAGAAGAAACATCAGTTATCGTTATTATTATATAATAATATTAGTCACCATTATTGGTTGCAATTGTGCAATCCTGAAGCTATAACATCCAGAAACGAGCCTGACGTTCACCAGGACTACGATAAACTCATGTGCTGAACTGTACAGTGTTATGAAATGGTCCTAATGGAGCTTTTCTGTTCGACAAATGGGAATTACAGTCAGAGAGAAATAACAGCAGAAATGTTCTCTGACTTACTGAGCGATTATTGCAAACAAAAACATATGCAAACATTTTCCTGTTGTTTCCGCCGCATTACGAGCTCTTCTGAGAATACCGGCATGTTTCTGTGACAGATGCTTTGTGAGGAAGAAAACACCCCACGGATAAACAAGACAAATGTGCCTCATCATGAAGAATACATTACAATTACTTCTGCTTCCTCTGTTTATCGGTTTCTCCCTCTTTCTCTTGTCTCGTATATGAAATGCTGAGACGAGCAGAGGCTACATCCTAATAATACAAAGCATCTTCAGTGACTCTGTGCCTCACCTCAGGCTCACAGATCCATCTTCATATCAAACTATTTATGGGTTTCTAGAGGTTTCAGAAGAACTCTTTTAAGGTTCCTGTAATGCCACCGTTCTTATGATGTCTAAACACATACAAGGTTCTTCTAAAACATCATGGGAATATAAAAATAGGTTCTTATAAGCAAATCAAGTACTACATTTGGCTAATTGGGGTGGAATTTGTATGTAAGAAAGTAGAATTATATTGAACTGACATTTATTAAAAATCATATAACCTTTAGATTCGATTCAGTAATTAGATTAGATTAGGGATTGATGGATGGATAGATAATTATTCTCTATATCAGTGTCAGTGTTCCTGAACTCCCTGAAACGCCTCCATTGTAGTCTTGAGTTTTCTTCCGGGAACGAACACGTCACAATATTCCTCATTATAATAATTAATGCGCAGAATAAAGGGGCGGGGCCTAGTTGAGTTAGTTAGTAGTGTGTTAAACTGGCGGTTATTGTAAGGGGCGGGACATTTCTCAAACACACTCGAAGCGCTCGACCAATCACAACACACTGCTCCAGCCGACCAATCAGAGCACAGTGTGTTAAACTGGTGGTTATGGTAAGGGGCGGGACATTTCCCAAACACACTCGAAGCGCTCGACCAATCACAACACACTGCTCCAGCTGACCAATCAGAGCACAGTGTGCTTTTCAGAAGGAGGGGCTTCATAGAGATAGGAAGTAAACAGAGCTTTACTGACAGACTGGGAAGAGAGGAGCCGCAACAATGGAGAATATGAGGAGAATAATCAACATTCAAGCAGGAAAACCTGTTCTAGTAGAGCCTGAAACAACAGCAAGACTTTAAAAGGTTCTCTCGAAGAGGTTTTCCTCTCTGAACTGTAAAAGTGTCAGGAACTCCTTTAATTTTAGGAGTGCAAGACAGAATAAAAAAAGTGTTGCGTTTACAGTGTGTGTGTGCGTGTGTGTGTGTGTGTAACTCACGGAGCGGTGCTACTTTGCGCCTCCACGGCCTCCATCGCACACTGGAGAGACATCTGGAGCGACAGCAGCTGGCTGGACGTCTCCCTCAACATGAAGCGGGTCACAAACTGACCCAGAACCGATGAACCCTGGTACTCCTGCAGAAGAAGAAGCTCACTGTATTACCTCACACGCATCAGTCGTCATGTACGACCTTCAGTGTTTAATATCCTGCAGTGGCTCCTCATCAGTGCAGAAATATCCTGATGAAGCTTCTGCTGCACGGAGGAAACCCTCCGCTGAGTTCACTGAGCATCCAGGAAACATCCTGACAAGTAACGACCGGTCTGAAACTAAATTAAGGCCCACTTTCTCCTGCACTGACAGAGATCAGATACAATTACTGCCCTTGACACAGAGCAGATCAGCGCTGGCGGACAGAAACAGTAAAGTGGATCATTTCTGACTCTTTGCATTAACAAAATATTAAAGCAATTGTCAATATGATGCAGTGCAACAAAACAGATGTGCTGTTATTGCTATTTTAGCATTATTTGTTAGTTTTTATTAATATTTAGAATTTAGAATTTAATTTATATTAAATTTTTTTGCAATTTTGTTATATGCATTTGTCATTTAAATGTTTTGTTTATCTTTTTTTTTTTATTACAGGTTTGTTTCAATTTTAGTTTTTATTTATTTCCAGTTAGCCATTTTATTGCTTCAATGTATTTCAGTTAGTTGCAAATGCAATACTTTTTAATTTTCATTTAGTTTACGTTTTTCATCTATTTTACTGTAGTGCAGCTTTATTTTAGTTAACAAAATATTTTAAATAGTTTTAGTTACCAATAATAACCCTGGATATGATGTGACCTCATCCGAATCCTACGAACGTTTTGCTAATGTTCCCATTAAGTTATTTCTGAATGTTTTCTGAATATTCAAAGCGAAGGCTTTCTGTTTTAGTTAGGTAGATTACCTCCTTCGTCTTGTCCATCGCCTTCAGGACGGCGACATTGAGTTTCTCTAACGCTGACAGAACATCCAGATATTCTCCAAGATGCTGAGAAAAGTAATCTGGAAAGAGAAAGAGGATGAATTATAGGACAGAAACAAAATATGAGTCTTATTCTTTCTCCGGTGGATTTTTTAGCCGTGCATTTATGCATGTTTACTGAGATAATATTAACCTAGCGCACACTTTTTTAGTTATAAAACTGGTCAGTTTAAACTGAAAACAGTGAGGGAGAGAGAGAGAGAGAACACACACACAGAGAGAGAGAGAGAGAGAGAGAGAGAGAGAGAGAGAGAATTATAGGCAAGCACACACACACACACACACACACACACACACACACACTGGCTCTTCACGTTGCTGTCAATATCTATATCTGAGTATATGAGTCAGTGAATTACGTTGCTGCGCTGTTCTGAAGACGAGAAGGTTTTCAGATTATTATTTGTCATCTAATATGACCATCTTTACTCTCCGGACTCTGAGCACAGAAGACTCAGTCAGCACACAGTTTTATAGCGGCATTGGTGCTTTTTCCTAATCAGTTTCTCCACGGGGATCTCAGAAAATTCTACAATAAACAGTTTTAAGCCTTAAAACCGTAAATCCGGCAGCAAAAAAACAACTCTTTTTAATATATAAAAATAATATCTCTGTGGAGAAAATGCAATGAAGCCATTTTTTTTGCCATGTCATAATCTTATGCATTGATATTACAGACCGGACTTGGTTGCGTAATGTTTTGCATCAGAAACTAACTTAACTAATTAACTTAAAATGTATTACTCTCACAACATGCATGGATGCACACTTCAGAAATCCACCAGAAAATGTATAACACCTTTGAAATAATATACCAGCTCTAGTACACAAATCACAATGCATTAATCTTGCACACTAATCAAGACGGATAATATTCAAAACAAGGTGCGAAATGTTCGGATTCTCAATATAGTTGAGATGCTATATAACTCGAGATATTAACAGATTATGACCTTGCAAAGTAATAACAAACACTTAAGATTCATTCTTATAGAGAATGTGAAATGTGTGAAGCTGTTTCCAACAGGTACATTTCTTTTTTAATTACTGCCAATTGAAGAAACACTTCTTCCATCTTTATTTTCTACCCATGATAATTTAAAGGAATTGTCCACACCTACCTGATAGCTTGTCTGTTTCGAGGTTACTGGAAAAGGAAGAGGAGAGAGAATAAAATGAGTCATAAGATGAAAAGCCTTAATTGAATTGGAGAAGGGTCAAGGATTGAAAGCGGTGTCGTTAGAGGAAGATGTGTGGGCCGTCCACAGTTTTTTTACAGTGTAAACAGTCCAATTATGCTTGGTTCTGCTAACATCGCAGGGCTGAGCTGATGTTCTCAGCAGATGGTAACTCGCAGAGATAATGATCTCGCTAATCGGGTAAAACCAGTACAACAAAAAATATCCTATACTCAAATGCCTTTTTTACAAACTCAGATCTGCACTAAAAATGATTTAAACCAATTTAAAATATCATGTGCAAACAGCGGGTCTCTATACCATTGACCCACACAGATAAATATATAAATAAATAAAGCAAAGAACAACCATAATATTTTTTTCACACAGTTTTTGCACTGTCAAAAATGTCAGTATAATATTTATATTATGTGCATATTGTGCATATTATGTAAACTTTATTGTATAGTGTCTATTTTCTCATTTTTATTTAAGAAAAAATATACTTTAATGTGTATTGCAAACTGTTGATATCAAAAATTCAATATTATAATATAATATGATGTAATGTACAGTAATAATGTAATGTAATAAAATATTATATCATATAATATTAAGTTCCAGCATCCCAGTGACCTTGTAGAGGATAGAGAATAATATATATATATATATATATATATATATATATATTATTTTTTTTATTTTTATTTTTATTATTATTTTTTTATTATAAAGGGACCATGTACAATGTTTTCATTTCATGCATTGTACCGGATTTAGCCAAAAGCTAATTTTCATCCGTAGTCCCCAGGCAGGTCAACTAACATACAATTACACAGACAATACCTATGTGTTCACAAACAATAAAAATCAGGGCCACAAAAAAAATCAAAAAAACAAAAAAAAAATCAATTAAACTGCAAAAATCTCGTTGGTAAAAAAAAAAAAAAATTTTTATTTCATTTTAAAAAAAACAAAGAGTTTTGTGTTTACTTCAATTTTAAAAATACCAAGAGCTTTGTACCCTTTTATATCCTCTGGTAGGGCGTTCCACTGATTATAGCTTTCACTGCGAAAGACGATTGTCCAAATGCAGAACGACAAAGGGAACCAGACAATTACTCATGGATGATAATTACTCATGGATGATAGATCTCACAGAGTTTTCAGAGCCGAAATGAACAAAGTCACATAATACAGAAGGAGTCAAGCCTTTAAGAGTTTATAAACCATACACAAACTTGAAAAAAAGTCTAAAATTGTCAAAGTTCAAAAAATTATGTTTCTCTATGATCCTACAATAATGAAAATGGTTAGGTTTTTTTTATCTTTATATAGATTTTAAGGGTTTAATCACAGTTTCACCAGCTTGACCCAAACATATCAGACAATAAGACATTTGAGAAAGGATTGTAGTATTCATAAAAGTCTTAGCTACATCAATTGGCTAATTTGTCTAAAATTTGCCAAGTTATGTTTAATATTCCTCACCGTTTTCTTTACATGTTTTTTAAAACTGAGATTTGAGTCCAATATTATGCCAAGATAATTGAACTCATTAACTATTTCTATCTTTTCACCATTAATAAACATATCAACATCAGGAGATTTAACATTTGTTTTTGAGAAAAAAAAAATTCCTTTTGTTTGACTAATGTTCAAGCTAAGACATGATTGTTCCGGCCACTGTGTAATCCTCTCTCTTTAGCAGCTTTTAACTTCTCAGCTGCTATAACTCTACTGTTCTCACATGTGTAAAACTAACAATATCATCAGCAAACATTTGCACTTGTATCCCTTCACACTGTTGCGGGAGATCATTAATATACAGACTAAATAATAAGGGACCTAACACCGATCCTTGGGGTACACCCATTGTATAATGTAAATTGCAGGACTTAACCCCTTTAATTTTTACACATTGTTCTCTATTTAATAAATATGAGGATACCCATGCTAAAGCTTCAGATGAAAACTGAAATGTAGACAGTTTAGAAAGGAGAACGGCATGATTAACTGTATCAAAGGCTTTACGTAAAACTAAAAATATGCCACCAACAAATCCTCCTTTGTCAACTTTAAAGTGTATTTGCTCTATTAAATGTAAAGTAGTTTCAGTAGAATATTTACTCTGAAACCAAACTGTAAGCCAGACTTAACTGTGTTAAGATGGGATGTCAGTTGTTCAAAAACAATCTTCTCTGCAACCTTTGAGAATTCTGGCAGAATTCTTATGGTCTATAATTACTAGCTTCATAACAATCTCCAGGTTTCAAAATAGGAGTAACAATGGCTTGTTTCCACAAAGTAGGAAAAACACATTCAAATGAGTTAATTAAATGAGTGATGACAGGGGTTAAAATATCTTTGTGAGTTTTAACAAACATAGTATCCAATTGATGAGCATCTCTGCATTTAGAATTTTTCAGCAAGCTAATAACTTTGTTGACTTGCATTTCATTTGTCTTGGTTAGATTAAAACCTTTACCTACATCATCAATCGGACTAATATTTATTTCCCTTCTCGAAAAATGTTCCCCTAATTCTTTAACTGAGTTAATAGCAATTGGCACAATCATCTTCAATTTGCTTTCCCTGAACTTTATAATTTAATATGATATAATATGATATAATATAATATAATATAATATAATATAATATAATATAATATAATATAATGAATGTATGCAAATAAAATTAGATATACTTACTTTTATATCCAACTCTACATATAAAGCAGTGCAAAAATATTTATATTAATTCTACACAGCTACATATTAAACAGAATTGTTACTTGTCGTAAGAAACCTGTCACACTCTTTGATTATGGATTTAGTTCATTTAATAAAATAAATAAAAATTAATATTTGATTTTATTATGATATGGACTAAATTTGATCGGTTACAGAAATATTACAATTATAATGTCTAGCTCTTAACTGTCATACTCATTAGGAATGTAACGAATATTGGGCTCTTTGTCTGCTGACTAACCATTGCAGAATCTGAAAGGCAGGCTGTATGGAGTGATGGTAACGCTAGTATGCTGAAACTCAGGATCGAACTGGAGAATGTACTTAGCTCCATCCTCACCAGGACTGTTCTCCAAAAGAACCAAATCCTACAGGACACAAACAATAACACCCATTTACCAACAATGACCAGTGAACAGGATAGGTTTTTCTTTCAAACCAGAGTTCATGTCCATAATCATCTTTAGGCTGCTGCTTTAATAACCAGTTTTAGGAAAAAGAAGAAATCTGATATAAGTGTAAATTTGTGTGTATGTGCAAACATTATTTAAAAGAGTCTATTTACTTTAGGATGTGAGCTATAACATGCAAAATAAAATTTAAATACTTCATCTGTCCTGCTGTATTTAAAAATTAAATGTTACAATACAAATCACAATAATAAATTCGTTCTTTCTAAATGTTTTGAACAAAAATTAAACATTAAAAAAAATGTAAAATCATTTCTTTTTCCTCAAATCAAGTCAAATCAAGGTGAATGTATCACCACTGATACAAGGTTAACGAAAACTTTGAGTGTTTTAGTTCATTGAAATACAGCTGAAATAAAAGAAAAAATAAAATACATTTTGGATAAAAAAAAAAAAACTTGCTTACAAAACATAGAACAAACATTTGAAATATTGCCCTGGAAATGAACTGAAAAAAACTAAATTTGTATAAAATAAAAAAGCTAATTCAATACAGTATATACAGTAAACACTCACAGTAATGAGAGTCTCCCCGTTAGTAAGGCTGTATGACAAACTTTTTTCTCCATTCTCAAACAAAGGAATCACCATGTCTCCAGTACCATTAACTGTAACCACCACTTTTCCATCTATACCTTCACCAGCAGCGTTATCATATTGGTCCTGCAAAGTAAGAAGAAAACACACAATTGTAGACCTGTTGCAAATTTTAGGGATGTCCCGATCAAGGTTTTTGTGCCCCTATCTGATCCAAGTCATTGACTACGTTTACAAGCTGTCAATATTCGGGTTAAGGTCACTATTTGGGTTTCTGAAACATTCGGAATAACCCGTTTACATGCGTGAGCAGAGAGAGTTACTCCTGTATACATGGAATTTGTAATCAATTGGCAATATCCCGATGTAAACGGCGACGCACGGTTAGCATCTGGACGTACGGACAACCTTAAGACGCAATATGCGTCATTTCCGATTCTTCTTCCTGTATCCAAAGACAACAACAACAGCAGCAGCACGCGGATAATGAATAGTTCGGGGCAGATAGCGATCGCCTTTGTTTGCGATTTCCTCCTCGCTCCAAAAGTGTGGTGCTGTGCTGCGTCTCGCCATGTTTACCTCTACTTCTTGTTTACTTCCGGTAAACTGCACGCGGGTTTTTGTATGCGCCGTCTATACTCAAAAGACCAAGATTCCTTGCGAATAGAACATGCGCAGAACACAAATCAATGTTCCTTTTGATGGGGATATGCCGACACGCGTTTACATGACCAAATATTCGGGTTAGAAAAGGGGTACCCCAGGGATAATATCCGGGTTTTTAAAAACCGGGATATGAGCATATCCGGGTTTTTGCCGGTGTTTACATGGCCGTGCGCGACCGGGTTATTGCTAATATCCCGGTTTTGAACGGGTTATTGGCTGCATGTAAACCGTTGCAACCCGTTCAAAACCGGGATATTAGCAATAACCCGGTCGCGCACGGCCATGTAAACACCGGCAAAAACCCGAATATGCTCATATCCCGGTTTTTAAAAACCCGAATATGATCCCTGGGGTACCCCTTTTCTAACCCGAATATTTGGTCATGTAAACGCGTATCGGCATATCCCCATCAAAAGGAACATTGATTTGTGTTCTGCGCATGTTCTATTCGCAAGGAATCTTGGTCTTTTGAGTAGAGACGACGCATACAAAAACCCGCGTGCAGTATACCGGAAGTAAACAAGAAGTAGAGGTAAACATGGCGAGACGCAGCACAGCACCACACTTTTGGAGCGAGGAGGAAAGCGCAAACAAAGGCGATCGCTATCTGCCCCGAACTATTCATTATCCGCGAGCTGCTGCTCCATGAAAGTACCTGTTCCCCAGCAGTGTGTGCTCTCGCTGTGACCCCGGACCCCTGGCGTCACTGCCACACGCGGGCCGTCCTTCACGAGCAGAACCCCACGGGGGCGTCCTGTCACAGCACGTGCTTCACGGGCCGGATACGGGCCGGATACGGGGCTTGTCAGGTCACCGCTGCTTTGAGTTATGGGACACCAGAGTCTGCTTATCTGTAAAAGCAATGCAATGATTCCCATTCCAGATCGCTGTGAAAGCCATACAATAGTGCAGTCAGTCTCGCGCACATTCAGTCGGATTATTGCAAATAATCAGTTATAATGTTTCAAGCTTAATAAATGTGAAAAAATATATATGTATATTAAGAACATATAAAAACCTTAGCCATGGCAGTGAGTTTTGCACGTGCAAGCAACACTTCTTAAGAAAATCTAGTCTAGTATTTGTTGTATCTGTGGTTGCAATCATTTAAGATAACATTTGATTATGATACATTATAAATATTGTTTTGTTATAATGCATTATATATACAGGCTTCACAGAACATTAAAGATGTAATGAGCAAATGTGTTTAGTGTTGTAATGCAATCTTTTCAGGAAGCTCCGCTGGAGAATTTAGACTGAAGAATTATTGCTTGTTTATGAATATGAAATCATAAGCACCTGCTTTACATCATGTTCCCCCGTTACCAAATTACATTTCTTCTGTAAACCTTTCAACCATTCAAGCAGATCCTTTTTTATCCCAAACCTGAAGCGTTTATGGTTATCAACCGCAAGTGAAGCGAAGTTATTTAAGCTCAATAAAGCATGGCACTGCTGTATTGTGTGTTTGCAGTGTTCAACAACTGTTTATTATTCATACGCTTCTGCCAGATGTATTATATTAACAGACATTCGGACCTGTTTTCTAGCATCCACACTTTGAGCTTTTACTGTCACATGTGAATAAACATGAAATTACAGCTGTCATGTTTCATTGGAACGTCAAAGTTCATTTATGGCCTAGTTATAGTTGCCTTTAATAATTATAATGCATTTACATGCACGCTCAACACTGCATCAAGCATTCACGGAAAAGTTCTTTCAGAGGATTTTCCTGCATATAGTGGGATCTGGAATTTTTTGTTTTGGTTTCTTGTTGATGCCCATGAGTATTGTAATGTGTTGTACGCGTGAATACACTGTAAAAAATGATCGTGATTTTAACAGTAAAAGATAACACTGTAAAAACTGTTAATTGGTTAACAAAGTTTCCGTAGGCCTCCTATATACGGTAAATAACTGTGATAGATCTAATGGTACATTTAATGTCGTTTTACTGTAAAATATTGTTACATTTACAGTTTTTGGAAGTAAAAACGTCACTGTATAATTTACAGTGAAAAAGCGTAAATTGACATTCCCACAATTCCCTGCGTGACACTTCACATTTGATGAATTTTTGTTGAAATAACTATGTTTCATCATAGTTTTCTTAGTTTTTTATATAATCAGTTATGTACATTAGGGTTTTATATTACATTTAATGTTGTTAAATTAATGTTTATTGTATTTCATTTTTCAAGTTTGTTGTGAAATTTCATGTGTGTTACCATGTTTAATGTTTGTGTGAATGACACTGTGCACCTTCTATATGTATTAATATTAACTTTCTTTGCTTTGATTTGATTAATCATGTAACTCTCATTACTGCTGAGATTCTTGGTTTGACAGTGTAATACTATAGTACAAAACCGATATTAATACTTCAATAGGTCGGTAAATTAACATTATATCATATTACTGAAATCCAATGTTAAATATACATGTTTAAAATGTTAAATTTACATGTAACTCCGTAAGTATGTTTACGATTTGATGTGTTTTTTACAGTATTGTTCTGGTAAGGTTTTTTTCCGTAAAAACAACGGGATTTTTTTTACAGTGTACAGTTATTTAGGAAAAGTTGCAGGCCTCTTAGAAAGTGTTAACCTGAACGTTCATGGTCTTCAATGAACATGTCCGACCTGCATGAGCTGTGAGGTTTGTCCCGTGTGAAGGGGAACATGAGTGTTATGTAAACTGTGCAATCTGAGCGCTGCATGCATGCGCACACACAAACGAAGCATTGAGCAGCCGAGAGTGATAAAAGACATGCATCACTGGATCTCTGTTGGCGTGATGGGTTTACAGTGGCAGAGCCCGCGCTCTAATGAGAGCTGACAGACGGGACAGAAGGAAACTGTGAAAATAAACAGCTGAACATGAGACACAAGCTCTCTGACTCAGGTACATTTAATCACCTTTAATCCCATTACCTTCATGACCAAACACTGAAAACTGAGGGGATCTGTTTGATATGCAAGATACACACACACACACACACACACACACACATATATATATATATATGGATAATTTTACAGTTTTTCAAACTTTTACTCAACAAACTGAAATTCAGTGGTTGGAGGTTTTTTACACTGCAAAAAGTTTTTTTTTTTTTTGTCTTGTCTTATGTTATAAATAGCTAAACATTTTTAAATCAAGATGCATTTATCTGAGAAGGAAAATGACTTAAGATAATAAATGGACCCCAATGACTAGTATGGAAAAATAAATACTTTGGAAGTCAATGGGGTCCATCAACTGTTTGGTTACCAACATTCTTCAAAGTATCTTCTTTTGTGTTCAGAAATAACAAATAATAATCATACACTCTGCCAGTTCATGTTTCAAAACATCTCAACAGTGTATCAGATAATGTGCAATTTCCTCGGTATGTTATTAAATGTCACGTTAGAGTTTTATTCCTCTGATCTGGATGATGTTGTGATAATTGAACGCAGTCTTGAGTTACTGATCAGTTTAATTTCATCTGGAAGGATCCTTGTGTTCCGTCATCCTCAGAATACAAGGCATTAAACAGACACTGATTGGCTGCTGTATGGTAATTACATTAATCTCTTTTAATGGCATTTTTCTCATTCCATGAATATCTGCTCTATTCAGATGAGGGTCTGTCATAAGCGCTCAGTGTGTGTCTGATCGGGACTGTGTTGTCATACAGACGGCAGTGGCTATAAAATTGGAGACAGTCATTTTTTGGGGAGCGCCGACGCTCATCAAAAGCCCAGTGTCTGTGTTTCTGAGCCGGAAAGGGTCGTGATCGCAGCGATTGGGCGTTTGATTTATTGGACGCTATGTGAAATGAGGAATGTTGCCTGTGTCCTGCAGCAAACAGACTGAATTTCACATGGAAATCTTTAACTGGCTACAGAACAGCACGACTCCAGTAGAGACAGTGTAATTGTTGTTTTGAAATGTGAAAGAATGTAGCAAGCATCTCTCTTCTGCTCTCTACATCTTTTATTCATTTTTTAAAATATTTTTATCCAGCTATCCCTCCCAGAATTTGGAGTAGCAAAACTGAAAAATCCACCCAAGTAATGGTTTTCAGATTTTTAATTACTTACAATAAACTATTACTTGGTTTTTCAATATTGTACATATATAAAGGTTTTAAGAGAATTCTCTTATGCTATTAAATAAAATATTCTGTAAAACCGTAATATTGTGAATATATATATATATCCACAGTTGATGGACCCCATACATATACATATATATAGATCGGAAG
>FLSR01004884.1:9489061-9499738 GCA_900092035.1 Leuciscus waleckii
CGAAACTTACCAATTCACAAAATTAACGGAATGCATAGCTGATATAAAAAACTGGATGACTAGTAATTTCCTACTACTTAATTCTGAAACAACAGAGATTCTAATTATTGGACAAAAAACGTCCTCACGTAATCTTCTATAGCAGTGGTTCTCAACTCCAGTCCTCGGGACCCGCTGCTCTGCACATTTTGTATGTCTCCCTTATTTAACACACCTGAACCAGATCATCAGCTCGTCAGGAGAGACTCCATGAACTGATTTGAGTGTGTCAGATAAGAGAGACATACAAAATGTGCAGAGCAGCGGGTCCCGAGGACTGGAGTTGAGAACCACTGTTCTATAGGGTTCAGGGACTGGGATGGCCATTGCAGATGCTTGGTTTTGTGCTCAGTGACACATTTTTGTTTTGATTTTGATGTTTGTTTTTTGATCACTGTCCTGTTGGAAGATCCAAACATGGCCCATTGTAAGATTTCTAGCAGAGGTAATGATTTTTGGTCTGTTGGTTTTTTATCGAATCCATGATGCCTTGTATCTGAATAAGATCTCCAGGACCTCTGGCAGAAAATTAGGCCACGCAATAAAGATACAGCAGAGTATTTCATTTTACACATGGGGTGCTTTTTTATCCCTGTATGAACCAAACCCATCTTTAGTGTTTGCTGCCAAAAAGCTCTTTTGTTTTTTTGTTTCATCTGTCCATAGAATGTTTGAAAAGTAACTGACACTACTGGAACTTCTAACAGGACTGGTTCTATGGTCAGATAAAACAAATAAAAAAAAAACATAATTTTTTCACATTTTTGTTATGTTGCTGCCTTGTTAATCTATTTTTTTTAATTATTATTATTTTTTTATTTTTTTGCATTTACATGAAGTGGCTATAGAGCTCAGAGACATGATTGTGTCAAGACACAGATCTGGGGAAGACTAAAAAAAAAAAAAAAAAAAAAAAAATGCCAAAAGGGATGATGAACCTCAGTTCCAAGCATCATGTATGGAGGAAACCAGGCACTGCTCATCACCTGCACAACACCATCCCAGCAGCAGGGACTGGGGAGGTTGTCAGGGTAGAAGGAAAGCTCAACACAGCAAACTAAGTCAAGTCAAGTCATCTTCATTTATATAGCGCTTTTAACAATTTAGATTGTTCCAAAGCGGCTTTACAGAGATGCAAGGATAGTTTAAAGTAACAGAGATTGTTTTGGCTTTATAGCAGTTCTTGAATAAAGTTATTTTCCAGCTAAATATTTCGGCGCAAGATCATTAGTTATTTACTTAGGGACCGCTAACACAACACCATTTTAACAGGAAACTATCTATAGAGATATCCTAAATGAAAACCTGGTCCAGAGCATTCAGAACCTCGGACTGGGCAGAAGGTTCACCTTCCCAAAGGACAATGACCCTAAGCACACAGCTAAGACAATGCTAGGCTTAAGCCCAATTTATACTTCTGCGTTGAACTCACGCCGTAGCTACGTCGTAGGCTGTGTGTAGCACGCGTACCCTTCGACGTGCACCTCTCCAAAAATGTAACAACGCGTCAAGTCTATGCGGACCACAAGCAGGATTGGTCTGCTAGAACCGCTCCCTCGGGTTTCACATGCTCCCAACGCCGACGCCCCAGACAACGACGGAGAAGTATAAATGAAAACCAAAGCGGTGCCTACAGCGTAAACTAGAGGCTCGTAGGTTTGACGCAGAACTATAAATTAGCCTTTATGGACAATTCTGTTAATGTCCTTGAGTGACCCAGCCAGAGTCTGGGCTTGAACCCAAACCAATATCTCTGGAGAAACCTGAAAATGACCGTCCTCATCCAACCTGAAAGAACTTGAGAGAATCTGTAGAAGAATGGCCGAAAATCCCCAAATGCAGATGTGCAAAGCTTATCACATCATACCCAAAAAGACTTGAGGCTGTTAAGGTACTTTAACTAAGTACTGAGTTAAGGGTTTGAATACTTATGCAATATACTTATTTCAGTTTTTCAGTTGGAACACATCTGGGGGTTTTTAACAAACAAAATGCGAAGGAAAAAATTATAAAAAAAAAAAAGGCACTGTATGTATACATAAAGTTATATGTGTCAAATGAAGTCCTCAACAAGCTGCACAGTTTAAGATATTGTAAATACTTCAGGATAAAAGTTTGTTCAAACCAAGAAAATATTATTTGGCCATTTAGAAAGAATATCATTGCCAAAATGGTTTTTAATGGATGTGTGTGCGTTTCATTTTTTCTGTTCTTTTTCAGGGACATCAGCTCAGAGTGTTGGACGCAGAGACGAGCTCAAATCCCAGATTTGGATGAGCTCCATCAGGGACCCAATAAAGGTTTTGAGTAATGAACGGAGCACTTCCTGCACCAGACTTTTATTACGTTGCGCTCAAATGCACCAAGTCTCACCATGACTTTCCTGCGAACTTCATCCGTTTCCATGTTCAGTAGACTCCGTGGCTCCCGTCAGCCCGGGACATCACGACTACTTCAGCCTGCCAGATATTAACCGCACGGTTTGCACGGGTCAGTTTCCATTCTGATTACGAATTAGTTGTTGTTTTAAGACATCTTATGCACTTCTGTATGACTACAGATGTGAGAAGCTGGGAAGAAATGATGATGAACGTCGTCTCCAGTTGCGTCTGGCCCCTTGAATTGGGAGCGTCACGATGCCATGAAGTCATTGCAATCATCTGGGCAACAGTTAGTGCTCTTTCTCAAAGCGAAGTGAGCAATATAATTTCTTGAACATTCCCATTTGATGTTGTTGAGGTCATGATTATGACTAGTGTCTTTAAATGCCGGCTCAGCTTTGAAACACAAAGCAGATTCCTGCAACAACTCTCATAAATCATTGGGAAAGGTATTGACTAATATGGAGTCTCAAAGGGGGGTGGAAAGCTGTTTGGGAAAAGCTGCAAAGACTTTAATTATGGGCTCATAAAATGAGTAAGTTCTTGAAAAGGGGCGGCCTTTCCCTTTCTTCGCTGCCTGGTTCTGCACAATCACTTTTACCCAAGCCCTTCTTCCCAATGTGGGTGCGAGTTTCCCATAAGTGACTCACGTAGAGGAACGCAGCAACAGCAGACAACTGGAGCTTCACACCTCAGTGGCTAAATCAACTGGCTTGTGCGACTGGCAGACTGGGAGAAGGACAGACTTCCTGAGCAGGTGTCTGGATTTTCACGTTTCCAGCACGTCGTGTCCCAAAAGAGTTCACGATCTGCAGGTTCCAGGCTCGCTGTCACATATCAAATCCGAACAAACACAACCAGAGCTCTGTGTAAGGTCAGTTGTCTTTCCTAAGAATAACTGGCTGAATTGAGCATTGTGCAGGGAAAAGTGAAAAGGTTTTTGACGTCTCCTTCCTCACAGTTCTACATGATTCCTGTAAGCAGCGGTTGGCAGAAAAGAAGGTAAACTATTAAGGCCCCTATTCAGTGGTTCTCAACTAAAAAAATATGACTCTGAGTACATTAAATTAAGTGTGCATGATCAACCCGATCTCACAGCAATTAGGTGGCTAATTCATGCAAATTCATACAACCTCATTCATACAACCTCACTCGTACGAATACGTACGATTTTTGGTAAATTGTACATATTTTACGAGTTGCCCAATTCGTATGAATGACCTACTCCTGACCCTGCCCTTAAACCTACCCATCACTGGGGTTTAGACAAATCGTAAGAATTCGTAAGAGTGAGGTTGTACAAATTAGCCACCTTTTACTCACTCGTACGAATTGGTTGTGAGATAGCGTTGGCATAATCGCTACCATATTAGTTGTTGGCCAGTATTAGAGCATTTTTGGTCAAGCTTTACATCAAAAAATAAGTACAGTGTGCATATTGTGTTCATGTTGTTTTGCAAACCACTTCTGGTGCTACTGAGGTGGGATACTGGTTCAGTAAGGTTCGGGACAGGTTTAATGATACGGTCAACAGTGTAATTACATGCAGGTATATTATAATATTATAATTATAATAATAAGTACAATGCAGAAAGATGTACATAATGAGAGCATTGTAACAAATTATTAATTTAAATGTTAAAGACACCTAACATAAAGTGGGACCCAATTTTTTTATTCATGAGCATCAGTCGGTATTGTATATTTATTCGTATGATTTCAGAAATCTTGTCATTTTGCTTCATAAGTAAATGTGGTAACACTTTACTAATAGTTAACAACATTGTTAACATAACTAATAATGAACTGCACTTCTAAAGCATTTATTAATCTTTGTTGATGTTAATTTCAACATTTACTAATACATTATTAAAATCAAAAGGTTTTTGTATTGTGTTGTATTTGTTAACATTAGTTAATGCACTGTAAAGTAACATGAACAAACAATGAACAGCTGTATTTTTATTAACTAATATTAACAAAGATGAACAAATACAGTAACAAATGTATTGCTCATGGTAAGTTCATGTTAGTTAATACATTAACTAATGTTACCAAATGAAAACTTACTGTAAAGTATTACTGTAAATGTATATGTATTTAAAAATGTTAGATAGTTGCACTGGAAAACAAGGCAAAAAATACTAAGAAAGACATTTTCTGCAGTGTAGTATAACTTTTAGCACATTTTCTGCCAGTTTTCTCTTAGTAACCATAGACTTGTTGGTATTGGGCAGAATTTTTAAATCTGTTCTACTTATGTAAGTACATGAACACTGTTTTAAGCAATGCTAGTTTGATGTGATGTGTTGTTGCATTACAAAAGAATGTACAACAGGACTGTGCACTTACAATGCATTGGCAAAGCATTCTGAATTTGCTTACTTGCATACAGTATGTTTCTGTCTTAGTTTAGGAACAGGCCAGGAGAGACTCCCTTCGGAGGATTCCTCCACTCTTTAGCCAAACGCAGTGGGATGGAGGGTCATGTGACTGTCTAATAAACATGTCCAAACATGTCTCAATGGGTCACAGATGAGAACGGGCTTTTAAAATACTTTCTCTCTGTTTTGAAGTGATGTGGCCGATAGTGGAGTGATTTACACAGAAATTATTGAATAAAGCCGTCTTTCTCAGAGCTCGGATTGATAAGGATCTCGAAGCAGAACGGACTGTGCTGATATAAACACTGAGAACAGTCCAAGAGCGTGGAGCCCCAGTGGATGATGGGATATGTGAGTATGTGGCCATCTGTGTCAGGCACAAATCTTCAATGACCAATATACATTGATGACATTGAAATTGTAATGACCATTAGATTGATGTCTTTGGAAAAGCTTTATTTTGATTATGCATGAGGGGAATTAAATGTTTAATATTTTGGTTGTAATCAGAGTCCACATATAGGTATCCCATATATAACTTACGGTTTGATCTAACTTACGATTACCACATAATTGAATTCCAGGGAATTCTCGGGAAGTCTTCATATATATATATTACGTTTCCATAACATGCATTATGCTGCCAGTTATTTAACATGGTACACCTGGATGAGTGTAATTTGATTATTAGTGGTGTTTGCGAAGTCAAGCATGCTTGTATTTATAAATCCAGTTTTGCGTGACTGAAATATTACGTCAAGTAGCTACAGCTTGAACAGTGTTTATTATGAACATTAAAAACTGGATAAACAGCAAGCTTATCCTGGTGTTTAACCATCGTTTATAAAGCTTTTAGAAACTAACATAGAAAATTATTTAGTACTGATTTCATTTTAAGGATCAGTGATTTGTAAAAATATGCGAATGTGAAAACGGCTAATTGCAAACTGAACAAAGAGTTGATGCGTATAGTGATACAGCGCCGTTCTCACGCTAATGAACGGACCCTGGAGGTAGCCAGTACTATCAAAGCATGTGGGGCAAAGAATATGTTTTTTCATCCACAGCCTGACTAATTATACGAAAATAACAGCCAAGATGGAACAGCATACCTTTTCTTCAGAAAGAAGGAGGATTTTTGCTTAGCTTGGCATTTGAAACGGCTTCTCGATATTTGACACCTCTGAGAAGTAGTTTGCCAAACTGAACCGTAGCCGCGTCCAAAAGCCCAGAGCACAAATACAGCACTGAGCACCTGGGTGTCTTAATGCTTGACAAGAAACAGACCACAGCCTAAAAAAAAAAAAACCTCAGCAACCCTCTGTTTCTTTAAACAGGTGGTCTCGGGGCAGCCCGTTTAAAGTGATGTTGAGAACTCCTTCAGTAGATTAACTAGTTGGTGAGAGCCGGCACACAACTGTTAATCGGCACATCAAGTAATTCTTAGATTAAAGTTTATATAGGCCTATATTTAACTCTCTCAATGTAAATGTAATTATGTATGTATAGATATAGGCCTATGCAAACTGCAAAATATATATGAGAAATATCACACTCGTATACGAGTGTGAGTCGAGTGAGGTAGGTTTAATCACAGCCGTGCTGATATAAGGCCATATCACATGGCTAAGAGTGTTATATTGCTTTTATACAACAGTTTGAAAGATAAAGTATTTAAATATATAAGAAACAACCATGGAGTGTCTAAAAAACCCTCTTGTGTGTGGAACTACTTTCTTCCACAACGGATTCAAATCTCAAGTTGACAGTTTAAAAGTTGATCCCAAACCTCAGTTACTAATTCGAAAACGTCACTTTAGAACTAGAAACGAAGGAAAGGAAAGAGTAACTTCTTCAGTGAAGTTATTAGGGTATAGTATTACTAGAGATCTGCTGTACAGCCGAAACAAACTTTGTTGCGTTATTTTCCTGTTATCACTGTAAAGCTGCTTTGAAACAATCTGAATTGTAAAAAGCGCTATATAAATAAATGTGGCTTGACTTGACTAGTATTGCAGATTAGAGTATTATATGAGAGAGAGAGAGAGAGAGAGAGAGAGAGAGAGAGAGAGAGAGAGAGAGAGAGAGAGAGAGTGTGTGTATATGTGTGGGAGAGAGAGAGAGAGAGAGAGAGAGAGAGAGAGAGAGAGAGAGAGAGAGAGAGAGAGAGCATGTGGATACCTGAGTTTTTATTTTCTAGGTCAAATTCGTAAAACTAATAAATCAGTTTGCCATATCCGTGATGAAAGCGATATATTTGTTGTAGCATCCTTTGGTTAAAGGTGCAGTAAGCGATTTCTGAGCAACAGAATAATGTTGATATTAGAAATCAACCCAAACAAAAACGCCCCTTCCTTTATTGTTCCGCCTCCAAAATGCATGAACACGCAATGCAAGATTGGATGCCTCTTTATCATAGCTGAAACGAAGCTAAATAAAGTTTCGTGAAATATAAAGCACAGATATGAATGAACGCAAGGAAGAACAAAAAATGAACACAGGGCACAAGAGTATATAGAAGCAAGAGTTGTTTGTTAGTCGCCAGCAGCACAGCAGCTCCAGACAAACAATGACACTCAAAACTGTCCTGTTACTACAGCTAACATTACAACAACAGCATATCTTGGTTCTGTGAAACAGCAAAACCAATGTTACTCACATATGGAGCAGAAACAACGCCAACCTCTGCATCCGTTTTCAGGCCTTCTCACTTAGATCTCTCCAGCGCTGAAAAACTTTTGTAATGTCAATGCGGGTCCTAAAGCTCTTGCCTGATCATAACCCTTCTTTTTCCTGTGATTTTCCTCTGACTTCTTCTCTTTTGTAATGTCTCTCAGTCATCTCTCTTTCTACAGTCTTTCTTCAAATCTCCCTCTTGCTCACTCTCTCTCCTCCCCCATCATGAGTGACACGCCCCCTACTGCTGATTGGCTCACTCTATCTCCTCCCCCATCATGAGTAACACCCCCCCTGCTGTTGATTGGCTCACTTTCTCCTCCCCCATCATGAGTGACCATTATAAGATGATATGCCAATGATAGCCATTATAAGAAGCTTGTACAATGGGAAATAGACAAACAAACAATTCAGTCTAATTGTTTGACCTCAGTCAAAATGATTTGCCTGGGAACAAATAATAGATTCATCTGAAAGGACTTGGCGAGGTAATGTTATTCTCCACAGTGTACATGAGCGCTGACTGCACGGTGGTCGCACGGACCTCACAACCCCAAAATATCTTCGAATAGGAGCTGTCTTTATTAATATACTTCAGATTTTAGGTTTAAACAACTACATTCTTGCCTGAAAAACTCAAAACTACATTCTGTGATACAACAATGGTATTATTTCAAAAATTATAGTGAGTTTTCTCCTCGGATTGTTGTATAACTGTAGTATATAAGCTATGCAAAAAAGAAACGTCCCTTTTTCAGGGTACTGTATGTATAATATTGTAAAATCTAAAAAGTTTTTAAACAATGTTTTCATGCTCGTTTATGAACCAAAACATATTTTTTCACATGCACCTGTGGAACAGTCCTTGAGACACTATGGGCCAGATTTTCTAAAGAGGGCAAATTAGCATGAAAACACAATCCCATAAAAGCACAGATATGAGTGAAAAGTTCTGCACGTGATCTACTGTCGACGCGCAAATTAAAGGAACACAGACGCAGCCGGATCATTTCCATAATGACCAACGCAATCTACCAAGACCAGCGCAAATTAGCGTCTGGTTTAAGACATGCTTTTTTTGGGTGGTAAATAAAGACGCAAATACCAGTAAACTGACTAGCGCAAACCTTAGTAAATCACCTTGTGTGATTTATTTAAATACTCTCCTCTCATAAATGTTGCGTCTGAAGGGGACTCCTAAAAATGCAAAAATAACCCTGTTCACACCTTTTCAGCGCAAATATTTCACTGCGTGTCTTTAGTAAATCCTGACAGTAGTTTTTTTTACGCCAAAAGAGATTTGCGGTTAGTAAATCGAGTCCTAACAGTTTACAAGCTGTAAACAATTATGGTCACAGTTCCAATAACTTAGGACACTAAAGAGACTTTTCTACTGACTCTGAAAGACACCAGGAGATAGACCCGGGTCCGGGACAACCTGTGTGAACGTGCCAACGTCCTGCTGCAGGATCATGAGGACTGCAGATGTGAACAGTGAAATAAACTGCAATGATGTAAGACGACAGTGCTACAGGGAGACAAGGAGGACAGCTGATCGTTCCTGAACTGCCAAACCACGTGTTACCATGCGTCCCTCCAGTGTTTGAGAACTTCCAAGTGCCTTGGTAGAGGAGTGGAGTAACATCATAAATCTGACTGTGGCTCACTTGTAATGACTTGGAGTTTGACTAAATCCTTCGGAAGGAATTACTAATTATTTGGAGCAGTATTCTAAATTGACGATGGTAACCCACTAGTAATGACTCAAGTGTTACCAAATCCTTCAAAGGGAATTACTATCCAAATCTTACAAAAAAACTCAAATGCTTGAATGACCATAATGGGTAGTTATCAAGCTTGTCACTTTAGAATACTCATCCAAATAATTCAGGTCATGAATGTTGCATATTAAAATTCTACAAGTTACAGTTTCTGAATTAGAATTTCACAAATCTAATTTGTTAATAAGCAAATGCAATTATATTTTTGTCAGTTTATGCTGATGTTTATTTGTATTTTTCCCTACCACATCTGAAATGGATATTAATAGGTTTTTTATTATTCATGTTGTTTTCACAGAACAGTGTTCATTAAAGTGATTCTTCTTAAGCACGTGTGATATGATAGTTTCTCTACTCTGAACATCAAAGAAACACACAACACACTGCATTAATTATACTGAAATGTTCCTCATTAAAATCGGTATAAAATGAAATTACTCATCTGTAGATGTTTAAAAAATTAGCTGTATATGAATCAGAGAAAGTAACGTGAATCATTTGGGAGATTTCTCCTGATCTCTCCCGGTCTTCAGACTGCATGTGTTCCTTCATAAGATTAACAGCTCTTGTTCTTTACCGATTGAAGTCGCATCCGTTTGGGACACAGCCTGATTCAACACAGTTAAGGCCCGTTCACACCAAAGACCATAACTGTAACATTACCTACAAAGTTGTAATAATCGTTCTAATCCATATATGATGATAGGGGAGTCTACACTAAAGCCTAACGATAATGATGACACAGGAACCATATCGTAATTACTTTTAGAATGATTTTTTTTCCAGCTGATGAACAATAAAAACATAGATTTATAGGCTACAGTGTCTGTTTATATGGGCTGCATACATAAGCCATCCGCTGGTTCATGGTGTGAACGGGCGTTTTCATAAACGGAACAAAAAAAGATGGAAAAGTATCTTCATCATCATTGTAGTTTTAAAACAGCAGTTGTTAATGAGATTATCTGATGACAGGCCTAATGTGGAAAAATATCTCGCCACCTCAACAACATTACTATTGGGTGGTTGCTATGGAGTGTTTCCCATTATCAAGTCTCTATGATATCCTGGCCTGTAGATATATGGCCTGTGTCCCTCATTCACCACTAACTGTCTGTTCTTTGCTTAAAGCATGTACCTAGATGTACTGGAGCTTATTCTCAGACAGGGCGATGGTTTGATGTCCTCTGTGTCTCTAGCTGTTGTAATGATAGGCGGTTGTTTGCTCTGGCTAAACTTAGACTCTTCAGTGATGTTTAGATCAGCCAAGCTCACACTCCACCCCACTCATCCCCACCCATTAACATCAAAACCTCTCATCAGCTGATACGTGATGGATGTGAACCACATTATACACATTATATACTTAATACTTAATACTTAATACTATATACTGTATATATATATATATATATA
>FLSR01004884.1:9499835-9510877 GCA_900092035.1 Leuciscus waleckii
CCAATTGTGCATCGTTTAAATGCCACGGCCTACCTGAGCATTGTTTCTGATCATGTCCATCCCTTTATGACCACCATGTATCCATCCTCTGATGGCTACTTCCAGCAGTATAATGCTCCATGTCACAAAGCTCGAATCATTTCAAATTGGTTTCTTGAACATGACAATGAGTTCACTGTCCTAAAATGGCCCCCACAGTCACCAGATCTCAATCCAATAGAGCATCTTTGGGATGTGGTGGAACGGGAGCTTCGTGCCCTGGATGTGCATCCCACAGATCTCCATCAACTGCAAGATGCTATCCTATCTATATGGGCCAACATTTCTAAAGAATGCTTTGAGCACCTTGTTGAATCAATGCCACGTAGAATTAAGGCAGTTCTGAAGGCGAAAGGGGGTCAAACACAGCATTAGTATGGTGTTCCTAATAATCCTTTAGGTGAGTGTATATATATATATATACACACACACATATTGCCTATTTTTTATATTTAATAAATAATAATAATAATAATAGTAATACATTTCTTAAGAATTATTATAAATACATTGACATTCTTATGTTCATTGAATAATAATTATTTAGTAGAATTATTATATGATTAAATGTATTTGATAAATATTAAATGCATTTATACAGGCTGACCGATAGATAGATAAATGGATAGGTTTTATTTATTTTAAATGTGAATATCTGCTTAAAGTGAATGGTTATGATTATACAAGCATATATGAGTCCAAAGCTAATATACAAACAAAACGTAAGTTCTGATTTATTAGGTCTTACCAACTAAAAAGGAGTTGGGTTGACAATATCTATCAAATGTAAAAAAAAAGAAAGAAAAAAAAAAAAGCCCATCTGGTTTCCAGTGGACATACAGTTACAT
This sequence comes from Leuciscus waleckii, assembly GCA_900092035.1. Classification (NCBI taxonomy): domain Eukaryota; kingdom Metazoa; phylum Chordata; class Actinopteri; order Cypriniformes; family Leuciscidae; genus Leuciscus; species Leuciscus waleckii. The sequence continues at coordinate 9,500,723 of FLSR01004884.1, forward strand.
TGATTGTTGCAGATAAATTGTATTAGATTTACATCTTAGTAATTATAAATGGCAAGTGAAACTCGCGCTTTCCCAGCGATGATGACTTAAGCAGAAACAGAGAGCGTGTATTTTAAGACACTGTTTTCTTAAATACCCACAATGAGAGTTCAAGCCATGTAGACTCAGCATATTTCATATCAGAACAAATATATGTTTTCACGTGTTTACATTCGAACACAGTGTGTTTTTCACATCTTGGAGTCTACATGTCCCGTGAATGAGTTGTATTCATTTCATCTACCTAATACATCAAGACACTTCAAGCAAAAAAACGCGCGCGCTTTCCAAATGCAGCCATAAAATAGTGTGAACATATTGAAGATCCATTACGACGCAGACAATATTTTCAGATATTCAAATCAGGGGAGTGTGATGAAGGTGATTTACATGATTAAAGCTGGTAAATCTGCCAGTCTGGCGGAGGAGGACGGCGTACAGACAGACTCAAATCTATGCGTGCGTGTGCGCGTGTGCGTACGTGCGTGTGCGTGTGTGTGTGTGTGTGGGTAACGGAGCACGTTTCCATTGCAGTTCTGACCAGCATTCGCCACAGACCCTCTCGACTAACCCAAATGTTGTCCTGTAAGGGCTCAGGAAGCAAAGACCACACAGCTCAATGACAAGTAGCCTATGTTATTCCCAAAATGGGGAATGTCATTTTGAGGCTAACACTTCCATTAAGTAGTTTTAAGTCTATTTTACAGCTGTGTTGAGGGTTTAACTGTGTTTTCACTGCCTGTGCTGGCTTGTGGTTGGTTATATCAGAATGCTGATTATTGCTTGTTTGTATATATGCTCTTGTGGCCGTCTGGGTTGGTTAACCAGTCCAGCGATTCTGGATTTGCTGATCTTTTAGAGTCCTTCAAAATGATTGGAGTTCATAGTGTTTATTTAATGCAGGAACTATTTCCCACAATGTAGCAAATTGTATTTGGCTTCACAACAGATAATGCAGATTCCAGATGTAGATTAAAACGGTAACACTTTACAATAAGGTTTCATTAGTTAACATAAGTTAACTACATTAGTTAACATGGCCTAATAATGAATTGCATTTATTAATCTTTGTTAATGTGAATTTCAACATTTACTAAAACATTATTAAAATCAAAAGTTGTATTTGTCAACATTAGGTAAAGGAATTGTTCACCCAAAAATGAAAATTCTGTCAATCATTTACTCACCCTTAAGTTGTTTCAAACCTGTATGATTTTATTTTTTTCTGTTGAACACAATAAAAGATATTTTGAAGCATGTTGGTGACCAGACAGTTGACGGCACCCATTGACTTCCATAGTATCTTTTTTTCCTACTATGGAAGTCATGTGGCTACCGTCAACTGTCTGGTCACCAACATTCTTTAAAATATCCTATTTTGTGTTCAACAAAGAAAGAAACTCCTACAGGTTTGGAACAACTTGAGGGTGAGTAAATATGACAGAATTTTCATTTTGGGTGAACTAACCCTTTAACAAAGATCAACAAATACAGTAACAAATGTATTGCTCATGGTTAGTTCAAGTTAGATAATAGTCTACATTAACTAATGTTAACAAATGAAACCTTATTGTAAAGTGTTACCATGAAAACTTATTGGACGGATTATTTAAGTCTTGTTCCAGGAATATGATTTTTTGATTCAGAAATACCTTAAACATGAAATTATTGCATTTAAAAATGTTAAAAGCATTTTAAATGATCTGTATATTCCCTAAAAGACCGTTTGACTTACTACTGAAGCGACTAGTGGTTCAGTCACTTTCATTTGTGTTTATGAGATCAGAATCAAACCAGCAGCACAGTTGACTTGGAAAACATTCAGATTTTGTCTTCAAAAGCAACTAAACTGCTTGTTGAAAGTTTAATTAATACTCGTAAAAACGCTGCATGGCTGTTGAAGCGTTGCCCATCAGTTTTCTTTTGTTCAGAATTAACATAATACATTGCTGACACGGTGAAATAATATTTTCATGAGATATTTTTCACACAGATAAAGTTTAAGAGCTTGGCTGAACCCAGTTACCACATGCATTGAAGGACAATGTCAGGATGTTCTGACTAGGACAATAGCGCCACCTATTGGACACACTGGGCTAAACTTGATGGTGCTTTATTAGTGCATGGCACTTTTTCTGAGGAAAGCATCATAATGCATATGGCTCATATTTTTTATTTTTTTATTGATCAAATCATGCTGCTGGTTAAAGAGAGGTGTGATGTTACTTTTCTAAGTTATCAAACATACAATTTTCACCTTGTGGAAAATGTAAAAATCTAGTTACAAATGCAATTCATCACTATTGACTCGCATTAGGTTTCAGCATCATCAAAGCGTGTCTCGTGATTATAACAGGCAGATATTATTTACTGGCAGCGGTCTGAGGTGAGGCGGGCCAGGCTCTGGCGGTCATGAGAGGAACCCAATAGTTCTGGACTCGTTCCACAGACCACAGAGCCACAAATGAGAGGCGGTTAAGTCCCCAGACGCGGGCCACTGACCCTCTCCGGCACGTGTCCCAGGCCAGGTACAGGCCAAAGACAGGTCGAGCTGTCACTGCACAACAGCACTCGAGGGCTTATGGGTTCATGTCACGGGCACACAGTTCACAGTCAAAGTGCTCATGAAATGGTTATATGAGGCGGTGTGTGTTCAGAATACACTAATACCTCTGTACAAAACATGCACTATGCTACTGAAAATGACATTTGAGTTGACTGCACCAGACTTATTTCCAGAACATATATTTTGATGTCATGCGTCTGGAAATATATACGTATGTAGTAATAAAATAAGTAATTATAATATTATTTTATGATGATGATGATTATCATTTTTTATTTGTTTGCTTCCATTTATGGAAGGTAATTTACTCCAGATAAGAAGAAATAAATATTACAAAAAATAAAGTCGAAATTATTACATACTTAGTCCCAATTATATAAAAAAGTCAAAATTATATAAAAAAGTCAAAATAAAATAAGTCAAAACGATGACTTATAATTATGATCTCTTAATTTACATGTATAAATTATTAAATTACTTTTTTGACTTTTTTCGACTGTCATAATTTTGACATCTCATAATTACAACTTTGCGTGTCATTGTCAATTTGGACTATTGTCAAACTTATGACTGTTTGTCATAATTTAGATTTTAATCTCTTTTTTGTCACAATTTGAACGTCTTATTTCACAACTGACTTCTTATCTCATAATTTCAACGCTTTGTAATACTTATGACTTTTCTTGATCATTTAAATTTGTTATGCCATAACTGACTTCTTATCTCATAATTTTGACTTTTTATATCATAATTATGATTTACCAAAACATGACTTACCTCACAATTTAACTTTTTATCTCATAATTTACTAACTCATAATTAGCCTTATGTGGCCAAAATGGGCTTTGCCTCATTTTTATTTTATTTTTTTGTCGTAATTTTTCATCAAAATGAAATAACTTCTTTTTGGCAGACATCACCAAAACTGTGTGGCTTCATTTACCAATAGTCAATATCTATAGCAGGTGATGAAATCTTGGTACTTGTTAACATACAGTAGTAATTTAAAGCTGGTCAACATTAATGTAATAAAGGTTACAGCAAAAAAAAAAAAAAAAAATAATTTATGTTAATACTGGGACATGGGGAGATTGTTGTTGTTAATACTGGGACATGTGGAGATTGTTGTGCAGTAAATGGGTTTTGAACAGTGTTGTCTGTTGATTTCAGTCTATTTCATCTATTGCATTTTGCATCTAAATGCATTGTTATAGATCTTATTGTGAATGATTCATCCATAGTTTTTTTTTTTTTTTTTTTTACCCTAAAATTTTTAATAAAAATTTTATAAGACCTCATAATTTTTAATCAAAATGTCATAACTGGATCCTCCGGTGAAAACCACAGACTCTGGTGACGTATGCAAGATTTCTCCAATCAATTAGTCTGTTTAAATCCTGCCAAAGCACTAAAATCATCAAAGAAAGCACAGTAGACAGTACAAATTGAAACAGATGTGATATAACCTGCTTGACCAGACTCAAGCCTCCTGCAAAATTGAACATGAAGGGTCGGATGAAATAATTGAGCATTACATTCAGCAAACCCTTGATCAGTTCAGTAACCCCGGCCCTCGCTTTTATAAAACACACTGAAACTACACTGTAATTTAACAGTACAAAATCAGATGCAGGACTTAAATGACATTTGGATCTGATAAACGGTGTTGCCTGCGGGTCAATCTTACACTGGCACAGAGGGGAGCTGGCAGCGCCCGGCCCGACACACTGCCGGCCCGAAAAAGCTGCTTCTCATTCAGCTGTGACATATTTGGAAGTTTGGAAGTGGAGCAGCAAAACGAGCCTTTAAATCCATCTCACTCTCCTGTAAATTACAACTCTGCATTTTTAATTTCCTATGCATCATACAATGCTATTCAGCAGAGTCCAAACCAAACACGACCATAAAGGAACAAACTATCCTTCTGCTCACTGAGGCTCTTAAAATCTCAGGAGTAAAACAGATCTGTCTCTGTTGTGAAAGAATAAAAATACAATTGGTAATTAATCCTTTTACAAAAAGTACGTTGCAGAACAGTGATTGTCTTTCATCATTTAATGTGGCATCGTAACAATGTTTTTTTCAGACGTTTGCCATATGTTATACAGTGTTGGCGTGCTTTTCGATGTCGCCATATGCAATATGTTTAAATTTAGACTTCAGATATTTTATTATGGTTTGGATCTGATTTTGGTCATGGCCGACTCTTGGAGCCAGACTTGGTCAGACAAAAAGAGCTTTCTAAACAGTGCATTTGTTCATCTTCTTTTACTTTATTTCTTTTCCAGCTCAGGAAGGAAATGTTTAATTCACAGTAACTCATTCTGGCAAACATACATTTATGGCCTCATTTGTCCAGTTTTTTATGGTTGCTTTGGTCTTGTTTCTGAATGTCCTTTGATGTTTACATGACTAAGAAACATGACAGTCTGGTGGTGTAATTATTTAGAATGCAATGTGACTAGAATCATGTTTTATACACCGATGAGCCAAAACATTATGACCACTTTTCTAATATGTTGGTCGTCCATGTGATGCCAAAACAGCGCCAACCCGCCGAGGCATGGACTCTACAAGACCTCTGAAGGTGTGCTGTGGTATCTAGCACCAAGATGTTACCTTCAAGATCCTTCAAGTTCTGTAGGTTTTGAGGTGGAGCCGCCGTGGATTGAACTTGTTGGTCCAACACATCCCACATTTGCTCGATTGGATTGAGATCTGGGGAATTTTTAGACTAAGGAAACACCTTGAGTTCTTCATCATCGACCTCAAACCATTCCTGAACAATGTGTGCAGTGTGGCAGGCGCATTATCCTGCTGAAAGAGGCCACTATTGTCATGAAGGGGTGTACCTGGTCTGCAACAATGTTTAAGATCGGTCGCACCTGTCAAAATCCACATAAATGGCCGGACCCAGTGTTTCCCAGAAGAACATTGCCCAGAGCATCACACTCCCTCCATCGGCTTGTCGTCGTCACTTCTCCAGGTTAACGGCGCACACGTACACGGCCGTCCACATGACGTAAAAGAAAGCAGGACTCATCGGGCCAGCGACCTTGTTCCACCTCACCAGTTCCAGTTCCAACGCTCGCGTGCCCATTGTAAGCTCTTTCGATGGTGGACAGGGGTCATCATAGGCACTCTGATAGGTCTGCGTCTACACAGGAGAATGATGCTCTGTGTTGTGGTATTCCTCCCGTAACCATCATTTAAATTTTGTGCGACTTGTCCCACAGTAGACATTCTGTTGGCTCGGACCGGACGGGATAACCTTCCTTGCCCTTGTGCATCGATGAGCTCTGGGCGCCCAACACACCTGTAACTGGTTTATGGTTTGTCCCACCTTGGATAACTGTTGGTAAATTCTCACCACTGCTGACCGGGAGCAACACACCAGCCTTGCCGTTTCAGAGATACTCTGGAGCCAAATTGTTATTGCAAGGTGAATGGCTCTAGTCAAAGTCGCTCAGATCTTTATTCCTGCCCATTTCTCCTGCATCAACACATTATACACACTCCTGTATACACACAGTAGTGGCCAAAAGTGATGTCTGGAGGAGATGTTTGTTGTTCTACAAGTTTGATTAAACCATCAAAATATGAGGAAAAAGATTTTCTATTTTTGAAACTATTTTAAATATGAGGGAAGAACAAAACACTAAACTTGGTTAAGGTATCTGATAAAATAATTTGGCAAAAAAGGCAAACTACAGATACAGGTTTTATTTTAAAAGATAGAAAAACAAAAAGCTCATAGGAAAATGCATACAATGAATACAACAATCAGTTATCAATCAGTTGGTTCTCTCTTGTTTTTGCATGTGTTCATAATATATTTGTATGACAGCCTGGCCAAAACTGATTCAATGATTAAAGTTTCAATGTGTTATCACAAATAAAACAATTGATCAACTACGCAATATGCTTACATGTACACCTTTTTAATAATACTTGAATAAAGGGTGAAGATGTCAATTTTCCTAGGCCAGACATCACTTTTGGCCACTACTTTATATATAATACTTATTTAATGTGGGGATTCATTTGTTCCATGGAACACAATCTGAGTTTTCGAAACGTCAAATTTTTTCTGTAGTTCTTATCAGAGTAATGCTTTTTAAAATGTTTTTCACTCTTTCCCTTGCTTTTTTACATAATGTTGAAAGCACTTTCATGTTATTGCCTCAGGATGAATAGATTTGTTGTAGTCTGTAAAAGCGTCTTCTAAATGAATAAAAGTAAATGTCACACTCTTTTCCTTACACAGAAAAATGCAGGATGCTCACTGTGAACTTCTTTTGCAGTTTTGCCTGCTTTCATTAAAAAATATGTGGCCATCTAAATTCTTTGTAGTGATTCTTATTGTGTAATTTAACTGAATAAACTCAATGCCACACCAGAACCTCTAAATGCCAGCACATGCTATGAAGCTTGTGGTTTATAGAGGTGAAGAGATTGTTGAAAATATTCATATCACACTGAACAATAGTGTCTATGCCCTCCACATTGCTCTACATTTATTAAAAACGTTTGAAAAAAATGGCATTCAGACAATAGCTGAGTCTCAGAGACATCTGATAGCGTTGTGTCGTTTCCAGGCAGAACTGTTTCTAATCACTCGACTTTCATTCAGACCAGTTCACTTCCAAAACAACTCAGTGTTCCTCTATTTTCAATCTTTTTGAACAATGGGGCTTAAAAGTGAATAAATGTCAGATTGCATGAAGTGAACATGAAGTGAAGTGCATGAGTTCACGGCCCCACGAGAGCGCTAGAAGAACATGGTAACATTTCATTTAGATTCTTTCATGTTCATTTCAGCAATTTCAAATCATCGGCTTATTGAAGAAAACAAGCAGAGAACATGAACTAATCACAGGACAACAGAAACACCCCAAAAGTATTTGGATAAATGTGTGAATGCGATTCATTAGATCTGATTCTCAAATGCTGCAGAATCTTTTCTCTTCATTTTTAATTTTCCTTCATCATTTTTCACATTGCAGTGTGTTTGATTTGGTGATTTTTAATTGATATATGAAGTTCAAAGTTCACACAGGTGTAGATCATTACATTAACATGTTCCACTAACACACACACAATACTGTCTTCATTTCAACACTAGATCTGTTGTTTTATTCTAAACTCAAAATTCTGTACAATTAGACCCTATTAGTTCACATTATAGTTATATGTATTAACATTAGTTGTTCTCATTCGCTTTGGTGCATTTCTCAAATCACAACTGAAATTCTCAAAACTACTTGTTCAAACTCCACAACATCTAGGCATTAGTTTCTTGCATAAGTCATCAAATGCTAGATGGTTAAACTTGTCATAATGCATCAGGTGTATTTTACGGAGCCCCCCTAGTCCCATTTTGTCAAAAAAAAAATATTATAACTATCTCGTGGCCTCAAGATACTATCTCGTGGCCTCAAGATAGTAACTCGTGGCCTCAAGATAGTAACTCGTGGCCTCAAGATAGTATCTCGTGGGCTCAAGATAGTAACTCGTGGCCTCAAGATAGTATCTCGTGGCCTCAAGATAGTAACTCGTGGCCTCAAGATAGTATCTCGTGGGCTCAAGATAGTAACTCGTGGCCTCAAGATAGTATATCGTGAATAGTATTGTGGACTATTTGAGGCCACGAGATAGTTATAATAAATTTTTTTGACAAAGTGGGAATAGTATTTTCCAGTGCGAATGTTTAAAGATTCTTAAATCAATTCTGAAACAATTCTGATATTAATAAGTCTTGTTTTCTGTGAAAATGGTCAAAATGAAGTGAGTTTATGATTAAAACAATGGGCTAAGAAAAAGACTTCAAAGGGAAGTTTACATAACTCACTGACAGATATTTATTTAATTTTTTTAAAGATAAACACTTCATTTTCAAGACTTTATTTTGCATTTGCATTCAAGTGAATGATCATATCCAGACCAGGAGGAGGACCTGCGCCTAGACATGACCACAACGCATCCCTGAAGTGTCAGCAGAGATTGTGTCAAAGACTCTCCCCTGTGAAGGCCTCATCGACACGACAGCCATCGGCACTGATCCTCAACAAACCCATCTCCATACCGGCCAGATGGAACTGGATAATATTCTGAATGATCTGATCCAATCTGACTTCTGACCTGTAATGCTGCCTGAATCATAATCATACACTGTTCATTCATTGGCCAGAGGAGAACTGGCCCCCCGACTGAGCCTGGTTTCTCGCAAGGTTTTTTCCTCCATTCTGTCACCTGATGGACTTTTGGTTCCTTGCCACTGGCTTTTGGCTTGCTTAGTTGGGGACATTTAATATTCAACAATAATATTGATCTGCCTGCATTGACACCATTATATGAGAACTGAACTGAGCTGGACGATAACATCACAGTTTTCTCCAGAGCGGCTGTATATATAAATGAACTAAATTAATAACTTTACAACAAAAAAATAACCATTACTGAAATTACTTAAGCTGGACTATGACACCATTTTCTTCTAGATCTCCTGTACAGCAGAAACAAACGTTGTTGCATTATTTTCCTGTGTTATCACTCTAAAGCTGATTTGAAACAATCTGTATTGTAAAAAGCGCTATATAAATAAAGGTGACGACTTAAATGTATGATTTAAAGATGTTTAGATATTTGTATTGAAAACAAATAGAAAACAGGAAGATATTCAGAGGATATATATTTTTTTGCAATATATTCAACATTTAATGCCATAACTTAATGAATTTAAGAACTTTTTAATTTGTGTAAAAGGACACAATAAGACTTTAAGACCTGCTGAAATCCTGTGAGTGTCTGTAGACACAAAGACTTTTGCTCAAGTCGAATTGGAATTGGTGACTTGTAATGTGTAATGGACTAATTTTACTCAAGTATGGTTTTCAGGTACTCTTTACACCCCTGGAACAGTTTCTGAAATATCGAGACCCGCCCTCTGCACTGCAGACAAGAGACACTAAACACCACCGATTCTGCAGATGAGCTCACATTAACATTCACACTTCCAAACAGATCTGATCAGTCTAATATACAAAGTGTGGTTCGTTACACACCATAATGAAAATCTGACAGTTTCTGATTGCAATGAAACAAACAAATGCTCTTACAGGTGTTTAAATTAAACAAAAGCCAACTTTGTGTTTGATGATATTTAATCAAATGTAACATCATGCAACCATGATATTAGTTTTTGTTTAAAACTGAATTGAAGCTGTTTTTGCACTGATATCAGACTGAATTTGTTTAAATAACCAAAGAAAATAATGGAATAATGTAAAATAATGTAAGATTGTAAAATAAAACACAAAAATTAAATTGAGTACCCAGCAAAAATAAAATAAAAAAATAACTGAAATATAAACTACCCAGTAAAATAAAAAAATGTAAAATATAAAATTAAAATTAAAGATGAAATGTCCAGCAAAATAAAAAATAATCCATACTATTACCACCACACTTCATTACTTCTCATATGTGCACAGTCGATCACAGAAGGCCAAATGTGAAGCACACGTAAGATTTGAGAATGAAAGCTTTTG
>FLSR01004884.1:9511007-9534100 GCA_900092035.1 Leuciscus waleckii
CTCTCTGTTTATCCCGAGGTTTACCGCAGTCCGCCGGATCCAGGCCGTATCCAGATCTGATGAAGGACCTGCGCCTGGACACGATGACAACGCAGTCCTGAAGTGTCAACTAGTCTCTCCCTTGTGCATGCCTCCTTCCCCTCCCGTTACCTATCTACAGATAAAGCGTTGTCGGGATAATTCCAGTTTGCGTGGCTATGCGGAAGCAATAAACAAGTCTGTATTATACATTTTTAAGGCCAGAGAAGTAGTTTGTTGAGGGTTGGTTTGTAAAGAAGGACTATACGCCTGTGCACATATATATTCAAACGCGCATACCTATAGACTAGACATGTAATGCGCATGTGCAGGCCATCAGCATTCTCACAGGTTCGCGTTTTTTAAATTTGCGCAGAGATAACAGAGATAACCAGAGCCCATTAAGGGTTTTCTGTCAGAACGGTGTCGTGTCTAAGTTAACCCCCTGGGGTCGGCGGTATCGCCGGCGATACCAGCTCATTTTGTTTTTATTGACTCAAATAACTCGATTTTTTGTTATACATATTTAAAAACTGTTAAATGTCTTCTTTTATTTGTGTACACTCATAATAAAAACAAAATGTTGTGTTTTTCGTAAAATAAAGAAAATAAACATGATGCGCGTTCTGCCGTCTCTCTCAATGTGAAACTCATTCAGAAACACGACAGAAAATTACCTGTAACTCAGCGAATGTTTGCCACACAGACTTGAAACACATGTCTATACAATGCTTGGAGTCTCTATTTTTAAAGTATGTGAAATATATAAAAAACAAATATTCTCTGTTTAAGTAATCCGTAAGAAACCAGCAGCATGTACAGTTTCTCAAACGCGTCCTAATTAACTATAATGTGACCACACCCACGCGCGCACAAGCGATTGACATGCAAATGATCCACACGGCAGAATGCAGACCTGTAAACGCCCTCATTACCTCAAAACAAAGAACCAGAGACTTCGGGAACTTACTCCTCTCTGCTTTTCATCGAGTTTGGAAGACTGTGTTTGTCCTGTGCTGTGCTGTGCTGTTTACCTTGGATTTACCTCAGAAGAACACGGTTTGAAGACAAGAAAGATGTAAGGTAAGAAATTCTTAATTATTAGTTCATGTTACTGTTGCATAAACTTCAGTTGCAGTTGAACTGTTGCTAGATATATGGTGAATATTATAATATTTTGACCCGTGTTTACTGTTACTGTGTTTGTGGATATGTTCGATCGCGTTTGAAAAGCAAAACCAAGCAAACAAAGGCTTCATGTTTTTACTATTATCTCATTTCATATCATCATAACGAATGGAAACATTTGAAGTAACATATGATAATCAATATATTTTCCTCTAGCGTAGTTGTTCTTGAAATCTTTTGAAAGATTTAATTTATTGTTATTATTATTTTATGCAGCACTGCATAGCCTATGCCTACAAGGCACAACAAACCTGATGTTCATTATAGGGGAACTGGCTGGCTTTGGTAGAGGAGGTGGGAGAGGGAGGCTGGGAGGGATCACTGGGAGCGCAGGCGACATGGGCCTGGGCGGGACCAGTGGTGAAGTGTGATTTAGGGGAATACTCTCTACGATGTGGACGTATAAACACGGACGTGGACACACGCACCAGTTGCTTTTTCGCTGAGGAGCCGATCGGCCCCTGGTGTCAGCGGTGGTCCAGCAGTAGTGGCGAGGGGACTACGTCCTCCGTTCCCTCCTTCAGGGGATGATGGGTTGCATACGCAACCAGGACGTTCCCTTTCAGTCGAGAACATCAGACGTAGTTGACGTCGACTGAATGGGGATCTATTGAAAGCGCCACTAGTACTGCCACCTTCCAGTGCATAGACAGAAGCCTCCTGATCCCTCCGCGATTTAAGGCGGAGAAGGGACAGGGCTTTAGGCCAGGGAAGTCACTGCTGTTCCTACAGGACCAATGGGAAAGCGTTCCCTGTACATGGGAGGAAGGGATCATTTTGAGGGTGGAGGACACAGCCCTCACTCCAACCCATCTTGCAGGAAAGAGAGCACTGAAATACCGGAGGCCTTCAGGATCTCCTCACGGAGAGAAGACTCACTGAACAAATAGGTTCCACTTCTATTTGGCGTAAGCAACACTTCCTCTTAGGGGTGCTCTCGCATAAGTGATGGTGACTACCACATAATCCTGCCGTAGCCACCTGAACATCTGCGTCCATTTTTAGGACCGGCCTGGAATCACTCCAGGGGTCTGAATGCGGGTGCCATCATGCCCCGTCCCTGAGAATGTATTCAGGAGAAAGTCAGGAAGGGCTGTCGAGGGGAATTAGGTCTGGTTGGGCCAATAATGGGCAACTATCAAGATCTGCTCCACTCCTGACCTAGCACAGTACGTGCAAGCGACATGCGTGCACAAGACAGGAGCACTGCTCAACACTAGGTGTGAAGAAAATCACTGAGCTTCAGGAGCATCTCTGCTCAACACCTGAGTGTGATGAAAATCACTGAACTTGAGATAATGAATCGCATAGCTGCTTTTTTAGAAGGCTCACTGGGCAACGCATTTCTGCAGGGCCCCGGGGCCAGCTGAGAGCCAGTGTTTGTCCAAGGGTTGTCCACTCGGACAGAAATAACACAACTGGCAGAGGAACAAATCCAGAGAGGCAAACAGATGTGACTGTGCAGCCCCGAAGTGGTCCCTGCCCAGCGTACTGCCCAGGGATGGAGTCTCCCCTCTCCCTGGCCAAAGGCTGTCGTGAGGCTCGTGGCGGCACGATTGAGCAGGCCGCTCTGCCACGGTCACCTCGAGACTCGACCTTAAGCCAGTGCTGAAGCGGTCTTCATATGGAGGAAGCCATGCGGCTGAATCTGCCATATGCCCCAGGAGCCTCTGATAATTCTTTCAGTGGGACCCTTTCTCACTTCTGTATAGCACCGACCAGACACACCCTCTTCTTGAAGAGGCATGTTAAACCGAGTCCATCTCCATACCGGAAAAGAGATACTCAGCCCGTGGGCGAGATTACTCTCTCCCAGTTGACCTGAGGACCCAACTGGCTATGGAGCACTCGAAGGGTAGGCTCTGTACTAATACTTCAAACCTTCAAACGCAACACGCAGGATGGCCTGTGGTGCGGAAGGCTAGAGATCTGAAGTACATGTCTTTCAGGTCAAACGCTGCAAACCAAGCTTGGGGGCGGGCATTCTGAAAAATGTCACTCTGTGTAGCAACTTGGACGGAGGCTTTCGTAGAAAGGGCCCGTTTCAAGTGACACAGGGCCAAGATGGTCATGACCCACCACATACTAGGTACGTTCTTCATGTTTATAAAACTGGCCTTTATATCGGCTGAAGGGAGCGGCTATAGCGCGTCATTCGCCAGTAGCACAGTAATATGAGCGCACAAGACAGGAGCACTGTTCAACACCTAGTGTGATGATTATCACTGAACTTGAGCGGTGCCGAGCGATAATGAACCGCATAGCCGAGTCTGATGGTCACAATCTGGTCGGGACCGTTTGGGAAGCTCTTTCTGCTTCTACGAACCAGACCCAGGCCCAGAAAACCACAGACGTACCCGAGGTGGGGCAGCGAGGTGGAGGACAGGGATGTGAGTGTGCAGTGCAACACTTACCTGTCTCCACTGGACGGCAGGGGATGCATGAGAAGGCGGATGACCGGGTCCTCGAACACGCACCACGCAGCCAGATGGCGACCAAGAGGGGGCTGAGGGGTGTAAGGCTATGTAGGGTCAGCAGCAGACCCAGACGGCAGCAGCGGGCCGCCGGGCAGGATGTGACGGATGGCCTCCGTCTGCCTCTGGGCGGCAGAGAACTGTTGGGTGAAATTCTCCACCGCGTCGGCGAATAATCCAACCTGAGAAATGGGAGAGTCCAGGAATCGAACCTTGTCTGCTTCTCTCATATCAGCCAGGTTGAGCCAGAGATGGCGTTCCTGGACCACAAGGGTAGACATCGCTGTACCGATCGTGCGAGCTGCAACCTTTGTGCCCCAGAGGGTGAGGTCGGTTGCAGTGTGGAGCTCACCCATGAGCTTACGGTCTGGACTACCCTCGTGCATGTTCATGAGTGTCTGGGTCTGGTGGACCTGAAGCAACGCCATGGCATGCAGAGAGGAAGCGGCTTGCCCACAAGCTTTGTAAGCCTTGCCCGTGAGAACGGACGAGAACTTGCAGGCCTTAGAGGGGTGAGGAGGATCACCTCTCCATGAGGCAGCGGCCACCGGACACAGTTGCATCGCGACAGACCGTTCCACTGGAGGGATAGCCTCATAACCCTTCACCGCTCCCCCATCAAGGGAAGTGAGGGGGGAGGAGCTACTTAGGCGGTTTCTGGCAGAGAAAGGTGCTGTTCATGCCTTCGTAAGCTCCTCATGCACTTCAGGAAAGAAAGGCACCGGGGAAACCAATCATCATCCCGAGATACCAATCATCCAACCGAGACGGTTCGGGACACAGTGGAGGGTTCCACACGAGCCCTACCGCCTCGGCGGGTTTTCAGCATAGCTGTCATCTCTGGATCTGGCTCGGGCAACGCTGGTCTCTCAGAGGGAGGCAGCGCAGCCGAGTCGTCATCTCCAGAGCCCAGCCCCCCTTCCAATGCTGCGATAGGCATCCTGTCCTCTGGAGGGGCCCCGAATGAAATGGCTGGTCCAGGGACCAGCGGCTTCATCGGGAAGCTCCACCGTTGCGGTGTGAAAGAGGAGTGAGGGATCCATGGGGCTTTGCCGGGCGGATTACCCCTCACTGTGCTCCTCAGATCACCGAGCTTGAACGGCACCCTAGCCCTCCTCTGGGAAGGTAGCCCAGAGGGAAGACTAGGGCGGGGCCCAGAGGCGGGGACCGCACCCACGCTTTTGGCGAAGGCGAGTCTCGATCTCAACACCGAGATGGTCATATTACCGCAATGGGAATATGACTCATCCACGAAAGCTGCCTCAGCGTGCTGTAAGCCCAAACACGCGATACAGCTCTTGTGACCGTCAGAGGGGGACAGAGCCTTACCACACCCAGAAACGCACGGATGGAATGGCATCTTGAGAAAGACGCACTCACACCCGCTTGCTCTTTTAGGAAATGGGACCGTCACCAGTTCCGGAGCACACAGGGAATGACCGCGGCAACACTGAATCAGCTAACTGAAACAGTGAACCACTCACTTCTCGCCCTCTAACCAACCGTCAAACAAACAGAAACTTGATGCTGTTAAAACAGCAGTTGAGAGCTCAAGAAGCTCGCGATCACCGCTGCACTCGCACTGTAGAAACACCAACACTGGGAGGTCTTCCTGCAAGAACACCGGCACACTCGCTTGCTGTATAAACAGTAGCAACTCTTCAGAGACATCCGATCGGCTCCGAAGTGAAAGGCAATGTTGAATTGGCTTGATTAAATAGTAGTACGAAGAAGACAGGCTCCCTAAGCATGATCCCCATTCAGTCGACTATGTCTGACGTTCTCGACTGAAAGGGAACCTATGTTCTCCCCATAAGCATCAGAAAACACTGATGCAGTGCGAGTTAAAATGAACACAAATATAAGCTGCACCTTTCTGGAAAGGCTTGCCCATACACATTCACTATAAATGCAATGCTGAAATGTTTTCTTGCGTTTACAATATGTCCCTTTCGATGTGGTACTTGTTTCCATTCAAACAATGAGCAGTAAGGTTTTCTAATTTAAAGGGATACTTCACCTCTGGAAAGATGAATGTGTATTTAAAATGGGTCATTTATGTAGAAGAAATGTGAAATTATTTTTGAATTTGGAGCTTTCTAGACTGAGAAAAGCCAGAAAATGTATATTATCCGATTACTCGATCAAAATAATCGACTGATTACCAAAAGAACCGTTAGTGACAGCCCTAGATTAGTTAAAACATTTCAAAAAGCACCTGCATTGTTTTGCATTTTGTGACTGTAAGTCACATATTTTGTCATTGAAGATTTCTTAAAAACAGTGTTAAAATATTGTCTCGTCTCATTCTCGTGAACCCAAAATCGTGTATCGTCTCGTCTTGTGAGCTAAGCGTTTCATCACACCCCTAATCACAACATCTAATAGATACAGTAAAGTTTTTCACCTCCTTTCTGCGTGGAATGGCGTGGTCTTCCTGTTTCTTCAGCTCCTGGAAGGTGTGGAGCTCCACATTGGCCTGTTCCACCTGATCCCAGAGTTCACTGAGCTGTTTGAGCAGTCCCATGGCCCGAGACTGATACCCGCCCAGAAGAATCTTCATCTTCTTCTCCATCTTCGCTGCACGCTTGGCTTCTGTGGTCATGTGACCTCTGTTAATCTGTAAGACACAGGAAGTGAGGGGAACTGTTACAAACAAGACTGCAATCAGAATGATTTAAAGATGAATTTTGAATTGTGATTGAATAAACCACATGCAAAGCCTGAACTTCCTGCTGCATTATTTTTTGTACTGTAGAAAGTGTATTGAAACAGTTTTTGCACTGTAGCCAGACTTAATTTGTCTAGATAAAAAGAAAATAATTGACGAGGTAAAATATATAAAAAATACATTTAAAAAATAAATAAATAAATAATAATAATAAATAATAAAATAAATGTAAAATATCAACTAAAAAAGAAAAGCTTTTTTTTTTAAATTACATATATATTTATGAATTTAAGAACTTTAATTTGTGTAAAGGGCGAAATAAGACTTTAAGACCTGCAGAAACCCTGTGAGTGTAAAAAAAAAATCTAATAAATAAATTATATCCAAAAGCAACACAAAAAATCCACAATAAGCAACATTTAATCTCTGCTAAATTGAAACAGACCTCCCATCGCAGCATGACAAGAGCAAACTAAGAAAAATCAGGATTCAATTCTTGCCTTCAGACACTGGCACCACGAAATATTGAAACCATCGCAAACGTAAACTATTTTCAGACGTTCAATTTTGCAATAATGTGTGACATGCATAAAAGTAGTGAACTCTAAAAAGTTATGAGATGGAAACAAAAACAATAAACCTCCAATGTCAACAAAGGCCTCAGAAACACACGCCATGTCTTTGGCCTTTAACAAACCATTATGCAATTATAATGGATCTGTTTTCATTCGAGCGCCTGACGTTTTCCAGCAAGCGTCCGGCTGCCAGCTGAAAGTCCTGACTGGGCATCTCTGGCTGGGTAAAACATCCATCGAGCTGAGGCAATGAGACCAGCACAACATCTAGACAACAGCAGATGCGTGACTACCACTGATCAACTGAAGTATATTATGAACACATTCAAAATTTTGAAGAAATAAAAAGTTCCTTTATTAATATTTCATTTTAAAGGTCGGGTAGGTAATTTTCAGAGAGGCTAGCAATACCCACCCAATCCCACCCTCCCTTCAGAGCGTCTCCAAAGCCACCCCCTCATCCAAAACACATCAACGCGTGCACACAAAAGCATCACGAGAGACGGCATTAAACTACCTCATGTCTCAAAGTACATAGCAATAATAATAAAATAAACAACTTAAAGAGCTTTAGTTGTACCACCTGACTGCTGCAGATTCATTTAGGACTGAATTCAATGATTGGACGAACATTTTATGGTCCTTTTATGGCCTTCCACAGATGATATATATATATACATAAATACATTTAGACCACTTAACTTAGTGATTTCTATCAGTATGCGTTTCAACCAGCATAAATGTTTCTGGAACAAATAGCCAACCCTATATTTAACAAAATTAAACAGAATTGTGAGATATATAACTGAATTATTAAATTTTTTTATTATGTGGCAGATTTTTTTATGTAAATGTTAATGTAGAATATCAAATGTAAATATTCTATCTATCTATCTATCTATCTATCTATCTATCTACATCTATCCACAATTACTAGGCTATATACATTTTATATGTACATTTATATATTTCTTATGTTTTATAAGTGTGTGTATATAAAGACTTCAGATGCAAAAACCTCTAAGTGCCATCTGAAATTTTCTTCTAAAATGCTCTTTTTATCAAGCTTGCATGTTTATGTTCAGTTATTTCACTTTAATGGCAATGACAATGACCTATTAATTGTCATTAAAGTGAAATTACTGAACTTAAATATACGAGCTTGGTAAAAATGCTCATTTTAAAAGAAAATTTCAGATGGCACTTAGAGGCTTTTGCATCTGAAGTCTTCATATATATTTCTTATATGTTTTATAAGTGTAAATATATACATATATAAATAATTGAGTTAAAACACATTAAATCTATCTACAGCTGAGGTCTGTTTATAAATGTGCAGTGCAGATGCTGCCGGCATAAATCTGGTGATTCTGTGAATGAGAGCCGCGTGCCATGGCTTCCCTCTCCCTGCAGGAACACCAGCTCCCCCACGGCTCTGAACGTGCTGCTGTGTGAATCGCCTCCAAGTTTCCGCCACACGCTCCCAGCCAAGACATATGAACACAAACGCAGTCTTTGTGGAACGAGGGGGGGGGGGCTCTGCATGAACTGAAGCTCTGCACATGAGCACGTCCTGAAACTGCAGGCAACTTGCTGGCTGTCTGTCTTACTGGTGGCGACCATTTCTGTTTGTGTATTACCAAGCATTAATGCCCAGGAGAAGTTTAGAGCCATCCTCATTAAAACAGAATTAACGGATTCATCACAGTTTCTTTTGACTGGTTAATGACAAGGTTAACACTCTGGATTGCATTTAAGAGCACTAAGAGGAGATAGGAATTAATGGTCTCTTGTGCTAAAAGCAATAAGACCCTCCTTGAACGTTGAATGTTACTGAACATACAAAAAAAACAAAAAAATACAAAAGGAATTACACAAAAAGTACACAGCAAAAACAAAGAAACAAACAAAAATTAATGTTAAAATGAAAAATAAATGAATAATAAACTAAAAAATTAAAGATGAAATGAAATGCCCAACAAAATAAGACTAATTAATTGCCATGAAAAACAGAGCGTTGCTATGGACGCAGGATTCTAACCGTACAGACGGAATGGACCATTTTCTTTAGCGGAAGCAATACAATCGTTTTTAAATCAATAAACTCCTTTTTAAATCCATATTTTGTGTCAAATGATTGATTTATTTGGTAGGTAGCCATGTAATAAGCGGGATAATGTAGAGCGAGGCGGTTGTTATAGCGAATACAACCCCTTCAGGTTGAAACACACTGCATGCCTTTTAAGAGCAAAAATAATGGATTGGAAGAAACTGTCTCTTAAAGAAATAAGACACTCAAGTGATTTCATCAAAACCCTGATTAATACTTTAAATCCTCAAACATAAGCTTCAATCAGCCAGACGACGACGACACCGCCATCTACTGGACACAAAGGGAGTGCACAGAACACACGGATGATGATCTTACCTCCAGCTTCTTCTCCATAGACTCGATTCGGTCCTTCTTGCTGGCCAGATTGGCTCGGGTGTAGCGGCTCTGTCCGGGCAGGTACAGGACCTGACTGTAACACTCCTCCCACACCTGATTATAAGCCTCCATAGAGAGATCTCCATGACTCATCCCATGTTTCACCACCTCCATCTCCTGGCCCAGCAGCTCTCCTGCCTTCAAACGCACACATACAGCTGAGCCTTCTGACGCATTGGGTTTGAATACATAGAGTGATGTACTTTTATGACTGAAGATAACTGATGCCGGAACAAAATATAAAAGACACATTTTATTTGCATAAAGAAAAAGATTTTTTCTTCGCAAAAGAACTCTGCATACTAACTATGATACTTATACTTAATTTGCAACCGCTAATAAAAAAGCATAAATACTTTATTTTGGGGTGAATTTTCTTTATACTTTTGCGAGATTCACCATTCTAAATAATTTGCCAGGCCACACTGAATCTGTACCTGCAGAATGACAAAATGACTCGCACAGAATTTTATGCATGTTTAAAATTCTAGACCTCTCCAAAGCCCTGTGTGTTCCCAAGTATAATATAATGAAATCATTTTATAATAAAGCACTCTCAGATTTTCCACCCAGATTAAAAAAAAGTGTCTATGCCATATGGGTCTACTAATTAAAAGCAGCAAACCTTTTTGAGCTCTTCCTCTGAGATCTTATCATAGGGTGTTTTCTCCAGGTAGGAGATGTGCTCTGCGTTGTTGGAGCTGGATCCCACTCCTTTACCCTTCCTGGCCTGGATGTCACTGAAGGGGTGATGCAGACAGTCGTAGTGGATCATGGTGATCATTTCCTTCTTGACGAGTTCTTCTGCCAGCTGCAGGTCGGTCAGAGGTGGCTCCACATTATGAGGCCGGAGTATCGTCTCATTCACCTGAACACAGAGATAGACACACAAAACAAGGCGTTTTTGCTCACCCTCAAAAAGTGACAATTTTAACATGCTATATACAAATATCTGTGGGGTATTTTGAGCTAAAGCTTCACATACACACTCTGGGGACATCAGAGACTTATTTTACATCTTGTGAAAAGGGCACTATACCACCCCTTTAAGAACTAGTGTTTAACACAACCCATTAACTAGTCAATTTTTGAATTATGTTGTGTTGCACATCCCCCAGTTTTGCCCCACATTACTTCACTCTGAAATGTGTTGCAAATCTTTAAGACAGTATGTTGCTAAAAAGTTTATTTAATTTATATAGCATTTTAAAAAAGAAAGCAAGGCTGATCAAAGTGCAGAACAACCATAGATACATTATATGTATTTATATAATAAAGTAGTAATGTGGCAGTGCTGCTATCGCTAACAAAACTAAAACCAGAACTACTGAAAACCTTTTTGTAAATTGAAAATAAAATTAATAAATATATAAAACTTAATTTTAAATGATGCCTTCATTTTTATATTTTGTTTTCATTTTAATTTTCAGGTTTTTGCAATTTAGTTAGTATTTTTGTCATTTTTATTTTTATTTTTTTTATGTCTACAAATCTGCAATATATTTTATTTTATTACAATAACCCTGTTGGGACAGATCAGCAAGTATGGAAGTCCTCACCTCTGAAGGTCTTGGTAAATCTCTCTGAACTGCCGTGTGTCTCTGACGCAGCTCCTTCTCCCTCTCAGCATCTCTCACGGCCTATGGAAATGTCACACAAGATAAATAACACCAAAAACAAACAAACACTAAATACAGCAACCTCTGGGTCTTGAGCGACCGCTTTATGAACATCAGTGTGTTTACAGATCACAGCGTTTAGTCAACGGACCTGTTTACGCAGTTCTATCTCAGCCGCATCCTCGACAAAACTCTCGTCCACCTCAGCTTCCTCCAGCTCTTTCTCAGCGTTTTCAGGAAGAACAATCTCAAAATCATTTTTAGGCACCGGCAGAGACATCAAGCCCAACTTGAGCTGCTCACGGGACTCCCTTTGCTGGAACAAACAGAACAAATCTAACCACGATGCAAAAACACAATGTTGACACATCTGTACTTAAATTAAAACGGCATTAAATCCACTGAAGGACCATGATTTAAAATTATTTAACGCACCAAGTGTTTGGCAAATGACGGGTCACTGTAGTCCACACTCCCCTCCTCTGTGTTGATGTTGAGTTTGTCCCGCAGTGGAGTCCTGCCCGGGGTCACACCCACCGAGGGTTTAGGAGTCATTCCGCCTTGAGGGGTCATGCCCTCGGCTCCGTGACTGGGGGTTCTGGGAAACCATATTCAGAAAGGCATTATTCACACAGCTCATTAACCTGAAATTTAGCATCTACTTTAAAATGATATATTCAATGCAGATAATAGATCATATCTGGTTTAAAATACAATAACTTTCAAAAGTATGAGGTTGGTAAGAATTTGTTTTCAAAAGAATTCTCTTCAGTTCACCAAGGCTGCATTTATTTCAATGAAAATATAATAAAAACTGTGATATTGTGAAATTGATTTTATGTCTATTCATTTTTTTATATATATATTTTAAATTTTAATTTATTCCTGTAATGCAAGCAAATTCAGCATCCATACATCCATCACATTTTCTGCTCAAGAGACATTTCTGATTATTATCAATGTTGAAGACAGTTGCTGCTTTTTTTGTGTGTGCTTTTTTGGAAACTGATAAATTGTTTCAGGATATTTGGAAAAGTTCAAAAGAACTTCTCAAATTTAAAATAGAAATCTTTTGAAACATTATCAATGTCTTTACTGTTAATTTAATGCATCCTTGCTGAATGGAAGTATAAATTTTATTAAAAAACAAACAAAAAATACATACAAATCTTACTGACCTCAAACTTTTAAATGATCTTATAACTCCAGCACTAAAATCTATACTAATGTGCCCAACCATAACTTACTGTGTAGAATATTGGTTTAATCTTTACTATTAAATATTTAATAATAATTTTGACTGTCTTGTTGCTGTTGGTGGCATTTAATTTAAGCAATAAGCTACTCAATGACATGTGATACAGTGATTTTATTTGCATCAACAACCCAGAACCATAAGACCAAATCACTTGTAAACCACTCTCAAGTGGCTGAAGCTGTGTTCACACTACCACTGACTTTGTCGCTGGATGTCACCAGCGGCTGGCGGTGAGGTCACTACTGAGTGCTCCCACTACTGGTTGCCAAGCAAAGTTTGTGAATGATATTCACGGATGTTACTCCATGATGTAGAAAACAAATCAAATTTCTTACCGCTACAAACAAACGTTTCGGAAGGAAAAAGCTAAATATTAATGGAATCCATACATAAAATGCTTAATTTTAAAGATGAATGGAAAACAGTGAGTGCTCTTTGCCATCGTGGCTATTTATCTGCAGCGAAGGCGCAAGTGCCGGTCTAACTGAGTTCACAAAACCATTCAGGCTTATAATCAGCATGGCGAGTAACCCCACATGTACACAGTTACATATATTATAGGAAAGTTGCTGAGCACTTAAATCTTGCCTCGACACTCCACTACAGTATGTCGTGACATCATGTGCGCTCTAGGGGTGTACGATATTGACTAAAAATATATCTGATATTTTTCTGGGATTTTATCGATAACGATTATTAGACGATATTTTGCTGAGTGAGTTTGTGTTGGTCGTTTGGCAGGTTTAGGACTGTCGTGGACAGCCGACTCCTAAAGTTTTTGATGTTCTTCATACTCTGTGTGGTGATCAGTTCACAGCAGTGACATTATTTTTTCCAATATGTTTCAATAGATTTTTACCTTATATGGGCATTTCAACCTTTATAAAGCCATTTTTTAAACCTAATTATATGCATGCATCATCTTTTGTGTCAATTTCACAAATTTAACCAAACTCTATTATAAAAATAAGACAATAGTTTTGTTACCAATCAAATTAAATCAGTATCAAAATTCATCTTTGCAATATTGAATACTGATATTTAAAATAAGAAAAGATACTTTAAAATGTGAAATTGAAACCGCCAGTAGGTGGCAGCAAGTCACTGTCAATGAGCGAATCATAGAGATTCAACCGATTCAATCAAATGGCTGATTCATTCAAGGAAAGAAGCATTTGACTATCTATCCTAGTCAACTGATTCGTTCAAAAAGCGGATTCACTCAGTAAGGAAACTGAGGCTATGTGATATGTGGCTTTGTTTTGAACTATTTTCATTGGTGAAAGAGCAAAAACAGGCAATATGGTGTCTCTTGTTTAAATCTTTTATAAAATCTGTTATGCTGATATTTGGAGAAAAACTGCACTCTTGTGAAATTTATTACGAAATGATAAATAAAAGCAGTAAAAGCATGCACTCTAAATGCACACCCGCACTAGTCTAATCTACAAGACTGCATCATGTAAAATATGCATGCACTCTCTGGGTGTGTGTGAGGGATAGGCTATACTCGATAATGTCAAATTGCATATCCCTAAAACAATAATTACGATATTATAGCAGACCATATATATCGCACACCCCAGAGCGCTCCACTGACTTCACTCCTATTGGTTGTTGCTTCTCAAAGTCACTCTTCATATGCATTAAGTGAAACATCTCAACTTTATTACGTTGCGGACACGCTACATCCTGTCGCCAACGGTCACAGTCGCTAGTCTCCGGAAATCGCCAGCTCTCCATTCAAATAAATGGGATGGTGTCATTTTGTCGCTGCCAGTGTGAACGCAGCTTTACTGTTTTAATATGGCATTTTATTTTTTAAGACGTTTTACAAAACTCAATTACTAAGATTATGAATATGCTAACCTACATTTTCCATTTAAAAGTAGACATTTTCATGCATGATGGGTACCTGAAGGGTGTAGACAGCACGGTGTTGGGCGTCTGGACCACCTGTCTCTGTGGAGTGACACCAGAGAAGTCGCTCTCATGGAGGGGAGTATTCAGCCCTCCTTTAAGAGGGGTGTCCACGTTCGTAAGTGCCATCAAGTTCTGGGCTTCCTGTGGGGGTAAAAGAACTGAGCAGTGAGACTCAGGGCAGAACATTAAACAACCAGTTTGAAAAGTGTGTGAAACTGCACCAGACCTGCAGGATCTTGTCCTGTGCCGCTGGAGTTTTGGGTGTGCGCAGGGCCATGGAGTTATTGGTCACATTGTATTCAGACAGGAGGGCGCTGGAGGCCGAGTTGGTGATCCCAGACTCCTCTGCGGTCTGACGGGCAATTTCGCTGGCCTGACCCAGTTTGACAACCTCCTCCAGTTCGGCATCAGAGATCTAAAATCAAAACAAATCCGTCAAATGTAGTTATTCAACATAAACTGTCTGCAAATCTATTATAAAACACATTGAGTGGCTAACGTGTTGTGATTAGTGTTATTTTAGTATTATTTATATACTATTATAATATTTTATATTTTAATTTTACATTTTTTGTTTAGATTTAAGGGGGGGTCTATGTTATTTTGTATAATTATATTCGTTATATTCGATAATTTTCATCTAACGCAGATAGTTAAGGGCCCAACAAGAATAACCCATAATACTGGAACTCAGATTTAATATTCAGCAACAAACCAGAAAGAATCACAAAATCTTTTAACATGATCACAGGCCTATCGGACCACAATCTAGTTCTGTGGCAAGAAATTAACCGGCAAAAGATTTTGTGTTTCCACTGCTAAGGAGCAAGAATCAACCAGAATACCTAACAAAGAGCAGGACCATTTCAAAAACACAATAAACAGGTTTAATTGGAGTAATTTGCTTGCAGGGAAAGACTTACATGACGGAAGTACTGTGCTCTCAAGTAAACTGCAATATTTCATTAAGGAGTTTACTCAGAAATTTAGAAATAGAAACTCCAAGAATAGTCTTCCATGGATTAATGCTGAAATCCTGAAAGTGATGAAAGAACGTGACCTTGCAAAAAAAAAAGGCAAATAAATCAAAACTATGTCATGATAAACACCATTTTACACAAATAAATCAAAACTAGGTCATGATAAACACCATTTTACAATGCTGAGGAACAAAGTAACATCTATGTTGAGAAAGTCAAGGGCTGACTTTTCTCTGAGCATAATAAGCAAAGCAGGGGGCAATTCGAAGTTGATTTGGGATCAATAAAAAAAAAAACTGATGGGGCAGGAACACAAAGAAAGAAAACCTGTTGAACTTTTATTAGATGGAAAACGTATCTATGATCCAGCTGTTGTTGCTACGGCATTTAACAACTATTTTGTTGACTCTGTTGCATCTATTGCACTGTGTTTTTCACAGATAGACACAAGTATTTGTTCAGTTTTGTCCTCAGAGCCCAGCCTTGTGTTTTCCAGTGCCTCTGAAAGATATATAGAAGCCTTAATCAGGTCACTTTACACATCAAAAGCTAAAGATGTGTTTGGAATGGATACCACAATGCTGAAAGATTTAGGTTCATCATTAGTTATCCCCATCACAAAAATTATAAATCAGTCTATCTCCGAGGGGGAATTTCCAAATGCATGGAAGTCAGCCATTGTTTCCCCAATATTTAAATCTGGAGACAGACAAATCATTTCCAATTACAGACCCATTAGTATTTTGCCAGTAATGTCAAAGGTTCTGGAAAAGTGGGTATCTCAACAGATTAGAGATCACCTGAACAACACTGTCTTTTCCCTCCATCCACTACAATTTGGATTTAGGCCAAACCATCTACAGAGCAGCTAACTGCTTTTTCATTGAAAACATTAAATCATTGCTTGACAAGAACAGCATTGTTGGAGCCATCTTTTTAGATCTCAGGAAAGCTTTTGACACTGTTAATCATAATATTTTACTCTCCAAACTTTCTCATCTCAACTTATCGGATAATGCTCTTAAGTGGGTAGCATCTTATCTTTACCACCGATCACAAACCGTCCGTATTGGCAGCTATCAGTCTGAACCCCTTCACTTGTCCACTGGAGTGCCCCAAGGGTCAATCCTGGGCCCTCTTCTGTTCTGCATATATATGAATGACCTACCACGTGTGTGCCCAGAAGTAAATATTCAAATGTATGCAGACGACACAGTTCTATACATACATGGGCCATCAAAAACAGCAGTGGCAACTAAACTTACAAACGCTATGGTAAAGATCAGTGAATGGCTAAACCAGTGTAGCGGTAGCCTTCAGTTAAATGTCTCCAAGGGTGTTCACTGATATGCTCACACAAAAATTGCTGCAAAAGATGCTTTCCAACAGGTTTTATCATAGTTTTTGTCCAACTTCATTGACTTGTATTGGATGAAAAACTACGATAAAACCTGTTGGAAAGCATCTTTTGCAGCGATTTTTGTGTGAGCATATCAGTGAACACCCCTGACCACTCGGTGCGTTTCACGTCTTTGTAAACGAAAGTTTAATGCGTTTTAGGAAGGATTATTCCAGTGCACCTATGCAACCATTGTGGAGGTGGGGGGGTGCTACCACAGAAACCGAAAATTCTCGGGCCAGCAGCATTTGTCCAAATTTCAATCTTAACCATTTTATTTCATCAGAAACGATCTGAAAACAGGGCTTTAAGTGTAAAATACCGAACTTGTCCTTTAAAGGGGGGTGATTCTTTTCTATACCCACTGTATTCAAAAATAAAACTAAATAAGATGTTTAAGATTCTTGTTTTTTCTTCCGAAAAACCTTGACTAAATTTGGATTTACTTGGTTAAAAAACCTTTTCAGAAGTATCAACAGAACAAAAAAAACTTCCTCAAAGGGATAGAAGGAAGGACATTGCAGCAAAATGTTTAATGGACAGTGGATTATGACAAGATGAACACTTTTTTTTGATAGTAAACATTTAAGTCCTGAGCGTCCGATCCGGCATCAAGTGTAAATTACTTCATCCCAGCAAATATTAAAAGGGAATGTGTGTTTTGTTGTAATATCAAGATTTATTTCTCGCAATTTATTTAAGCACTGATCCCAAGTTTATGTTATCATCTATATTTATATTTCAGCTTTATTTCAATAAACAAAAAATATTATTAATAGTTTTAGTTAACAATAGGACTGGTTGCAATGCAGTTACTGGATGACTGGGTGTTGAGAAGGTGTTTATGCAGAGAAGTTAGCGATTTTTACCATGGTTAAGGTGGCAATGTTTGTGCTGAACTGACCTGTGGTGCCGGAAGCACCAGTTTGCTTCTCTTCTTTGTGAACTCTGACACTCCACTGGTCTGCAGGATAGCTGAAGGCAGATCGGACTCCTTCTTCTTCTTGATCTTCTGTCTGTCCTTCTTTCGGTCGCGATCCTCCTTCTCACTATACACAAAACAGCAGAGGGGTGATTAAAAAAATGTCCATCCGAGCCACTGAAGTTCCTGCAGCTCAAAACACAAACCCGCTCACCTCCTGAGATCTTTATCCAGATGCTGCTGGCGCAGTCGTTTGAAGTCAGGCTCCAAAGGATCATACAGCTCCATGGACGTATCGTAGAAGCCCTGAGCAGGTTTCTTTTCAAACGGGATCTCCGCATTATAGTCGACACCTCTCTTCTTCTTGCGCTTCTTCTGGATGTCGATGCCTGCTGCTCGCAGCTCCCTGCGTTTCTGAAGTGCTGCCAGACGACTGCGGAAGACAACACAGGGAAGAATGAACAGTGAAGACGGCTTTATAATTAACAACTCCAACACTCTGTGAGAACTAATAAAATCCTCATTATGACACCATCACCTACACTTTTTTAGATCATAACATCAACAGCTAGAGTTATTTAGTTAACTAAAACTAGTGGCATTGGCTGATACGTTTTTCTATTTGGTCGATATGTTGTAAGCAAAAAAGTATTACAGCATTTGCTTTTCTATTTAAACTATACTGCGTTCTACCCAGTTGGCCACAGTGTTATATTCATGTCACTTTCACTGTGTGTTGTATGTAAAATTAGAGCTACCCTGTCTTTAAAAAATATATAATACATAATTCCCAGTGCACACAAGCTTACCAGATTACTAAATGGCCTTTTTGTTAGTGTTTACTTCCTTTTTATTCACATTTTTGAATTTCTTTTATAAATAAATTATTTTAAAAACTATACAGACATTTAATAAATTTGTCAAAATATAAGCAAAATAACAAAAAGAAAATCTAAAAATAAAAACATTCAAAATATTACAAAAAATTATAGTAGTATCTCAAAAGATTATTCAATGTTACCCCCCAAACCTCTCCTAATGACACAAGATCTTACCGCGCTTCCTCCAGCTGTTTCTCTCTTGCCTTCCGCTTTGCCTTCTTGCCTTGTGTGTTGGCCAGTCTAGCTCTGGCTTCAGACAGCATCTCCAGCTCATCTGCACAAGCATTTGTGAATGGGATGCTTTTTATCTTTCATTGCAGTGTTAAAGGTTTTTTTTTTTTTTTTTTTTTTTACATTACATTAAACAGAAACCCTCACCTTCATCCATATCCACAGGGTCAGGTCTGGCTGGTTTGGTCTCAGGGTTTGGGTCGATCTCTCCTGGTTTTAGTTTGCGAGGGTCATCGCCCACATCATCTTCATTCTCTCTCTGAGCAGCTTTATCTCTGCGGTCATAAAGAATTAATTCAAGCTTATCTTGATTCTGCAAAAAGGTGCATGCAAACGTACAAAATGACATTGCAATTGCACAGCATTACATTTCCATAACCAGACGACGACATTGAGGATTACACTGAATTGTGAAAAGTTAACCTATAACATTAATGATTTATATTTTTTTTATTTGACAGTACAAATGGTATGAATGGAAGTTTTTACATGTTTGTATTCTGCATAAAACAAATGTACTCACAGCAGATATTCATAATGCTCCAGACACTGAGCAGCCGTTCGCCCAATGATGGGGGCGATTGTTCTCCACTGAGTGGGCATCAGTTTGGCCAAATGAAGAAGTTTCTCCTCTTCCTCACGTGACCATTCTGTTTTCTTAATGCTGGGGTCCAGCCACTCATACCTACATGAGACACACCATAAGTGAAATACATATGCATTCATTACAATTGCTCCTTAAGGAGATCATTTAAATGCACCAATGATGTTTAAAAATGTCATGATCACTAGGTTGAGACATCACCTGAATAAGACAGACTCAAACATATAAACCACCATCTGGCTTACACTGTTTGGCTGATTTGCGGTGCAGCAGGGATGCAATTCGAGACCACTGGTTTTTGCCATATTTCATTACAGCTGCTTTGAGAATCTCATCCTGTTAATAAATCACACAAAAGACATGACTAATTAAAGAGGTTTTACAAAACACTGAGAGCCCATGAAAATGGACGCAACAACAATAAGACTAACTCTCAAACATTTTTACACCATAATAAAATTAAATGACTTGAATAAATTTCACTGAAAAGTTAGAATACTTGTTTATAAAAGAAACATCAGTGTCAATGAAAAAAAAGGCAAATGTCACTTTTGAACAGAATATATTTTTTCTGCGTGCTGTGCCACTAACAAACAAGCTGTAAATTAATAAATAAAATAAATATTAAATAGTAGGGATGCACGATATATCGGCCACCATATCAGTATCAATAGATATATGTTCATTTTAATGTTATCAGCCTGATAAGAACATTTGGACGATATATTTAAGACGATAAATAATGGATTATATCCTTCAGCCGAGACATTTCAGATGCGCACTGTTTGAAATGATGGTTTTGAATCACTTGAAATATGATTGAAAATCACTTCCAAAAAAGGAAAATACGGTTAATTAAGTGCAACATGTGTAGCACAAATCTGTCATATCGGCTACATAAAATTATAAGAACAACATTATATGTGTGTTTGGGACATGGCTTTTAATGGTGAGACTTTGGTTTTTGTAATCAGGCTCTAAAAAATTATATAAAAATTTGGATTTATATTTAACGACCAATATATCTGATATCAAATAGAAAGATTTATTGGTTTCGGCCTAAATTATCATATCAGTGATTCGGTGCATCCCTATTAAATAGTCTACACACGACCAAAAGCCATAGTTGGAAAGCACCTATAAATTAGAGATATCTTGACAGTTAATACACGTGTAATTTAACGTTTGATTATGTTATAAATTATGATTATTAAAACAGTATTATTGTTTGTGTTCAATCTTGACGTATAATCAATGTCACCCAATTTTATGTTGTCTATATTAATAATCTTGCCTAAAACAAATCTACATTTTGTGGGTATATTAACTTTTGGTGAAACTACGATAACTGCATTCATGTTTTGATATGTCATTAACTCAAAATACAATTCATAAAAATGTACAACATACAACGCGAGCTGAAATCATTCTACATCATCACTCACAACATAAAGAGAGAAGTAAATGAAAGCACAGCAACGCGAATATGTGTAGAATTCAGATAATTAACACCTATTTGAAGTTTGAATGGCTTTGATTAACAAAGTGTTCATGAGTTTCAATGCGAAAATACTGTGTGTTTTCTAAACAAACCTCAGTGTTGCGCCACACGCCTCCTTTAATCATAATCCGCGGCATGTTGGCAATTTAAAGTCTTCACAGGCGCTCGCGCAGAATAATCTTGTTCTGGAACCTCAAATATGTGCAATTAAAACGAAATAACAGAAATACACTGAGTTTATGCTGCAGCACGTTAACCTGCAGATGGAGAAACCGAAATGGCTGCGAGCGCACAGAATTGTGGGAAGCAGGCTCTTCTTCTCTATTGATTCATTAGGGATTTGTCATGTCTCTTGAACTCAATATCGCTCCCCGCGTCAGAGAGGCGAATGACATGCTCAACAAATTGTGCATTCAATAATATGCTAGCGTACTGTTGCACAGACAGTTATAACCGTTAAAAAAAATATTTGATAGTGTATTTGTTTAGCTTTTATTTACATTTAATTTATTTCTATTCTATGTTGCTTTATCAGCATTTCATTGTGTTGTTTTCAGTTGCTTGTCATTTGTGTCAGTTGCTTGTTTTGATATGTAAAGCATATCAACATTGCATATAGCAATTGCATTGGATTTGTTTGAAAGGTGTTATAGATATAAAGTTTTAATTAATCGATTGATCTGTAGGTTCCATCTCTAGAGGAAATCAAAAGACACAGTTTGACATCTGATGTTTCACTGAATGATTTTAGAAGCTTGGAATAATGTTTGATATGATTTTCGAATGAAGGACCTCATGTTGGCTTTCAGAACAAGCCAGATAGGAAGCCTGTCAACTCTGAAACATCTCTTTCTATGGAATCTCATTTATTCTGAACATATAATTCTGAAAGTCAGACCCAAAAGTACCAGGAATGAAACCACTATAAACATTTGGGGACCATGCATAAGAGGATATGGGTTTTGTGGTCCAGGGTCACATTTCACAGAATTGCAAGACTTTTGTGTAAATGCTGCAGCTGCAACCTTCACGGAGTCTGTTGGAAACCCTGACGTTTCTCACGCACGTCATTCGTATGGAGAAGCTCCATGTATATAGGTCAGGGCAAAAGATCTCTTTTTGCTCAACACGCTGAAAACATGAAGGTGGTCATCGCTCTTCTCCTGGCTGCTCTGTGCTTCGTGGGGCTCAATGCAAAATGTCCCGACCCAGCCACTCTGAAAGATGATTATGGAAGCAAACTCTGCGCCCAGATGTTCGAAGACAGCAGCTACTACTATGATGACAGCTGTGATGGCAGTTTCTTTGATGTTTATCCTGATGAAGACACCCCCATCATGCCACGGGTTTGGGACAACCGTGTTTCCTCTTTGGTGGTGGGCCGAGGCTGCTCCCTGACAGTGTGGTCTAAAACCAAGAAGCAAGGATACAAGAAGAAGTTTTCTGCTGGAATCGTCTATCACCTTAAGGAAATGAAGCAAGGCCTGTTTGGAAACTGGAACGATTCCATCTCTGGATACTACTGCACGTGTTAGATGTGAAGCAAGGCCGAAGACAGAGTCCTAAAAGACATTAACATATATGTGAATGACACAAAAGAACAGCTGTAACACTCTGTTTTCAGACAGAATATACATTCTGCTCATTGTAAATCTGCTCAATGCCTGCAAGTGAATTAAACACCATGTTACTGCAGGGAATCTCTGCAAGAACGTGATGCAGAAACATTCAAGACTTGGTGCATGATTATTGGTGCATGATTATATAAGTTTTGAAACTTAACCTTTTAGTTGTAAGTCAAATAAGTTAACAAAATCAGTGCTTGAAATGTGAAATTGAAGCATAATTTCAATTTTATGATTTTTTTTATTACTGGTTTCACGTCAATAATCCGCTTTGTGAACATTTTCAAAAGCATGTAAATATCAAAACCATTATACTGCACAATTCTGTAATGAATGGTGCAAAGGGAAGATAATCCATTGAGTCGTTTATGAAAGACACGTCAGACATCATTTTCATACTGTATATGAAAATGCCCACCCCCCACCCACAATTCAATGTTGGATTTAACTACATTTCTCACATCTGCACTATACTTGTAGATCAATAAATCATGTCTGAAAACAGCTGCTAATGAGCCAGTTGACATTAAAGCCCTAGAGAGGAGCTTTGAGCCACCTGCAGTGAGCTCAACAACCAATCCTTTCTTAGGTAATAATGATGAGAACTGAAACACTTAACCACCGCTTCAGTTTCTCTGCTGGAGTCACTGTCCTTATCTGGTGTGCAATATTTATTTTCACAAAAAAAAAAAAAAGGTAAAAAAAAGTGGTTAAAAAAAAAAAAGGAAAAAAAAAA
>FLSR01004884.1:9539776-9607916 GCA_900092035.1 Leuciscus waleckii
AAAAAAAACGTACTGTGTAGGACTCGTCACTTGCCATTGGAGGCTCCTTGTAGCAGCCGAAGTTCCTGCTGGATCCTGCAGCCTATCTGGCAACCTCGAGTCAGGGGGGAGGGGGAGGGGATACACCGCTTAAAGGAGCCGTATGTAAGATTGTGGCCAAAACTGGTACTGCAATCACTTTCAAATTACTGTAGAGCGGTGTATCCCCTCCCCCTCCCCCTGACTCGAGGTTGCCAGATAGGCTGCAGGATCCAGCAGGAACGTAGGCTGCTACAAGGAGCTTCCAATGGCAAGTGACGAGTCCTACACAGTACGTTTTTTTTCGGACTTTGTCACGACGTATTTCGGATTCATAACGAGGTCTTTTAGGTTTCGTAACGTTAGACATTTTTTATCCGACACGTTTGTAGCTGCAGCTGTGGTAACTAGAGCAGAGCTGGCAACCCCGATGCTGAAACACTACTGACTTTGTGATTGGTAGATAGGTGGAGGGTGGAGCTTCAGGCCAAAACACAAGATGACAACATCAACATCAGTTGAGGGCTGCAACTTCACTTTTTAAATGACAATATCCTGGCCGGACTACTGTTGTCAGTGATATAAGTATTTGAAATGAACATGATTTCTTAATGTCTAGTGACATATCAGGGCCATTTTATGATTTATTGAAATACATTTCTTACATACAGCTCCTTTAAGTGTTAACTGAATGTAATGTTTTCTAGCACTTCACTGCATTTTAATTGCAATTAAATGAATTAGCATTAGAATGCAATTAGCTAAATAATAGTGTTTTCTTTGACCCACTTACATCTTTATTTGTAATTTCATAATTCTGTTGTCTGAAATATGGTTAAAGTGTTGAATGTACTGTAAGCCTTTGCAATGATGAAATTTTACATTACCTCTAAATGTAACATTGAAAAATACATTACTTGAAGACAAGGAATGCACATGCAATATTTGTAATTATGTGCACATTTTTTCACAAGTGTATATCCAGAAATGTAGTCAATTCAGGTGGAGCGGTGAATATTTACTGTAAAGTACACCAAATTGTGGTAATCTTTTGTATCCTCCACAACCTACAGTAGCACGCAAAACTCACCCTCAATATTGCAAGCCATGCAAGTTTGGTTCAGCTCAGAATTTCTGGGCGTGTCTGTGGTTTTACTTGATTTGCATAAATGCAAGACAGCATATCGTCACCTTCCTAAAATAATTGCCTAAGTCATTTTTGCAGGTTTCTCAGAAAACACAAAAAACTGAACCTAACTTTAGAGGTTGAGTAGATTTTCGTTCTTAGTGATGCAGCTGCCATCTTGAAACGCTTGTAAAATTGCCTAAGTCTTTTGACTTGACATAGGCCATTATATTACAGGGGTAGAATTGCATGATCTGTTCAACTGAGGATGTGGGCGATTTTACCAGAGGTGGCCAGCATCATTAGGAGATGATTTATGCAAAAAAAAATCATTTTTGTCAAAAAATGACTTAGGCAATTATTTTAGGAAGGTGACGATATGCAAATAAACAATGCTTAGTGAATTGCCCCAGGGTATTTTTTCAGTTTTATACTGCAATTCTCAACATATTGTTAATATCTGATCGGACATATCATAAGGACCAATGAGAAGTCAGATTAAAGTTTTTTGGTATTCCTGAAAAAGATGTCATATGGCTCACAGTGACTCATACCAATGGCTCTGTAGACCATGCTATTGGTCTTCACTTATGTGGTGAATTTATTTTTTGCATTAAGTTCCTGCAATGTTGCTGTCTGGCAGCTTTAATTCTAGTCAGCAGCTTTATTCAACATCTGTCTTACTGGATGGCTTGTGGCCCAGAGGACATATGTGTGCTTTAGCAGCTGATGTTCCTTCGGGAGAAACATGTTACACTCTATGACATGTCAATCCAAACGGGACGTCTCCTGCTAAGTGAGCAATCCATTTAACATCCCTGTTGTACTTAGCCTTGAGAAGACATTTGAAGGTTTTCACTCATTTGACTAGTGTTGCGTTTAACTCATTACTAAGTAATGAATTACTGCAATTTAGTTACCTTTCCTTTGAAAAAGTAAAGTAATTACTCTTAATTTCTCTGTTACTTCTGATGTAATTTTATTAAATTATGTATATAGAACAATTGCATATAAAACAATAGTTGATTTAATATCAAAATCCAATGTCTAATGTTAAAATTTATGTTTTTAATGTAACCTCCTACATTTAAACACTTTCGTCAGTTCAAGAATAATTTATGCAATTTTATATTATTTATTTGAAAGAATTAAAATAGCTTGTTTTGTGTCTATTTTTGTTTAGCTGGTCTAGGCTGATATGGGATTTAGAAAGTAATTACTAATAAATAATGCAATATATATATATATATTTTTTTTTTTTTAAAGAAAGTAACTAGTAATTGATCTAATTACAGTTGAAGATGTAATTAGTAGCTATATCAATTTTTTTTTTTTTAGAGTAACTTACCCAGCCCTGCATTAGACAAGCATTACATGATTAAACATAAGAATTCAAAAAGATTAACCAATTCACCATTATTGAACATCATAAGGGTATTTAAACTGATTACCACAACATCCTACATATACCATAAAAAATACAGTTTTCTGTAAGGCATACTAGATAACATACATTGGTTATTTGCATTAAAGATGGATTACATCTCACAGAAAACTGATCCAAGAATAAAATAATACATTTGAAATGCATTTTAATGTTTCATAAGCTAAAATCTGCAATTTAGGGTCAAATTAGCTATAGTTATCAGTGCATACCATTTATGATCTGTTATGCAATACCGTATATCATTTTAGGTAATAGCTATACTTCAATTATTATAAATTAAATATAATACTTATACTAATGCTTCTTAGTATTTTTTATAACAAAAAAATGATAACATTATTTAAAAAATATATTAATATATTGTGATAGAGCTAGAGACAGCAAAGCGTGAGGGGAAAAATAGATGTAGAAAACATTTTCAAGGAAACAGCAAGTAACACTTTGAATGAAGCGTAACATTTTGCAGTACAAAAACTGGGGGAAATTAGTGTGGGAACAATTTACACAGAAATTGCTAGTAAATTTCACAAACAATTGCAAAGAAACGGAAAGTAACACTGTTTTATTTACAACTTTAAAAATCGTTTAATACTTCACAAAAAAGGTTCCATTTGATAACATTAGTTAACTACATTAGTGACAATGAATACTTCAAACACATTTATTAATCTTAGTTAATGTTTATTTCAACATTTACTAATACACTAATAATATCAAAGGTTATTTTTTAATGGACCTGAGCTAACATGAACTATACTGAAACTGATGTATTTTTATTAAATAACAATAATTAACAAAACATCAATTAATACCGTAATCAAATGTATTAATCATTAATGTTAGTTAATGCATTCATGTTAATGGGACATTTTTGTAAAGTGTAACCATCATCCTTTCCAGTGTATGGAAATGGATGCTTCATTGAGCACAACATCTTGAAAACATTGAAGATCAGGGGGTTTCATGGGATTTGCAGATTATTGGCCAGTGCCTGTGCAATAGTTAATTTGGTTGGCCTCTACTTATCGATTAGTATTTTGCAGTCAGGTTGGAGGAGATGAGATGCACGGGGATACTTTGGCAGATAGGTCTCAGATGAGTGCTCCGGGTCTCGACTGCACTCAATGCAGTCAATAAGTTACATGCCTTACTCTTACATGTCTGATCCAGGGCCTACTGACTGCAGCTTCAGCTGATCCTATACTGATGTGAGATCTTTTTAATAAACAAACAAAAATGTATAACTCAGAGGGAGGCAATTTTCCATATTCAGTGTTCACTATAAATTAGGCTCTGTAATTAGCATTTGTTGTCTTGTCTAATATACTATATGCAAAGTATTTGATTAGTTGATAAGTTATTCGATATTACATTTACAGTTAATGCAATTTAAATGTACTAAATAGCAGCTTCATGATTACAAATACATGTCATACATTTTTAATCATATTTAATCATATTTAATCAAATTGATCAAAGTTTTTAAGTTCACCATAAATGCCAGCACACTTTAACCATATTTCAAAGAAAATAGAAGCAATTGTGCAATTACATATACATAATGTCATTATAATCACTGACGCTGTCTACACTGGATACAGTATACAGATGCGCGTTCAGATTCTGACATGCTTGAGTCTGCTGACAACAGGAAAAATGGAAGTTTGGACCCCTTTCAAAGAAATCCAGATTTCATCCTTAATTATTTATAAGGCAATAACAATTCAATACTCATCCAAAATAGATTTGCAACTAGTTTCAACCAACTTGTTTCAAGGTGATTTTAGTGGATGTAAGAAGTCAGCTCTCCTCAAGTTCACACAGGCGTCAGTAACACAGGTGTAGTACATCACATTAACTATGAACATGGTCCACTAATGTTTGACAACCTTAAAGTTTCCCACGTAATTTGGTCTTAATTATGAACAATATATCTATTGAGAGAGTAAAGGAGAATGTGAGGTACTGCAATTAGGCTTTCAGTTTAAAAAACACATCAAGTCACTCCCTAAGCAGCTGCAGAGGGGGAAAAGTGTGTTTTCCTTCTTATTGCTGTGGCTCTAAGCAGATTGTAATTACAATAAGCCTGGTAAAATTGTCTTATTGATTTGGACGAGGATTCTCTCTAACACAATCACTCAGAAGAAAGGCACCTACACATAAGAAAACAGGAAATATTCATATATATACATTCATCATTTTATTAAGCCATTTTTTGAGGCAGTCACAATTTTTCCCTTGTATCTACATATAAGAGAGATTATTTTGGTGAGGACATGAGTAACAAAATTATGATGTGTATGATTATGATGTTTTTTGTCCACTTAAAGGGGTTCTAGTATGCCATTTTATGAAGTCTTGATAAAAATAATAATAATATATATATATATATATATATATATATATATATATATTTTTTTTAAAGGAGAGGTGAGAGAGGTGGTTTAATAATGTAAAATATGTCCCCAAAAAACAACAACAAAAAAACAAATAAACAGCACAAACTAAACACAGCACATTTCGGAAGGAGGGGCTTTTTTTGGGGGGGGGGATTGTCTGTTGTGATTGGCACTGCGTGTTTGGGAAATGTCACGGCCCTTACTATAACCGCTCAGGTAAATATTAAGGATGGTGTCAATTTCAAACCAATTCAAGCCTGATTCAAACTTAAGAATGTTAACAACCAAGAGGATCGTCCAGAAGGGATTTTAAGCATGGACTTTGCAAGTACAGATTTCACAGGACATTTCAGAGTGGTCTGTTTTTTTGTTTTTGTTTTTACATACATGATACGTTATACATGATTTAATCATGATATTTGTCGGAAAACTAATACAAACAGTAACCAATCACAAAACCATGGTTAATTGTCCTAAGCAGCGGTGAACAGCCTAACAAAAGTGAGAGCTTACAAAAGCTACAGTAAACACTATATCAACACTAATGTTGGTTAGCAGGCGAGTAGAGGTAATTGTATTTATTTATTTATTTATTTTTGTATTTTTGTATATATTAATAAAATTCTGTACACAGGGTCTTTCAATAAATATTTGAACTGTAAACACTTCCATCAATATATTGCATTACAAATAACCTGATTTGGAAAAAAAAGAAAAGAAAGAAAAAAACGGGAAAGTACATGTGTCTTATTCACTGTATATTTCTGGTATTTCAGGTAGTTATATCTGAAACCGTTATTTTCCTTTTAGGTGCTGCATGGAATGTAGGCAACTGCATAGTCCAGTTAAAGGTGCAGTAAGCGATTTCTGACAACCAAAAACAAACACATCCCACCCTTCATGCACAGACATGCAATGCAAGAGTCAATGTCTCTTTATGATAGCTGAAGCAAAGCAAAAAATTTGCTTAGTGAAAAATGAAGCGAAGATGAAGAACAAATGACACGGAAGAATAAAATATGACCATACTGTACACAAGAGTATACAAGCAAGAGTTGGTTGGTCACCAGCAGCTCACCAGCTCCAGACCAACAATAACACTCAAAACTGTTCTGTTACTATAGCTAACATTACAACAACAGCACATCTTAGTTCTGTGAAACAGCAAAACGTCTCAAATTACGATTGTAACCCTTGATCCGCTGCGTCGATGACGCTTTGGGAACGCCCCTGCGTGTAGCGTCTGAAGCACGTGTCAACTAGTCCAATGGCGAGACGTCACGACCAGGAAAGGATAAAAGCACATCCGGTATGACCGCCGTTAGCTTCGATAAGGCCGAAGTAAGTCGATCACAGGGATGTAGGCAGTATGGCAAAGTGACGCAGCGTCTCGTTCCCTACTCCCTTCCGAGGGAACTTGTGCTGTGTCGTTGACGCTTTGGGAACGAGAATGCCCTAACACCATACGGCCAAGAACTGTTAAAACTGTGTCACGACATGAGAACTCTAGACCCAGGGGTATCCATGTCTAAGTCATAAAATCTGACAAACGTGAGCAGCAACGACCAGCCCACTGCATCACAAACTTCTTGAAGGGACACTGCCGTATATGCTTTACTCATTAGCATGGATGATGTTTTTAGTGGCTTAGTGGGCAGCATTGGGGACTTCAGGGACGATGCAGAGGCTGAGGACAGATAACTGGCAAGTGGCTGTTCTACTTTATGCATCGCCCCATAACCATATTATTTCAGCCCCTTATATCAGAGTAGATGTCGACCTGGGGGCTAAATACTCTTGCAGAATATGGTTTATTCCACGACCTTGATCGTTTTTTGTGGAGGTCGTGAAAAAATGGAAGTCCCCTCGGTTGAGGTACTGTGCTTGATGTTAAAAGACTCATCTAATAGACATTTGGGACGAGCGCCTTGTTTCTCGGCTGGCCATTCAATGTTCAATGTTTAGACACAGCACAATACAATACCTCCATCAGCTCCTCATACACTGGGGAAAGAGCTGGTGATTCATCTTCCCCCATTTCGACTCTCAGCACATCTAGTTCTTCAGAACTAAACAGCTGAAGCTTCGGTCTCTCCTCCGGGGCAGAAGGAACTGCGGGGTGGGCTTCTGACTCCGGAGAGAGAGCACTGGATCCCACGGGTAGAGGCTGAGAAAGGGCGGTCCCCATCTCAAACCCCACCGTGAGATCCGTTTGCTATCCCCACAGTAAGAGCTTCCGGGCTGCCTCAGCAACAGCGGGGTCCGGACCACATGGAATGCTCACCTGAACACCCTCTTCGAAGAGTGACAGTCGAAAGCTGAGCGTGCGAAACGGCAGCCTCTCACAATTCTCCCAGTCAGCCCCCTCGAAGGCTGACAGAGCATGCTCTGCTCCCAAACACATCACACAAAGTTTGTGTGTATCCCCACCCATGAGATAGCGAGGGCAGGGAGAAGCACACAACTTGAATGATTGTTTGGACGCCATTACATATAACTGATATTGAGCTGTATGATTTTGTGGCAGACAACAATAAATATGACAGACAGTTTTTAACACAGAGTGCTTGCTGAGGCACAGAAGCTAACGCCGGTCAAACCGGATGTGCTTTTATCCTTTCCTGGTCGTGACGTCACCCGCTCGTGACGTTCACTTTCGCCATTGGACTAGTTGACGTGCTTCAGACGCAATCACGCAGACATGTTCACAAAGCGTCATCGACGCAGCGCGAGTTCCCTCGAAAGGGAACCAAAGTTATTTGCGTGTGGAGCAGAAACAACTCAACCTCTGCATGTGTTTTCAGGCCTTC
Organism: Leuciscus waleckii; assembly: GCA_900092035.1. Lineage (NCBI taxonomy): Eukaryota > Metazoa > Chordata > Actinopteri > Cypriniformes > Leuciscidae > Leuciscus > Leuciscus waleckii. Next base: position 9,547,577 of record FLSR01004884.1, read on the forward strand.
CCGCTTAGTTCTCTTCAGCACTGGAAAGCTTTTCTAATATTAACCATTTCAAATTGTGACCGTAAAGAATGTTTTCATTTATAAAGCTCTAAAAAACTGGTGATGGTGTTTAGTGCATTTCTGGCAAATATGGAAAAAATAAAGGGTCTCAATTAAATATGTGCAGTGTCACATGGTTAGTGCATGGTTAGTGCTGCATAACTAGAGCAGTTTACCTCTTGTTTGCACCATGAGAAGATGATGGCTGCATCGAAGCTCCAAAACAAAATGTTAGTAAAGTATGTTAACATAAATATATGGCTGAGATATGTAATAAATTTGATGAATGCAGAAATATGTTATTTCAGTATACACATTATCCCACCTGTCACAATTGTGACTGATCATATAACACAATTTTTCACACACTTTTCCATAAATTTTTCAAAAAACAATTACTGATAATTTCAAGGGGTTACTAATGACACATCATTTGGATATTTTCATGTCTGATGCTCTTGTGATATTCCATGGCTCCTCCCTCCAGCTATGCTGCTGTGGAGCGCAGCCCTGGTTGTGCACTGGGGTATCATCTACCTGCCCCTGCTCAAGGCCATCCCATGGATCCTTCCACCGTCATCATCACTCTGGACTCTTCTGTTCTGCCTCCTCCCGGTCAGCCGTCCACCTCCAGAACCGCCTCCTGTATCCTCTGCCTGTTTCACCATCTCCTCATCCTCCACGCCTCCTCCTCTCTTCTGGGAGGGGGCGTTCTGTCACAGTTCTGTTAGTTTGGATTTTGTGTTTCACCACCTTCTGCCTTAGTTAGTCGTTTGTTGTCATTATGTTCAGCTGTGCACTCATTATCTACCTCATTATCACATGTACTTAAGTTCAGTTCTGTTTGTGTTCATTGTCGGAGATTGTCTATGTTACGTGTGAGTAGCTCTCTCTCTCTGTTTTGGATTTATGACTGTGGATTAATAAAAGAGACTTTCCTCTTCATCATCTTGTTTTTGTCGATAATCTACACAGCATATGTGACACTAGTCATGAGGCTTCCTGAACCACTGAAACCTCGCAGCCCATTGCTTCAGCCAAAGGTTCATTACTCGAAGCTTCATTCAGCATTGCTCACTAGTGACCCTAGCTCTGTGCAAAGAAATAGCAGCGTTAACAACACAAGCCTCGAATCGCGGCTTCATCTGGCACGCCCATTTTTTCTCGATACAAGCTCCGACGCCTCGGTTCAAATGTCACATCACTATGTGACAATCTTTCTACAGTCTTTCTTCAAATATCCCTCTTGCTCACTCTCTCTTCTCCCCCATCATGAGTGGACATGCCCCCTAGTGCTGATTGGCTACAAGTGTATTGTGCTGCTCGGCCCGATCCACTTTCAACCGCATTTCTTAGTAAATCTCTTACTGCACTTTTGATGTGTGTTTCCCCATGACAAGATATGAAGTTAGTGAGCATGTGTATGTCTGTGGACAGTGTGAGCAAATGCAAGGTGATGACGAGGTCAGCTCTGAAATATCTGTCTGCAGTCCTGACCAATATGTCTTGTATTTCACAGGTGAATTAGCACAGAGCAACAGTGGATTTACGTAAAATACTCTTCAAGTAGAATCACAGCCTGAAGAAAGCTGGTAAATACGACCAGAAAATACTAAAGGAAATCACATGCATGTTAAAATGAGCACAGTCGATTGCTGTTCAAAAAGTGTAATCTCTTGCCAAATCCCCATATCGTATTATTTATTTTAATTTATTCACTTTAATCACACTACTCTGACCTAAATAGCCAATTTAACATCATGATATAAACCTGGATTCTGATGCATTGTTTCAGGCCTGACCGGAAGCATCAATAATCTGCAATGAAACATAAGAGCTTCCTTTGCTTCAGTAACACACTGAACAGTTTAGCTGTCTTTCCGGGCATCTGGCGCAACCTGTTGGGCATAAATTAATATGAAGATGACTGATTTTCAGTTTAGTTTCACATAGAACACCCGTGGCACTAATGCTAATCATATTTTATTGATCTACCAGGCAATCTCATTATCCAATTATTCTAATGGCCGTATAGCCATCAACAGCTGGCCATGCAAAGATGAAACTGACACTTTCTTTCATAGACAAATTTAGACAAATGAATAACCTGTATATTCTACACTGTGACTGTATATTTCGAAAGTTGTTTCAAGTCAATGACTATATGGTATCTAATCGATGTACAACTTCATGTGCATTGAGCATTCATTATCAATTACAGTATTTTCATTCCCCAGCATCTTGAACATTGCAGAATTATTGTATAATGATTCTCAGTCATCTAGGACACCTTGTATTCTTAGAGCGTCTGCTTTTCCATTTATTGAAGGCGTTTTGCTATTTTTCCAAGTGACTCCATCAGTTCTAGAATGGTATAAATTCCAGGGCATTTAACATCCTCATGCAACTTGTCGTCATGAGACTGTGGGAGTCACCTCCCATGGCCTTCTCCAACTCCTCTCAGACACTTGCAGCGGCTCCTATCAACAGTTATCCTGCAGTTTTGTCTCAATTTACGCAATAATTGCTTCTCACATCATCAGGGAGGTGACTCCCACGGAGATTTGCAACTGCTGACGTCGGGGGTGTGATGAAGTTAAACGATGTAAATCTCCATCACTCCACAAAGGCTGTAAAAAAAAAAGAGAAAAAAAAGAGTTTATTTCTGATTTAAGAACATACACTGTCAGAAATAGGGGTACAGTAGGAGTCCATTTATGTCCCCAAAGGTACAATCTACACTAACATACCCCATGGGCTTATTATTGGACCTCAAGGTACATATATGTACCTTTTTGAGGATCAAAAAGCATTAAAAGGTACATATGCACCGTTTCTTTTAAAGGTTAAGGTACAACAGTGTACCCTTGATGGTACAGCCCCAGTGACAAGCCATTGTACCCCTAAAGGTACAATTATGTACTTTATTTTCTGAGAGTGTAAGCTGTGTTTGAAATCAGTCACTATGCCCTACATTACTCCAATAATATAGTCCACTTGAAGGAGTGAATGAGCAAATTTGGACACTGAGTGCGCCAGAAGGGCTGTCACTTTTGCATAGTCTGTGCTTGTTGTTTAATAATCATTTGAAACTAAACAAACTGTCAGCTTCAGCAGTAATGATAACTTTAGCTTGACTCTGTCATGGAAACTAATATGTATAAACCTTAATTAAACAATTTAATAATCAATTAAAAATGAATTGATATACCTGTATGATGTTACTCTGTACCCACATTGGACCAGATGTTTGGATAATGGATGGAAAGATGATTCAGATGTGGGAGCCATCTTCTGGTGAGACGCATGAAATAATTTGGCATGACCCTCACGGTGCATTATGGGTATTTTCTAGCTATTGAGTGAGGCTGCATCCAAAAATTGTAGTTAGCTGTCTTGTTGCCTTGCTGCCCTATCAGGCAATGGCTTTGTAGGCAGCATTTGCACGTGAAGGTATATTACGAAACTGATTTTGGACAGACTTTCTGAGGCAGAGTAATTTTTTAATGATCTACAGCAAAACAGAGAGAGCTTTGGCCAGACAGGAAATTATCAGGAGAAAAAGGGGATAATGTGTTGAGTTATGACTCTCACTGCCCACACAAAGGCAGCGGCTTCAGCATGGTTTCTTTTTTCACTTCTTGTTTTTAAGAAGTGCAAATTCTTTGTCCTGTGTATAGTGCTAAGTCAATGTTGACACCATATTACATTTGAGACAAGCCTCGCTGTGAGGGATAGAGGTATAGTCAATACAACAACAAAAAACTGAGTTCTGAAAATTACACAACCTTGGACAATATGACATATTGAACAAACTATCGGTCCCTTGTGGTCTAATTTGTGTTCAAGTCAAATAAAATATGGCATCTACTCTGGCTAATGAAAGCCAATTACTTTGCCTCGATCTGATTTGGTTATCTGTGTTTCTGTTTACATAAGCAAAAACAGAACGATCAATAGAAAAAAGCTAAATGTGTATGTGGTCATCTAGTTGTTAGCAGCAGCATATTGATTGTTAAGGGATGAAAATGTGGTGGTAAGACTTTACAATACAGTTTAATTTGTTAACTAACATGAACTAACAATGTACATTATTTCTACAGCATAATCTCAACATTTACTAATACATTTTGAAAAGAAAGTTAACATAGTTAAGGCCTGTGAACTAACATGAACATTTTTAACTACTAAAGTTAAGAACTAAAGTTCACAAAGGTCAATACAACTTATTGGTTACAATATTGGTTTACAGTTTTACAGTGTAGTTATTTATTTAAGTTCTGTGTAATAATAATTAACTACATGTACTTACTATAAGCCAGGGTTAGGATTATGGTTTGTTTAGGGTTAGTTGCTTGTAATTATGCATTATTTATAGTCATTATGTCACATGTGTAACAAGGACACTGTAACATAAGGTGTTACTAACTTATTTCATGCTAGTTAATGCTTTAACTAGATGCATGAGACCCTATAGTAAAGTGTTACCGTGGTATGCTGTGAATTTCTTATGCAAATTATTATTTTTTTATTTTTTTATTTTTTATTTTTATTTTTTTGCCAAAGTTATATGTATTTTAGACAGGTAATAGTATGGAGAGTACATTTATAGCGAGCTGAGCAAAGATTTAATTCCTTTAGCTTACTTGTTTTCCCAGATTAATTAGTGAGCCAACCATTAGGGAAATTAAGGATAAATTTGCTCTTCACTGTAGTCTTCAGTTAATGACATGATTCCTAACTTCATTGCTCTGACGTTGAGAAAATAAACAAGGTCCCTGCGGTTGGAAAATCCATCAGTCTGAGCTCTTGACTGATGTAATCATTTCATAAAGTGCAATTATGTCTGTGATTGAGTGTAGGATTGGAGTCTGGGGAAATAAAGCCTCCTTAACAAACATTTCTGTGAGGATGAGAGGCTTATGAGATGAATTCATCACTTTTGCTGAGACCTTGACAGACACACTGAAATATTTATGTCATAGTGAGAGAAACCAGCCCACACGTCCAAAGGTGAATCAAAATATATAGCCACTTCTTGACTATGAGGACAAAATCAAAACACCAAGGTCTTGTTTGTCTATCATGTGACAATAAGTGGATGTTGAATAGAGGTAGATGGCTGTGATAAACTAACCCACGCAGGCAGAGGTGCAGTTCGGTCCCTGACACAAGGACAAACCCCTGGGCCATAATATAATTGGTTTGCATTTATTCATTGTTTGCAACCACTGATGCAGTCTTCATTAGAGCAGGAATATACAACGATGAGACAAAACATTATGACCACCTGTATAATATGTAGGGCTGCCCCCTATTAGTCGACTAAATGTTAGTTGACGAGAAGAGGCTTAGTCGACCAAAATTGTATTAGTCTCAGAAAAAAAAGGCAAAAAAAACTCCAGAGGAAGTGGCAAAATCATGCAGTCCGTGATGGACAGATTGTTGGTATTGCCTTGTGGTAATTACAGTGTGTCGGGCAGGAAATCCAAATGTTTGCCTATCATCCATCGACCTCAAATATGGCTTATCATTTGAAACGTAATTAGTAGCAACTTTACTTGGCCGCTCACTCTAACGTTAACCTATATAAATGTGGGCTATTATTAGGCGCATATCCAAGAATTCAGTCCATGTGGAAGCTAAATTATTGGCACGCTTACTGCAGGACTTGAAGACACCGGTGCGATCACTTCCTGATAACAGCAGAAACAACTTAAAATACTCCATCATTTTTGCTCATAAAGACAAGAGTAATACACCATTTGAAACAGGGTCTAGTGTTTACAGGGTCTACTTTTATTTGTGTAAACGCACAATAACAGCATTGTGCTTTTGTAAAATAAAGAAAACAAACAGGTTGCACATTCTTCTGTCTCTGCCTCAGTGAACTGGAGCACGTCACAAAAATGAACCGGAGCACGTCACAAAAATGAACCGAAACTCAACGTATAGGCTACTTGCCTCACAGACATGAGAAATATATCTAGAAAAAGCTTGAAATGTCTACTTTTAAATGAACCAATTTGAAAACAAATACTCTTATTATGTAAATCCGTATGAAAGGTGTATTTCTCTCAAAAGGTGTGTCCACTATACTGAAGATGGTGAGTCAGCATCGGCAACTTCATATTTGCAGCCAACACTGACTCAGAAAACTCTAAAATTATCTCCTTGCTATTTTTTCCAGCACATTCATAATCATACTTTTTTCCAGTGCTTAGTGGCAAGATTATGCGTGTGCTTGACCACAGAATAGGCTATATATTCCACCCCCCAGTATATATTTAAATAATTACATTTATATAAACGTGTGATTATAGGCAGGCGACTATGGCTCAAATTAATTACTACTAGTCGACTAGAAAAAATTTTAGTCGGGGCAGGCCTGCTTATATCCTGTTCGTCCTCCCCGTGCTGTCAGAACTGAGCCAACCCGCCGAGGCATGGACTCTGCAAGACCCCTGAAGGTGTCCTGTGGTATCTGTCACCAAGACATTAGTAGTAGATCCTTCAAGTCCTTTAGGTTGTGAGGTGGAGCTGCCATGGATCGAACTTGTTGGACCAGCACATCCCAGATGCTCAATTGGATTGAGATCTGGGGAATTTGCAGGCCAGGGCAACACCTTGAACTCTACATCATGTTCCTCAAACTATTCCTAAACGATGTGAACAGTGTGTCAGGTGTATTATCCTGCTGAAAGAGGTCACTTCCAGCATTGAACACCAGTGTCATGAAGGGGTGTGCCTGGTCTGCAACAATGTTTAGGTATGTGGCACTTGTCAAATTCACGTCCACATGAATGGCCGGACCCAGGATTTCCCAGCAGAACATTGCCCACAGCATCACATCGATGGCTTGTCGTCATCCCAGTTTATCCTGGTTCCATCACTTCCCCAGTTAAACAGTGCACACATACAGTACCCACAGCCCCATACGCAGCAGAGTGTGATGCATTGTGTGTTGTGACACATTCCTCCCAAAACCATCATTAAAGTTTTGTGTGACTTGTGCCTACGTTGTGATTACGTAAATTAGTCGAATTGCATGGAATGCGTTGATTTGGCTCCCTGGCATGCTGAAACTCAGCGGTTATTACAAAAATCCTGATCTAAAGTGTGGACATTTTTAAAAAGAAAACATCCAGAGGCTTTCCTACCTCAAAACGAAAAGACGGCAGCGTAAGCATTTGGGCTAACCGAGCCGTACCGTACCATGCAGTGGAAAAGCGCCAAAGCGTGCCGTGCCGAACCGAGCCGTACCGTACCATGCAGTGGAAAAGCGCCAAAGCGTGCCGTGCCGAACCGAGCCGTACCGTACCATGCAGTGGAAAAGCGCCAAAGCGTGCCGTGCCGAACCGAGCCGTACCGTACCATGCAGTGGAAAAGCGCCAAAGCGTGCCGTGCCGAACCGAGCCGTACCGTACCATGCAGTGGAAAAGCGCCAAAGCGTGCCGTGCCGAACCGAGCCGTACCGTACCATGCAGTGGAAAAGCGCCAAAGCGTGCCGTGCCGAACCGAGCCGTACCGTACCATGCAGTGGAAAAGCGCCAAAGCGTGCCGTGCCGAACCGAGCCGTACCGTACCATGCAGTGGAAAAGCGCCAAAGCGTGCCGTGCCGAACCGAGCCGTACCGTACCATGCAGTGGAAAAGCGCCAAAGCGTGCCGTGCCGAACCGAGCCGTACCGTACCATGCAGTGGAAAAGCGCCAAAGCGTGCCGTGCCGAACCGAGCCGTACCGTACCATGCAGTGGAAAAGCGCCAAAGCGTGCCGTGCCGAACCGAGCCGTACCGTACCATGCAGTGGAAAAGCGCCAAAGCGTGCCGTGCCGAACCGAGCCGTACCGTACCATGCAGTGGAAAAGCGCCAAAGCGTGCCGTGCCGAACCGAGCCGTACCGTACCATGCAGTGGAAAAGCGCCAAAGCGTGCCGTGCCGAACCGAGCCGTACCGTACCATGCAGTGGAAAAGCGCCAAAGCGTGCCGTGCCGAACCGAGCCGTACCGTACCATGCAGTGGAAAAGCGCCAAAGCGTGCCGTGCCGAACCGAGCCGTACCGTACCATGCAGTGGAAAAGCGCCAAAGCGTGCCGTGCCGAACCGAGCCGTACCGTACCATGCAGTGGAAAAGCGCCAAAGCGTGCCGTGCCGAACCGAGCCGTACCGTACCATGCAGTGGAAAAGCGCCAAAGCGTGCCGTGCCGAACCGAGCCGTACCGTACCATGCAGTGGAAAAGCGCCAAAGCGTGCCGTGCCGAACCGAGCCGTACCGTACCATGCAGTGGAAAAGCGCCAAAGCGTGCCGTGCCGAACCGAGCCGTACCGTACCATGCAGTGGAAAAGCGCCAAAGCGTGCCGTGCCGAACCGAGCCGTACCGTACCATGCAGTGGAAAAGCGCCAAAGCGTGCCGTGCCGAACCGAGCCGTACCGTACCATGCAGTGGAAAAGCGCCAAAGCGTGCCGTGCCGAACCGAGCCGTACCGTACCATGCAGTGGAAAAGCGCCAAAGCGTGCCGTGCCGAACCGAGCCGTACCGTACCATGCAGTGGAAAAGCGCCAAAGCGTGCCGTGCCGAACCGAGCCGTACCGTACCATGCAGTGGAAAAGCGCCAAAGCGTGCCGTGCCGAACCGAGCCGTACCGTACCATGCAGTGGAAAAGCGCCAAAGCGTGCCGTGCCGAACCGAGCCGTACCGTACCATGCAGTGGAAAAGCGCCAAAGCGTGCCGTGCCGAACCGAGCCGTACCGTACCATGCAGTGGAAAAGCGCCAAAGCGTGCCGTGCCGAACCGAGCCGTACCGTACCATGCAGTGGAAAAGCGCCAAAGCGTGCCGTGCCGAACCGAGCCGTACCGTACCATGCAGTGGAAAAGCGCCAAAGCGTGCCGTGCCGAACCGAGCCGTACCGTACCATGCAGTGGAAAAGCGCCAAAGCGTGCCGTGCCGAACCGAGCCGTACCGTACCATGCAGTGGAAAAGCGCCAAAGCGTGCCGTGCCGAACCGAGCCGTACCGTACCATGCAGTGGAAAAGCGCCAAAGCGTGCCGTGCCGAACCGAGCCGTACCGTACCATGCAGTGGAAAAGCGCCAAAGCGTGCCGTGCCGAACCGAGCCGTACCGTACCATGCAGTGGAAAAGCGCCAAAGCGTGCCGTGCCGAACCGAGCCGTACCGTACCATGCAGTGGAAAAGCGCCAAAGCGTGCCGTGCCGAACCGAGCCGTACCGTACCATGCAGTGGAAAAGCGCCAAAGCGTGCCGTGCCGAACCGAGCCGTACCGTACCATGCAGTGGAAAAGCGCCAAAGCGTGCCGTGCCGAACCGAGCCGTACCGTACCATGCAGTGGAAAAGCGCCAAAGCGTGCCGTGCCGAACCGAGCCGTACCGTACCATGCAGTGGAAAAGCGCCAAAGCGTGCCGTGCCGAACCGAGCCGTACCGTACCATGCAGTGGAAAAGCGCCAAAGCGTGCCGTGCCGAACCGAGCCGTACCGTACCATGCAGTGGAAAAGCGCCAAAGCGTGCCGTGCCGAACCGAGCCGTACCGTACCATGCAGTGGAAAAGCGCCAAAGCGTGCCGTGCCGAACCGAGCCGTACCGTACCATGCAGTGGAAAAGCGCCAAAGCGTGCCGTGCCGAACCGAGCCGTACCGTACCATGCAGTGGAAAAGCGCCAAAGCGTGCCGTGCCGAACCGAGCCGTACCGTACCATGCAGTGGAAAAGCGCCAAAGCGTGCCGTGCCGAACCGAGCCGTACCGTACCATGCAGTGGAAAAGCGCCAAAGCGTGCCGTGCCGAACCGAGCCGTACCGTACCATGCAGTGGAAAAGCGCCAAAGCGTGCCGTGCCGAACCGAGCCGTACCGTACCATGCAGTGGAAAAGCGCCAAAGCGTGCCGTGCCGAACCGAGCCGTACCGTACCATGCAGTGGAAAAGCGCCAAAGCGTGCCGTGCCGAACCGAGCCGTACCGTACCATGCAGTGGAAAAGCGCCAAAGCGTGCCGTGCCGAACCGAGCCGTACCGTACCATGCAGTGGAAAAGCGCCAAAGCGTGCCGTGCCGAACCGAGCCGTACCGTACCATGCAGTGGAAAAGCGCCAAAGCGTGCCGTGCCGAACCGAGCCGTACCGTACCATGCAGTGGAAAAGCGCCAAAGCGTGCCGTGCCGAACCGAGCCGTACCGTACCATGCAGTGGAAAAGCGCCAAAGCGTGCCGTGCCGAACCGAGCCGTACCGTACCATGCAGTGGAAAAGCGCCAAAGCGTGCCGTGCCGAACCGAGCCGTACCGTACCATGCAGTGGAAAAGCGCCAAAGCGTGCCGTGCCGAACCGAGCCGTACCGTACCATGCAGTGGAAAAGCGCCAAAGCGTGCCGTGCCGAACCGAGCCGTACCGTACCATGCAGTGGAAAAGCGCCAAAGCGTGCCGTGCCGAACCGAGCCGTACCGTACCATGCAGTGGAAAAGCGCCAAAGCGTGCCGTGCCGAACCGAGCCGTACCGTACCATGCAGTGGAAAAGCGCCAAAGCGTGCCGTGCCGAACCGAGCCGTACCGTACCATGCAGTGGAAAAGCGCCAAAGCGTGCCGTGCCGAACCGAGCCGTACCGTACCATGCAGTGGAAAAGCGCCAAAGCGTGCCGTGCCGAACCGAGCCGTACCGTACCATGCAGTGGAAAAGCGCCAAAGCGTGCCGTGCCGAACCGAGCCGTACCGTACCATGCAGTGGAAAAGCGCCAAAGTGAGCCGTACCTAACCGAGCCGTACCGTACCATGCAGTGGAAAAGCGCCAAAGCGTGCCGTGCCGAACCGAGCCGTACCGTACCATGCAGTGGAAAAGCGCCAAAGCGTGCCGTGCCGAACCGAGCCGTACCGTACCATGCAGTGGAAAAGCGCCATAATTCTCGCAGATTTTGTGATGACACCCAAAGTGCGGCACATAAAGCCGCCTCTCAGTACTAAATTCAGTTATTTTTCGCTGCTTAATGCACTTAAACAGTCAAATACACACAAAACAATGCCAAAATGCAGGTCTTGGCGAGTATTCATGTAAACACAGTCAGTTATGTTTTAAGTGAATGTAAACAGTCGAGAAAGAAAGCGCATGTGTCACTGTATAATGGATCCGTGTGTCAGGTCTTAAAGTGACAGCAGCCTAATAAACCTGCTACCAAATTATGAGATATTAAAAATATTTAAATGGCCGTTTTTCCCCATGGTAATCAATGTCAAAATTGTGGCCAGTATAAATGTGGAGTGGCTATAACTTTGGAAAACCAATAGCCACAGTGGCTGGTGAGCAAAAAAAGTTCATGTCAAGCCCTGCCACTAAATATAATGAACTGAATAACAGGCTAGTATAGGTAGAAATCAAATTTTTTACTAAAATGAATTTTAGTAGCGACTAGTTTATATTCCTTTAGTAGACTATCCCAACAACAAATGTGTTTTTACCGGATTCAGTGCATCTTGAACTGGTCTGTTTTTGTTGTCCTGGCTGGTGAGTTTTGATGAGGTCCACATGGAAAATCCCTCTCTACGAATGCGTTGATTGGTTATTTTCCCGCTCTAGCTACAACGGCTGCACAAATGGATTTTAAACAGCAATAGGCCTATTCACACGTCCTGCTTCCGGAACGCGGAGTAGGGATTCAGAACTTCCGGTCAACAGTATTTCTCGATAAGGATTTAGATTATCAGCCATAATGTCTAAACCATCCGAGGTGGACTGACCACGAGCTATGAGGTTGTGAAACGAAGGTTTTTGCTCCTGTAGAAGCTATAAGAAACATGTTTTATCCGCGATCTTATGGAAAAAAAACTACACTACCCACAATCCTAAGCTTAGCAGCAACGTCTGCTGATTGGTCCAACTCGCTGTTACCATAGAAACGTTTACCTTACTGGCGAACGGCTAGAGCTATAACAACAATGGCAGGCTACACCCGATCTTGAACCCTTCTCTCAGTTTTTACTCAGCTTTCACGCTTTTCCACTTGAGAGTTTTCATTTACCATCCGAACCACATCGTCATATGTGACTTCAGGCAGGTTGCGGAGAGATTTGGTCCAGCGGTATCTATCGGACTCCGCCATTGTAAAAAGCTAACCGGAAGAGCCGTATCCCTACTAAAAGACGTACTTCCGGTCTTCAATTTTTTCGTGACATAGGCCTATCGCATGTTTTAGTAATATATTTCTTATTGTGGTATTGTAATTTCAGGAAAGGGACACTGATTATGTCTTGTGGGACGCGGGACAAAGCTCCCAATTTCGGAGGGGTCCGGTATTCACACTACTTCTGAAGCCAAACCATAGGGGTGTGTGTGAAAATAAAAATAAAAATTAAAACTTTTTTTTATCAATGCTTCCGGGTCTACAGTAATTTGAGCGATCATACAGGGGATGTTGTGATAGGTGACATAAGTGTGTTGTTCATTTCTCTGCTTCTGCGTTACTCCTCAAGTAAACTTCACAACGCCCCCCTCATGAATGCTCGGTATGACAGTAGACCCAAACCATTGATTTATATGATACGGGTGAATAAATGATGAGAGAATTTTCATTTTTGGGTGAATGAACATTCCCTTTAAATGACAAACTACTTCAAAATAAACACTAACGTCCAGAGTTTGACATCAGTAAGATTGAAAGAAGTTTCTTATGCTTACCGAGGCTGCATTTATTTTATCAAATATTATTACAATTTAAAATAACTATGCATTTCTATGCATTGTAAGATGTAATTTATTCCTTTGATCAAAGTTGAATTTTCATCATCATTACTCCAGTCTTCAGTGTCACATGATCCTTCAGAAATCATTCTAATATGATGATTTGCTGATCATGAAAAATTGATCAATATATTTTTTTTTCCCCGGATTTTTTGATGAATTGAAATTTTAAAAGAACAGTGTTTATTTGAAATAGAAATATTTTGTAATGTTATGTCTTTACGGTCACTTTTGACCAATTTAATGTGTCCTAAACAACAAAAAGTGTATAAAATGTCACTGGATCATGATGACACTTACATTTTACAAGTGGGAGTCGAAAAAAGTGATGATCAAAATAAAGGATCAACATGCAAAATCAATGACAGGTGGTTTACTAACAGTCGTTCACATCGCGCTGTAAGCATCCCAGCTTAAAGAAGCGTCCCTGGACCATGAGAATTAACCATATGGTGGATATGAACATGCAGGATTAACATCAACAGCCCAGTCAATAGAGGAGCCGATCTGGCCGTATGTCAACAGTTCAATGGACAAAACATGGAACATACAAAGATTTGCACTGGACATAAAACGTGCTGAATAACATGTACTCTAATGGCCTTGTTTTTTTATGCATCAAATGTAAGACAATTAGAGACAGTTCCTACCAACAAGACAGACTCAGGTTTTTGTTTAGTTTTTTGCTGGAAAAGATCGAACAAAGTACTCTTAGAAACCCGAGAGCCCTTGCATCTGATAATGGCTTCAATGTTGGACAGGGAATTCAGCCAGGTTGTTTTGATTAGCGCTGTTTAGTGCATCATAGGAGAATAAACAGGACTAGCTGCGTTTTGTTAGGCGGGACAGATGCTTTTAATTAAGCTGGATATGTCTTGTGAGCCGTGGAGTAATTTTTGCGCAGGAAAGTAGGTATGGTTGTTTCTGAGAAAGCAAGAACCATCTTGCTGTTTTGGACGGTTCCCGCAGAAAGACGGACATCTGTTGTCTGCCGTGGAGGGGTGAGGAGGCCGCGGCTTCGCTAGCGATCGCGCAGGCTAATTGGCGGTGCGTGTTGTGGCGAGGGAGGGGGTGTTTGGGTGGCTGACACTGGAGACGCAGGCAGACCATCACATTCCCACAGAATGGGTCCAAGAAAGGATGAAGAGGACAGTCAGTTCAGGATAGCGTACCAAATCTGTCCCACCCTGCACTGTTCTGGGGCGTTTTCAGGAAACTGTGCTTTTGTGTAATAATTAACAAGTAAACTGTTCTTTTGTGTAAAAATTAAAAAATAAAAAAAAAAAAAAAAAAAGAAGACTTCAAAAAAGAATGAGTAATTAAGTATTACGTAATAAATAAGTATATCATGGGGTGGGAGGTTTCTCGATTTCTGATTAAAAACACACCCTAAAATTGTTTTAATTAACAGGACAAATTTTTTCAGGACAAATTAATTTAGTCAATAACAGGACTAATTTTTTTTATTTTATTTTTTTATTTTTTTTATGGATTATCAGCCGATTTGTATGTCCACACTGTGGTTTTTTTTGTTTTTTTAACACATTAATTTTCCAAAAAAAATATTTAATAAACAACTAAATATTTGTTTAATGTATTTTATGGGGTTTTTTTAATTTATTTTTTAGAACTGTTTTTCTGTTAGATAAAAACAGTGACACTACCAGAAAGAATTTACTGATCTTTTCATACTTATTCATTCTAAATGATTGTGATAAAGGAGAACAAATGCATGGCTTCAGGGTTCGGCCTCTAGTGATTAATACTTTGCAAGGCTGATGTCCTTAATTCCCATTAGTCTTCCATTGATCCCCAAACAGAGAGTACCGTCCAAACACAAATGCAAAAGTTTAAAATTAAAAAAAATATCTGGGGACTGTTCCTTAAGGATGACCCCCCTCACCCTCCCACACACACACACACACACACACACACACACACCAGGTGCCTTATTTCCTTCTGCTCCACCGCTGAACATGCAGGAAGTATTCCTCGTCGTCTGTAATTTAAATTCATTCCCGGCATTTTCTGCAGGAATTCTTTGTTGTTCCTGCCCCCCGTTAAACGCACACACATCCGTCCCTCCGCCAACTTTTATGTTCCCATTATTTGACTTCCTCATACCAGCGAGCAACCACTCGGCTTGACTCTTGCAACATCCCCCTCTTCCATGTGTGCGACAACATCCGACATTTCCTTCTAAATATTATATTATTCTTAAACATCTTTCCGAAGGAGTGCGCAAAAAACATGCAGGCACTGGAGTTGAGGGACTTTACAAACACCATTTAAAGAGCGGTTAGAGTGGTTTAGTCACTATTTCCATCAGTGTCACTGCTAATGACTCCTAACACAAACCAGACTGTGACAGACAGTTCAGAAATGCAAGGAAATGTGTTACTACAGGTTATTGGTTTTAATCTAGAGGAGATTCTCTGAGAGCCAGAAATAAAAGTATGACGGCAGACAGCAGTGCCATTATTTATGTGCTTGAGATTTAGTCTGAGAATAGATTTGTTTTCTTAATGCGCATATACTGTAAAAAGCTGTGCAGCCGACACAGTCATCCGGAAGCGTAGCATTTTCCGCTATTGCCTTTGACCTGCGTTAGCATAGGTCATCCAATCATGGGTTGCAAGAAACCTAAATATAACCCTAAACAAATAAGCTTTGCACATCTTAATAAGGATATCTGCATATATTAACAGTAATTTATGCAAAACCAGAACACAAGAGATGGCGTTAATGTTAGCTTAGCATAGCAACACAGCTTCTGAGAAAGGCCTAATGCCTGTGGCTATTTTGACTAATTAAATGTAATGCATATGAGCTGTTTTATTCAGGTATTGGTTTAATAAATAAATGTACATTACGATGAACAAAAAGTTTAAAGGGATAGTTCAACCAAACATGAAAATTCAATCATCATTTACACGCCCTCAAGTTGTTCAAAACCTGTATACATTTCTTTCTCAACTGAACATAAAAAATATATTTTAAAGATGTGGGTCACCAAACAGTTATTGGACCTCAAAAGTAAATGGCGAGTAAATGATGACAGATTTTTTTATTTTTGGGTTAACTATCCCTTTAAGAGACATATCAGATAAATCTGGTCAAGAGTAAGGACTGATTTAAATGCTTACATGTTTATTTAAATTTAATATGAAACAGCCTGAATGAGTTTGTAAATTATATTCTGAAAAAAAAATTTTTGCTCATGCACTAAAAGTGAAAACAACATTGGACCCCATTGACTTTCATGGTATGGACCATTGGCCCCCATTGACTTTCATGGTTTGGAAAAAAAAAAAAAAAAAAAACATTTTTGAAATTTCATATTTAGTTTTCCACAGAAGACAAAACTGCATACCGGTTTAAAACAATATGAGGGCGAGTCAACGATAACAAAATTTTCATTTTTGGGTAAGTGATTTAAACAAACGCAAAACGCCCAACCTCAAGTAATAAACATAATATCATAGAGACTTTTAAAAGTCTGGCCCAGTAAGCACACAGGATTTAGCAACACCCTAAAATCACTCTGAAACGTTGTAGCATTGCACAAGGACAAACAGCACTCAGCTCTTCTTCATATAACGTGATAAGATTTAATATGAAGAGAGTCTTTTTTTTCAACAGTCATGTTTGTCTCCATACGTTTTAAATTATATCAGATGCCATTTTTAGAGTTGGGTCGCAGCCAGTATAAACAAGCACAATGTATCCTCGGGATGTAGCTTCTCATAGAGATGAAGTTATGTCGCAAACTTTTTGCAAAACTTCCGTGTACACTTGCCATCACCACGGGACCTTTCGAAGTCAGCGTCGATGTGGGATGTGGGATGTGGGATGTGGGGGGGTGGGGGGATCAACACCTTTCAGGTATAAGGAGGAAGTTCTGCCACAAACACTACAGTCGACCATCAGAGCTGGTGTGTCTCAACTTACAGCCTTGTGCAGGAAAAGAATCCGAGTAAGTGCAGGCGGTTACAGTCAACTGTTGATGTGTGGCAAAGCGGCACACTGGTCCAACAGGTTCGAGGGGAGAAGCTCACACTTGCTCTTCTGTCAGTTCAGTTGCATGAGTCAGTCACTCAATGGAGACTAACACACACACCTGCGATCACACCGCATACAAGAAACTGACTTGCTGTGAGAACGAGTTAAGATAGGGGATGGTTTTGATCAGGAGATGCGATAGTTGCATAGGCATATCAACCATCTGAATCTAAACAAAGTGAGATACGCATGCTATCTTTACAAACAAAAGGATAAAGATATGAATAACACGTTGATTGATTTTGCAACCGACCACATGGTGCATTAATAATAAAGTAGTATGATAGTTAAAACAAAAAAAGCGTTGGGTCAATATTCTCTTATGGCTTTGTTATCTCTTCTCAACAGTCCCGTCGCTTCGTGAAACCGCATTGAAAGTTTCATAGCAGAGGATTTAAATATGAAAAGAGCACTGCGGAAACTTCACACACATTACTGTTGTCCTGTCACGCCAAACTGCGAGATAAGCGTGGTTATGAACAGAAGGGAACTGTCTGTTTCGAGCAAACATTCGAAGAGTAATCCAGGTAAGACAGGTGTTTCAAATAGCATGAGCGTCCATGCGTCTTCTCAGAGGAAAGCTTTCGGGTGACCTGCTTCTTTTTCTTTTTTTTACACCGACTGATATTTAATGAGTCTGTGAGCATTGCTGACATTTATCTAAAAAAGGAATCTTTACACACATGAATAGTCTATGTTCAGCATGCCTCGCTGGCACGAGTGTAGTGAAGTGTACAACTCAACGTCATAAACGGGGAGTCTTGGTCAATGCAATTCAAGAGTGTTGAGTTTTTATTCCTACAGCTTCAAACCAATATTACACATATCTATAAAGAATATCGATCCCAGAGCCTAACCACTATATGATAAAAAAACAAACCCCTTTATAAAAGCTTAACACATCTTTTTAAAAAGTGGAACCAAACACCATAATTGTACCAATATTTACAAATCCCATTAAATTACAACATAAATTAGAAAATATTACATTTGGGGAAAGAAAATGGAAAATGTAACTTCTAGTCTGACGTAAAGGCATCAAAAAGATGCAAAACTGAACATGCACACACACACACACACACACACACACACACACACACACACAACCGTATGATATTTGATCATTTTAAACTTAATCAAAACTCCAACAAGGACTTTTCAATTGTTCTCAGTTGTTCAAAAAGTGGAAATTTAGCCAAATTTCTTGTGTAATAAAAATCCATTGATCTATTGGGATGTAGGGGTTGTTTAGTAATCATATATATCCATGCACACAAAACTGTCACTCATGCTAACAACACTCCCACAAACAGAAGAACAATAACACTGCGTCCAATGAAGTCAAGCGTAGAACAAGTTATAATGTCTCAAACATAATCACATCATTGGTAAGTCCGTAAGGAGGTCAGCACCAAGGAGGAGGACACAGAGAAACAAAACTTCCTCCTCCCAGATCGGTAGCGAAAGAAAACATTGTTTAAAATCCACAATAACTCTTGAAATGGTGTCTTTGGGAAACTCAACAACTTCCTCTTTGCAGTTCCCCTCTGAGAGACAACTTCCTGATGACGGTCTGAATCGAGGCGATCGCCCGATACGCAACTCTCTCGACTAAGGCTAAAGCATTGAAATGTGTTTTGTGTCTTTGTGGAGGAGAAAGTGCTGGAAGACCGAGACATTGGACCAAGAGGGCTTTGAGTTTGATGTCGGGAAAAAACAAAGCAGAACGGAAACAGAATCGACAACTACAACAACAACAACAACAACAACAACGACGACGACGACGTGTCAGATCTGGTAAAAACTGGTAATTCCGCTACAAAAACGGTTATTTCGTTCAAATGGTCCAATCCAGTTCAACCTCAACTCAACAAGTCTCACTTTCTGTGCTTGTCCATCTTATCTACTTTGTTGGTGCCATCGGACGAGGCCTGCGAGGAGTCCCCGCTCGAACCCATGTACATTTTGTCCACCTGTTTGAGCGCCTCGTTGAGGTAGTTTTGCAGCGGGTCATGGCCGCACGATGGCCGGAGAGCCGAAGCCGTGGGTGATGAGGCTGAAGTGAGTCAGGCAGCTTTGAATCCCTGGCTCCAGAATGGGAGCTGGCCTAGAGTTTCCCAGAGGAGATCGGTCCTGAGTCAGCAAGTCGGTGAACTCCTTACAGATTTGCCTGAAAGATTAGATGACCAGTTTAAGTATTAAAACCAATAAAGCAGACATTTCAGAAGCTTTCTCACAGGCTCTCGATTAGGCGGAGACACAATCAGAAGCAAGGGACTCATTCTTAATGGCTCCATCAAAATGGGCTTGGCCACTCTTAGCTTAATGCTTCAAGAGTTTGGGATTTATGAGAAAAACGGGAGGAACAAACGGATGGTTACTCACTTGGCTGCCAAGAGCATGGTTTTGCGAGAGTTGATCTCATTGCGTTCCACGTGCGGTCGGCCAAGGTATTCCGCGATGGCCTTCGCGGGAAACTCTGTCTCACAGACATACCCAAAATCTCTCGCCAGGTGTACGGCCTCACCTGTAGACAAGATCAGATGTGAATCAGGTGACTCACGTATAGCGTGTGACTGAACCACAACGATGAGTCACCGTCGGATCCTTCGGTTTGGATCTGACTCAAAGCGGCATCACAGAAAGACTCGTTTGCTCTCTAAACTAAGATGAATTCAGATGAATAGACTCTCTCTTGTGGATAGTGGTGGTCACACTGTATGTCTTTTAATGAGGCTTTGTAGCTGAAGGCGTCTAACGGTCCCCTAGACCCAACAGGCTCTTATTGATAGACTAGCACATTATTCACAGTCGTCGTCTTTAAGGTCAGTCTCTCCTCTTGGCTAGCGAACATGTGATAACAAGCCCTAATTCAGCTTTGAAGGTCTGTAAATAACTACGCCTCCTAGTCATGTTCCTGCTTCAGACCCATGCTCCCATTAGTGGTGAGAATGGTGACATTAAAAGAGAGAGCTAAAAGTATTCTGCATCGCTCCTGGTGCTAGTTAACTCGTGATCTTTGCGCTAATGCTCAGTGACTCATGGTTCGCTATACTCATGCAAAAGGTAAAAGTGGAGATGAAATGTCAAGAAATTAAAGATCGCTTACATGCACACTTGAGACTCTGCTGCCAATACATGAGTAGTGCTAACATATATGACCTTTGCATGCAATCTATGTTTTGAATCATTACTAGCTCTATGGAAGTTTGAATTGGTAACAGGTTAGTTTCAGTCGAACTTCAAGACATCAATCGTAGAGCGTTTGTTTAAGCATCTAGCACAGGGAGGATTGATTAACCCGTCCATTTTGTCGCAGGTCATTTAAACCCATTTAGACGGATTTATTGCAACTTAAGGCTGAAATAAACTACACAACTTTTAGAATCTGAACTGATTTTAAAACACTAGACATTATACATTTGCAGACTTTGTACAACTGGGCATCATGCACTAAATGACTGATGATCGTCAGACTTTCACGTTGTTCTCAACACAACAAACTCACTCAGAAATATGCGCCTTGTTTCTAGACTTGTTACTGTTCGCGTCTCGGGCGAAAATGACCAGAAAAAAAATTATTCAAATGAAATGATTGAACTACATATTTTAGTTTGATAATGTTTTTTTTATTTCATATTTTGTGTTTTTAGGGGATCTTATGGTACTAAATTATATTTATGCATCAGTTATAATCCATTTATTGACTTTTTGAGCATGGACCTGAAAATGAAATTTCCAACTTAAACTGTCAGAAATCTTGAATGCTTTGGAATACAGACTGAAGTTTGGTCTCTTTTTAAAGAAGACACTTGGCAGATTATTAACTTGAATGAAAAAGTTGTAAATTTTACATGCACAAAAATAAAATTTTAAATTTTTATATGAAATATACATTTTCCATGAATCTAATCAAGCTGTGTTCCAAATTTGAGGTTGATATCTCACAAAATTTGCTTTCAGTAAGAATGTTTTTTTGTGCGCAGTACCAAATGTTTCGACTAGATGAAATTCGTCTCCCATTAATTTCCAATTCGGGAACCGCGAACAATCAAGTGTGACTATTTTCCGCGTGACAAATGAAAACAATATTTGTTCTAAAATTTCAACTAGATTGAATCAAAGTCTAAAGCTCAGATGTTGTAGTCTGTGCTCATCACACACAGTTTTCTGTGAAATCTGTCAATTTAGACTGCCCAAAATCTCTGACTTTCCTGAGTCCCCCAGACTGCAAATCTGGGCAAAAATCATGTAGCTTATTCCAGCCTTTAACATTCACTTTTCTGTCTAGAACTTCATGATATCCTCCACAGATTTTGTAGACTAAGATATGCTAATGTTCTTGGCATTCATGCTGGTTTTACAGTAACAGAGGTGGACAACTGACTGATATACAGTAAAGTGCTTACCTTCCACCAGGGCGGTTAGTAAGGTGACGTTAGCAGCCTTTCTGCGACCCGCTGGCAAGTTCAGCCCAATTTTATCCAGTTTCTCCCTCAGGGATCGGCCGCCGTTCTTTGACTTTGCCCTTTGTAGTAAAATTAACAAAAATTAGCACATTGAAATTTGTGAATTTCATTAGTGACCTTTTGCTTAACCTGCCAATCCTATGTTAGCAGTCACATTATCAGACAAGCTTTTGTGCAAGAAAACCCAGATGGATTTATTATTATTATAGTCATGGTTATATTATCGCTGAGCTTTTTATTATATTACTGCACATGTGTCTATATAAAGTATGCATACATGATTACTCGCGTATACTGTAAACTGCTCATTGCAACTATAAGGCATGGAGATCTTAAGATAATATAAACATTAATTACTGTAAAGCTGCTCTGAAAATGTGATTTGAAAAGCGCTATATAAATGCATTTGACTTGACTTGATTTCATTTCACTTTCCAAAACATGTAAGCATTTAGCAAAATATGCACTTTTTTGATTTTAACGGCATGTTCTATAAAGCTCGTCTGAGCGAGTCGTGCCGTACCCAAAGGCGAAAGGCTTAATTATCGCAGGTGAAACACATGGATTTTATTTGTTTTGCTTATGTTATACAACTTAGAGGCCAAATGGAAAGAGGTTTGGACCCAGATTCATCTTGAATAAACAGGCTCATGAAACAAAATGATGTCACAGCTCAAGTGTTTAAAATGCAGTGCAACAAAAACGCACACAAGCGCAGACAAAAGGCCCACTTGCTGTTTCGGCCACTGTGATATGCATGACTAGAGTTGTGGCCTGGCATCACCCTTCACTTGTGGGGTAAGGGATTGTTAGCAGGAGGCATGAGTAAGTGCCGAACACCTCCCCCTCCCAACGCTTGTGCTATATGACCTACTTAACCAATATCAGTGTGTTTGCGTCAGACACATGGGAACAGACAAATATTCCCAGTAATAAAGGGCAATGCTATTACACTGAAAAAAAAAAAAAGTGTTCTTGCTGCATTACATTTTTTATTTTAGTCAACTTGAAATGTGAATATGGATATTTGAGTTGACTCAACTTAAAATTTTAAGGCAGCACGAACAATTACTTTTTTTTAAGTTCAAACTATTTTTTTTTTTTTTTTACAGTGTCTGTTGTAATGAAATTAAAATCAGCAACATCTCATCTATACGCACACAAATGGAGCTAGATAGTATGAAACATGAATCTACATACACACATATAATCTAACTTTCTGTTTAACATGATTTCCAAATGAATCTCACAAAAAAAGGTCACATTTCTCCCCAAAATCAAGAGGCAAAACATAAGAATTTTTTTTTTTTCAGATAGAAAATGTAGCTTGTTTTAAGACCATTTTGCATCATGACAATTTTCATACTTTTGAGTTTATAACAATTAATTTCAATTGTGATTCTTATTAGATTATGTTTTACTGTAGGCATTTTTCACTGCATTACAGTAAATGATTGTAATACTTTTTATTGAAATCAGCATAAATGAAAATTACATCTTATACTACCATAATATATAAATATTTTATGGTTTTATTTCACATCATCATTATGTTGCATTATGATAATGATAATCTGTGGTAAAAATTTGTGTAATTGTTATGAAAATAATGTCACGGTGGTAATGCTTCAATGCTTTGGATTTTGGATGAATCATGACCTGGACGAAGTTCATAATATTCACCCACATATCTTTTTATTATTTGCTCCAGTCCTACATGTGAATATTATTGATATTGTCATATAAATAGATTTTGAAATATGACTGTACATGTGCACTAACTGCTCACCTGCGTAAAACCCCTCCGAGCAGAGATGCGTTTAGACACTCCGGTGGAGACAAGCGTCTCTGAACTTCGGCCACAGTTACTTTGTACTTGGAAGTGGAGCTGAGAAGAGAGAGACGGCCAGGTACGGAGCAGAAGACCTCGGTGGGATTTGACACCATTCCCAGCAGGGACTCTTTCTGAAAGGGAATTCCAAACGCATTTCCCTTTGGCAGAGACACCGGACCTGGAGATGAGAAACACATCTGTGCCGTCAACCAAACAGCTTCAGAAATACAGAAGAGAAATAAATAAACAGGTTTTATGGTCAAATCTTCTGTATTGTGTCCAACATTTCAGTAACACTTTAAAATAAGGTCCTATTAGTTAACATTGGATAGTGCATTGACTACCTAACAATCAGCAATACATTTGTTCCACTATTCATTAATCTTAGTTAATGTTTGCTGTTAGTTAATGTTATAAATAATTTTTAATTTTTTTATTTTGATTTTAATAATGCATTAGTAAACATTGAAATAACTACGATTAATAAATGCTTTAGAAGTGTTTTTCGCTGTCAACTAACGCTAACAAAATTAAACCTTATATAAATAAAATATAATAATTGTGGATAACAGCCCAGATCATTTGAGTTCATATTAACAAAGATTCGATTTTGACGGCAGCCTTTGTCAAATTTTTTACAAATAACTTGAATAGACTATAAGGAGAAATTAGCTTAGTTAGCATAAGATATTTGATCAGTATTCAGAGATTCTTTAGAGTGAGAATAAGAATAAATATTATCTGTATTTGCAAAGTGGAGGCTGAGATGGTATAGATGACGATGATTATGATGTGACATAAATTTTGTTAAAACCAGAACGGACAGCGTGCTGCAGAGCAGTCATCCATGCTATAATCATGACTAAAATATTGACATAGACATTAATTCAGACTCGAAAGAAAATCTAAATTACTGACTGACAAAAATGCATGGCAGAATCTGTCAATCAACTCCTGACCACAACACACACATCAGACGCTACGAGCCAAAACCTCATTATACTGCAAGAAAACATCTAAAACATATAGTGTTTTTGCATTCAATTCAGTCTTTAGTGCATCTATGGGTGTTTACACATTCTTCTCATTTTTTCCATTTGACAGCTTTGCAGGAATCTCAGAAGTACGAAGAGCAAAACTTCACACGCTTGTGGAATTAATCAGGGTTTCTCAACGGATAGGTTACAAACCTGTTCTGATATATGCTTATTATAAAACGCTGATCATGCATAGTTATTGCCGCAAAATAAATAGGAATATTAACTTTTAAAAAGGAAGGAGAAATGTCAAAGGTCATGCAGGACCAATTAAACTTAATGGTATTATGCTGCACATGCATTTGGAGAAGTTAGTCAAATTAGATGTCAACTTAGACAACCTCAAAAGCCATGAACAAAACTAAAAAGACAAACATTGCCAAGACACACTGATATTTTAGTCCTAAATTGGGTCTCCGCTTGCTGTGACATCCTGAAGCAAATAAATCATTGATTCAAACCACTCATCTCAACAGCGAGTGATACCACAAAACAAACAGACGTTCAAAACTGTTTTTCGGTTTCGCTTATTTAAGATTTCATGTCACAGCATACGACCGAACAAAATACCCATGCGTGTTTAAAAGCAGCCACACCCCGACAACAGTTGATTCTTGTCTTCTTCTGTGTGTGTGCGTATGTGTGTGTGTGCGTGTGTGTGCATGTGTGTGTGTGTGTGTAGTGGGGCAGAATTGCGTTCTGACAGTGTTCTAAAAAGCAGGCCTAGGCCTCCTCTCTCTGAGCAAACACCATTTTAAGGATTGCCCAACATCTACAACTTTGGCTAGTCTGCCATTTGAGAGAATCCTTTCTTTGGCTTTCCATTCATGCTGAAAGAGTGGCAGAATGCCCCGCGGATCAATGCCAGATTAGTTAAATGGAACACATGACCAAAAGGATTAGTGATATATGTATGAACCAGTACCACCTCAACTACGCCTTCCTAAACCCGGAGTCCCACTTTGTTTTTCCACATAAACTTCCCACTGACAGCAAAGGTGTGAGATTTTGAGTCTCTAACACGGTTTAATCGTGTCACTTCTGGGTAAAGGCGAAGAGCAAAAGCTATTATGGCAAATGCAAAATGATTTAGTTTGAAAGAATCAAGATTTATTTTATTCAAATCAAATTTCACAAAAGTTTTTTGACATTTAAAAATAATTTTGGAAAGACCTGCAGTGTGAAATCTTAAACTGCAAATAATATTATTTGTTAACACTTTAGTTTAGAGTCTAACTCTCACTATTAACTATTTGCTTATTAGCATGCATATTACTAGGATATTGTCTGTGTATTAGTCCTTATAAAGCACATATTAATGCCTTATTCTGCATGACCATATTCTACATACCTAAACTTAACTTAACTACCTTAATAACTATTAATAAGCAGTAATTATGAGATTATTGAGGCAATAGTCATATTTAATAGTTAGCTAATAGTGAGAATTGGACCCTAATCTAAAGTGTGACCGATTATTATAAAGAGCATGCAAATTCTTTATAATTATTGTGTACGCAGCTTTAATGAGCTCATATTTATTGAGAGACTACATGAAATATTTTAACTTTCATTTGTCACACCACGGGAACACTGAATGCTGAACGTGATTAAAAAAGATTATACACTGTCCCTTAAACATTCATATCAATTTGAATCTTAAATCTACAACAAAACGCAAGAGATAAATTCATGTTAGAGAATAAAAATGTAACCAACCTTTTTTGATGACTGTGTGATCAGGGATTACACTACTGTGATCACCTTCATGCTGCAAGAAATGACCAGGAAATGCATCACTATCTATTTAACCCAAAACACAAAACAAAAAGAGTTTTAAATAAACATTTATCACACTAACTCACCTGAACATCATCCATCCCGTGGCCTATATCGTGCAATCCAATGTTATCACCTATGGAGTCGATTCCGTGTATGTGTGGAGGCAGCAGATCCGGTCTCCTGAAGCCATCCCGCCTCATCCCGGACGAGCCCCCGTCCAGGCCCAGGATGGGGCTCCCGAGTCCGACGCGCCCGTGGCCCCCGATGGGCTCTTGACCCTGCCGCCCCGGCCATGACTGTTGCTGGTTAGACGCTGCGGTCTGGTGTAGCGAGTTGATGTTGAACGGGTCGAGGTGAGAGTACGGGTCGCTGGACTGGGAGTACGGCAGGGGCTGGTAAGGGGGGGGGAAGTACGGGGGCTGGAAGTCTGAGCTGGCTGTGTGGGAGAGGGACGGTGGCGGGCTGTAGAGGTGCTGGCTCACCGCTGGGATGTGAGGTAACCGCGAGTTCCCATTGCTGCTAACATCATGTCTTTCCTGCTAAAATAGAGAGTGCACCACATTAAACCAATGCGTATATCTCATTTATACAGACTGATGACATGCACGTCTTTGGAGAAGAGAAGCAATCTGACAAATGCATGAATGCATGTATTTCACAAGGAGAGCAATTCATATCTGAGGTGATAAAAAAAAAAAAAAGAAACTTTTTTTTTTTTTTTATTAAAAAGAAAAAATGTAACCAAATTGAGGGAATAAAAAAAAAAAAAAAGTAACTTTTTTTTTTTTTTTTACTAAATAGAAAGAATATGCTTTATTTGGTTTCCTTAACATGATTGGTCTTGGAAATTATGGATACAGGCATAAATATTTTTTATGCAAATTAAAAACTGAACTTTAGTCTTTGCATGTTCTTTAATTTATGCAAGATGCAAAATTATATGCAAGCTCAAAAACATCAGAATTAATGTTTTCTTGAAACATGCAGTTTTTAGAAGCTTATAAAATGCAACTTCGTTCATTTAACCCAATGTATTCAAAACGAATTTTTGACTCCGGCCAGCTAATGTAGATGTTATCAAATGCAACCTTTCTATAGGTTACCTAACCAAACATTTTTACAGTGTCATTGTTCCTTTCTAATTCACATGAATTAAACATCCACAGACGTGCTGGTCTTTCAGCTCTCCAGTGCTTTCATGCCTACTATTGTCTGGCAAAGTTGCTCGATAGTGACTGTCACCAGAGACACATGAATGACAATGAGCGGCGGGCCATTTCTAGACCGCTTAATGGAGACCACATGAATTACACTTGAGAGTTCTCACTCATATTCATATTGAAAACCGATATTCGAAAACAATCATTCCTGCGCTACTGGATAATATTGTGAATTAAAAAAAAGGAAAGGAGGGAAAATTCACTTTTTTATCGAATCACATTATAAAGATGAAGTCAAATCTGGACGAAAATAAAAACCACGTGCAATGATTGCGTTTCAAATTCAATTTATTATTGCTGTCATTGCGCATATTTTTTAGGCCAAGAGCCTTATTATTAGTAGCTGTGGTTATTATCATTAGCCTATTATTAACTGCGGAACTAAATTGCAAAACTAAATATTTATTATACAATTGTTTTATGAATTTACAATGCATTTAGAATTTACTAAATTAACACATGCACTCAAATCTTTTTTTACGTCTATTAAACGAACGCATTTTGCTCTTTGCATGGTTGTAAATCTGCGCGAGGTCAGGTTTAAAATATCTAATTACATTGTTGTTGTTGTTGTTGTTGTTGTTGTTGTTGTAAAAAGCTTTACAAAACAATAGCATATATTTTCCTACCACATAATGCAACTTCGTGCATAACTAACCAGCCATCACTAGTGCATAGTTATCTTTTTCCAGAGCTCACTTTGCATGTTATTTGGAAATAGAAAATGTCGAATATCCATTTTGTTTTTTAATTATAAACAGACAACGCATAAGCTTAATTCTTTACCCAGATTCTAGCGCTTCTTCCTCTTACCTCGCAGTCATCCTCATACTTCACGTTATCTGCTAATTTCCACAGCATTCTGTGTTTGTCGCGCGTGCGTCTCAGATGTGTGGAGATGTGGAGATTATTGCTCGTGTTCTTGAATATATCCAAGAGTCCGGCGCGCGCTGCGCAGAAGTGAAGCATCAACTCAGTGTTGAAGAAGGAGGATGAAGGAAGAGAAACTCATGCAGCTCGAGACGACAACTAATTGTGCGCAACGAATTGGAGGGTTCCGGTCCAAACAGACACGCTGAACAGAAGCACTCGACTCCCTCTGACGGACTCAGACTCAAACTCAAACTCAGGCTCGACTCACTGACTCTCTTTACAGTCTCACTACTATATTTGGATGAACCAGCGGTGGGCGGTGACCTAATGCACTGGCTACGTCAGAGCGAAGACCCCGCTGCTGATTGGGCACTGTCAGAGCGACGGACCAATCACAGAACGATCCGTCTGTGCAGAGGGCAAATCTATCCTGGACGAGAAGTTGCGATGTTTTGCTGTTCACTGAAACTAATTCTACAAACAATGCATGTTAAATTACGCACTAATTATTATTATTGAAACTAAATGCCATTTACTCCATTATAATAATTACGATCATTTATAATAATAATAATAATAATAATAAATATTTGTTTTCCCTTTGAATTAAAAATACAGATAGAATGCACCATAGATAGATAGATAGATAGATAGATAGATAGATAGATAGATAGATATTTTGAAAAAAGAAAGAAATAAAGATTAGTTAGAAAGAAAGAGTAGTTTGAAAAAAGAAAGAAAGAGAAAGAAAGATTAGTTAGAAAGAAAAAGAAAGAAAGATTAGTTTGAAAAAAGAAAGAAAGAGAAAGAAAGATTAGTTAGAAAGAAAAAAGAAAGATTAGTTTGAAAAAAGAAAGAAAGATTAGTTTGAAAAAGAAGAAAGAAAGAAAGAAAGAAAGAAAGAAAGAAAGAAAGAAAGAAGAAGAAAGAAAGAAAGAAAGAATCTTCTGCAGCGCGAGTGTCTGTTACTGTCAGATCTTTCACACATCAGAAACTACTGTAACCCCGAGGGAGAAACATCTTCTTATATAACCTGCTCAAATCGCAAGTTAAACTTCCACTCAAGGCGATATATGCAGGAATGCCAGTTGTCATAAGACAATCATAATTATTATTAGTATTATTAGTATTATTTACATAGAGGCCTGGAGAGTCTAGAGTTAAAAGAGCCTGGAGCGCAAAACTCTACATTTGTGCCGCTGGTGCAAAACGGAATCACTACGAATTATTTAATAATTAAATGATAGGCTAAATCATCAATATGACATTGTAATAATTGTAAGTAAGGCCTAACTGTCATTCAGTGTTTTATTTCAGCTCAAAACTCACTCGTTCCGAAATCAACATAGACGTGACATTTACAAATTAATTTGTCTAAAAAAATAAATAAATTGCTTTGTAAAAAAAAATTTGTAATAATTAAAGGAATTAATTAGTCTTGTATAAAATAAAAATGAAAAAAGAAATACAAAAATTGAAGCACTTTTCAAATGAACAATTCCTGAGGCCCTGCGCTGCACGGAAACATGGAAAGCGCTATCAAATACACTCAAAATAAATATAATATCTGTGTTTAATCATTTGTTTATTTGCAGATATAGTGTTAATATATAAAATAACTCGGAAACCGGGGATGCTTGTGACAAACGTCTGTAGCGCAAACTTATATTCTCACAATTACTGAAAGTTGAGTTGTAACCGTGTAACATTAAGAGAGAAACAAGGGGACACACAATTTTAAAAAAGCATTTTAAATCTTGAACATTAGTTATTTTATTAAATATACTTCAAATGACCTTATAAAACCCATTATTAACCTCAAGCGCATTTCAATTTAAACATTTGAATTAAGGGAAACATCTACGGAAAGGTATTGTTTCTTATTTCTTTAAAACGTGTTACATAATACTTAAACTCTGTGTGTTTGTGTGTTTGTGTGTAGTTGTCACTTTAACACTTGTGACCAAAACAAATGTGTAAGAGACACAAAAACATTGCGGCTCAGAGACATCATATTTAGCCTTTTAAAAATTAATTTAGATGAAAGATGAGATGTTATCTATCAAATTAGCGAAGATAATCTGCTAAATCAAAAGGTGTATTGTTTGTTATGTAACATTCGTTAACATGATCACAAATCAAATTATAACCAATAAGCAAAATGTAGTTGTTTTATTTTTAAAATCTCAAATCAGCAGATTTAATTTATAAATCCTTCATTTTGACAGAGCTTTCACATAGTAGCTCATTTCTAATTGGCTGTTGGGTGTTTAATTACCCGGTCTCCTACTGTAAATGTGAAATTATGATTAAGTGCTTGTGTTTTTTTTATTTATTTTTGATTTTGATTTGCATAAAGCGCCTGATCAAGACCGAATTAGCCAATAAATGTTTAGATAATTAGACCAATGCATTGATTCCTATTGTCTTCTCTGAGAGAATGCAGGTATTAACTGGTTAAGGTTTACACCCGAACATAAAAGCTCACCAATTGTGCTATTATTATTGTTAGTATTATGAATAATAGTTGTAGGTAATATCTTTAGGCTATACGTTCTGCAAACGCAAGCAGAAGGTTCTGGCACCAGTTTACACGAATTTAATCCATTTAATAGGCTATAGGCTATTCACAAACGAACAAAACCGATTATTAAAAATAGCCCTTTTTTTCTCTTTCTCCTTGCATATAAAGAATTGAACTGCAAGCTTACCCGCCAGTCCAGCCTCTCCAGCATCGACATCTGCTTTGCTCGCTGTTCTGTCCCGCAGTGAAGCCGGGAATGCTCTCATCACGCGCGCGCCTGTCGTTCAGTACACCTGGATGCGCAGGACGGGCAGAGCGCATGCGCGGACTCTCGAAACACCTGAACATTCCGATCGATGAGGATGATTAGTCATCGCGGCTCTGTGGAGGAGCAACACACTCTTGCACAAGCGCTTTAATTAAAAAGCAAGACAAGACCTCAAAGAATTCCCACACATTTAGTCTAATCGTTTGTTAAACTGGATAAGGGTTTAGGAGAATTATTGTACTAATTAAGATAGGCATTTTAGAGCTGAAGTTGCGGCCTTAAATGTTTAAGTACAACGAACTTTAGTCATTTCAACTTCCAAAACTGATTATTTATTTATTTTTTTAATGGTTGAATCTTGTATCATTTATTTGAAAAAAAAAAAAGTTGAAAATGGCTTAACTTATTGTGATGAGTTAAAGCAATGTAAAGCACGTATCATCATTTATAGATCATATAATGTTTCAGTGTGACATATTTGAAGTTATATTTAAAAATTAGATACCTGACATTTCCAGGTTTTCCCGATAGGAATCTTCCTCAGCCTATATTATATTATTTCTTTAGGCCTGCAAGGCTTTCTTTAAATAAGCTTTATATTTAAATATGCTTATTAACAGCTTCCTTGAACATGGTCCACAGAACATGTACCAAATTCTGACGGTAATTAATACAAGGCATTTTAAAGTTTGACTGACATTCTAGGTATGTATTTCTCAAGCTTTCTCACGCACATTGCTGTAATTGTTGACACACACACACACACACACACACACGTTGTGTTTTCATATTTTATGGGGACTTTCCATAGACAATGATTTTTATACAGTACAAACTGTATATTCTTTCCCACTAAAATAACCCTACCATTAAAACCTGTTTTACCATTTTGCAGTTTTACATAAAAGAAAATAAAAAATATTTGCAAAAAAAAAACTTGACTTCTGATTTATAAGCCGTTTTGTTTAAAAATGTCCCCACAAGGACAAGGATTTTGGATAATGCCATCTTTGTGGGGACATTTTGTCCCAATAATGTAGAGTTTACCAGGCCACACACACACACACACACACACACACACCTGACAATAAATGAGGATTCTAGATTTATTAATTCTCCTGTCAGATGGACATAAAGAAACTGCAGAGTCAGATACACCTCATCTAACAGGGATTGACTGGGAAAGCGCTTATCTAGACATCTACTGCCACCCTGTGGTCAAAAGCAGAATTTGAGTGCCATAACTAACAAACACAAAGAAATGGTGCATGATTGTCCCAGATTTGACCTTTATTGTATCCACAAATAACGCATCTTTAAAAGTACAATGCATAACTACTGTAACTAGTGGGTTATTTCTGTTATACCGTAACAAGAAACACTCTTTAGATACAACAACAGCTCTTTCAGGAACACACACACGTTCATGTTCCTGAGGATGGAAAACACACAAAGATATCCGCCTATAAACTTGTTTTACTGCAATGCGTTACTGGAATTAAGTGGTTTAAAATAAGATATTGCTGCAAAGCACAATCCAGTAAAATAATGATAATGGCAAAGACAGTTACACTACTAAACAAACACTTAATCATGCAACACAATTAAGATGATCGAATCAAGGTAAATACAAAATGCAATGTTACTGATAATGACAAAGATTTAAAGCTAAAACAATGCATTAATCCAGCAGACAGTGTGGTGTGTCTGACCACTAGAGGGCGAGCTTCACTAGGAAGAGCGCTCTCAGAAGTGGTACGGGGTGTGTGTGACCCAGTTGGAGATCTGGTCTTTGGTGCGTTTGGCAGAGCTGTGGGACGTGAAGAGAGACTTGTACGTCTCAGATTTATCACTCATGGCTTGGATTGATCTTTTGCTGCCGACGACGAGCCCCACGGGCGCCTTTAACGTCTTCGAGCTCTCGCTGGATGTGGACGGTCCCGGAGCTGAAAAACACATCCACTATTAAAGCATTCATAAACGTCAGGATGAGATGTTACATGCAAACCACTAACTATCATGGTCTATTATCCATAATTCTGCATGTCTGACCTCTGTGTTTAATGCTGTCATAAAAACATATTAAAAGTCTGACAAAAGTGGCATGATTATAATCTTTTCTTAAATTCGTTTTGTTCTCTCTGTGCACATATGAGCTGCTCTCTCTCTCTTTTTTTTTTTTTTTTTTTTTTTGAGGACAAGATAATCCAGAAGCCTGACGAGGACAAGATAATCCAGAAGCCTCTTGTCCCTAGATGAATTCACCACTTAATTTGCATAGTGGGGGTAAATAATTTGCTAGTAAATTCCCATGTGGCTTCCACAGATTCACATGAGAACTCCACAGTTTGAGGAAAGGATGGCAAGTAAGATGTTTTGTCTTGTTATTGATTATATTTTTAATGCATATAAGCATTAAGGGTCATGGTGGACCAATGCTTCCATATGCATGTGCTTAATACACCAAATGTGGACTTAAATAGATGCATATAAGTCGCTTTGGATAAAAGCATATGCCAAATGCATAAATGCATATAATTATAAATAGATGCAAATATTCAAACGCATTGCCGTAAAAAAATTGGGGTCAAGATTTATTTTAGGGTAACACTTTATAATAACGTTCAGTTGTAAGTCATTTATTAGTGGTTAGTTAAAGGGATAGTTCACCCAAAAATGAAAATGTTGTCATCATTTACTCACCCTCAAGTTGTTCAAACCTGTATGAGTTTCTTTGTTCTGCTGAACACAAAGGAATATATTTGGATGAATGTTTTAATCAAACAGATCTCGGTCCCCATTGACTACCATTGTAGGAAAAAATATATACTATGGAAGTCAATGGGGACCGAGATGTTTGGTTACAAACATTCTTCCAAATATCTTCCTTTGTGTTCAGCAGAAGAAAGAAATTCATACAGGTTTGGAACAACTTGAGGGTGAGTAAATGATGACAGAATTTTCATTTTTGGGTGAACTATCCCTTTAATGATGAACTAATCATTTACAAAACATTCATAAATTATTAGCAAGTGATATACTAACATTTTATGAATGTTTTGTAAATTCCATTACAAGTCATTTACAAGTGATTAGTAAATGATTAACTAATTATTTACGGAACATGACTAGGCGTTAATAAATGATTAATACATTTAAACAAATTTTTTAAAATGTTTTGCTCACATCATGTGCACAGTGGTTAAAGACTCCATGTGTGTCAGAGAAGACAGCTGTCTATACCCTCACCAGTCAGCACTTACACTGCACTACACACTACACTACACAGCTGTCTATACCCTCACCAGTCAGCACTTACACTGCAGTGCACACTACAGAGCTGTCTATACCCTCACCAGTCAGCACTTACACTGCAGTGCACACTACAGAGCTGTCTATACCCTCACCAGTCAGCACTTACACTGCAGTGCACACTACAGAGCTGTCTATACCCTCACCAGTCAGCACTTACACTGCAGTGCACACTACAGAGCTGTCTATACCCTCACCAGTCAGCACTTACACTGCAGTGCACACTACAGAGCTGTCTATACCCTCACCAGTCAGCACTTACACTGCAGTGCACACTACAGAGCTGTCTATACCCTCACCAGTCAGCACTTACACTGCAGTGCACACTACAGAGCTGTCTATACCCTCACCAGTCAGCACTTACACTGCAGTGCACACTACAGAGCTGTCTATACCCTCACCAGTCAGCACTTACACTGCAGTGCACACTACAGAGCTGTCTATACCCTCACCAGTCAGCACTTACACTGCAGTGCACACTACAGAGCTGTCTATACCCTCACCAGTCAGCACTTACACTGCAGTGCACACTACAGAGCTGTCTATACCCTCACCAGTCAGCACTTACACTGCAGTGCACACTACAGAGCTGTCTATACCCTCACCAGTCAGCACTTACACTGCAGTGCACACTACAGAGCTGTCTATACCCTCACCAGTCAGCACTTACACTGCAGTGCACACTACAGAGCTGTCTATACCCTCACCAGTCAGCACTTACACTGCAGTGCACACTACAGAGCTGTCTATACCCTCACCAGTCAGCACTTACACTGCAGTGCACACTACAGAGCTGTCTATACCCTCACCAGTCAGCACTTACACTGCAGTGCACACTACAGAGCTGTCTATACCCTCACCAGTCAGCACTTACACTGCAGTGCACACTACAGAGCTGTCTATACCCTCACCAGTCAGCACTTACACTGCAGTGCACACTACAGAGCTGTCTATACCCTCACCAGTCAGCACTTACACTGCAGTGCACACTACAGAGCTGTCTATACCCTCACCAGTCAGCACTTACACTGCAGTGCACACTACAGAGCTGTCTATACCCTCACCAGTCAGCACTTACACTGCAGTGCACACTACAGAGCTGTCTATACCCTCACCAGTCAGCACTTACACTGCAGTGCACACTACAGAGCTGTCTATACCCTCACCAGTCAGCACTTACACTGCAGTGCACACTACAGAGCTGTCTATACCCTCACCAGTCAGCACTTACACTGCAGTGCACACTACAGAGCTGTCTATACCCTCACCAGTCAGCACTTACACTGCAGTGCACACTACAGAGCTGTCTATACCCTCACCAGTCAGCACTTACACTGCAGTGCACACTACAGAGCTGTCTATACCCTCACCAGTCAGCACTTACACTGCAGTGCACACTACAGAGCTGTCTATACCCTCACCAGTCAGCACTTACACTGCAGTGCACACTACAGAGCTGTCTATACCCTCACCAGTCAGCACTTACACTGCAGTGCACACTACAGAGCTGTCTATACCCTCACCAGTCAGCACTTACACTGCAGTGCACACTACAGAGCTGTCTATACCCTCACCAGTCAGCACTTACACTGCAGTGCACACTACAGAGCTGTCTATACCCTCACCAGTCAGCACTTACACTGCAGTGCACACTACAGAGCTGTCTATACCCTCACCAGTCAGCACTTACACTGCAGTGCACACTACAGAGCTGTCTATACCCTCACCAGTCAGCACTTACACTGCAGTGCACACTACAGAGCTGTCTATACCCTCACCAGTCAGCACTTACACTGCAGTGCACACTACAGAGCTGTCTATACCCTCACCAGTCAGCACTTACACTGCAGTGCACACTACAGAGCTGTCTATACCCTCACCAGTCAGCACTTACACTGCAGTGCACACTACAGAGCTGTCTATACCCTCACCAGTCAGCACTTACACTGCAGTGCACACTACAGAGCTGTCTATACCCTCACCAGTCAGCACTTACACTGCAGTGCACACTACAGAGCTGTCTATACCCTCACCAGTCAGCACTTACACTGCAGTGCACACTACAGAGCTGTCTATACCCTCACCAGTCAGCACTTACACTGCAGTGCACACTACAGAGCTGTCTATACCCTCACCAGTCAGCACTTACACTGCAGTGCACACTACAGAGCTGTCTATACCCTCACCAGTCAGCACTTACACTGCAGTGCACACTACAGAGCTGTCTATACCCTCACCAGTCAGCACTTACACTGCAGTGCACACTACAGAGCTGTCTATACCCTCACCAGTCAGCACTTACACTGCAGTGCACACTACAGAGCTGTCTATACCCTCACCAGTCAGCACTTACACTGCAGTGCACACTACAGAGCTGTCTATACCCTCACCAGTCAGCACTTACACTGCAGTGCACACTACAGAGCTGTCTATACCCTCACCAGTCAGCACTTACACTGCAGTGCACACTACAGAGCTGTCTATACCCTCACCAGTCAGCACTTACACTGCAGTGCACACTACAGAGCTGTCTATACCCTCACCAGTCAGCACTTACACTGCAGTGCACACTACAGAGCTGTCTATACCCTCACCAGTCAGCACTTACACTGCAGTGCACACTACAGAGCTGTCTATACCCTCACCAGTCAGCACTTACACTGCAGTGCACACTACAGAGCTGTCTTTCAGAAGGAGGGGCTTCATAGAGACAGGAACTAAACAGAGCATTACTGACAGACTGGGAAGAGAGGAGCCGCAACAATGGAGAATATGAGGAAAATAATCAACATTCAAGCAGGAAAACCTACTATGATGTCACGTGTGATCATGACAAGGCTGCGTCGTCGATCAAAGTAGGGCAGACTTTCTAAGCAGAATGTATTGAGTTTGTCAACTCACCTAATCTCACCTGTCTACTGTCTGCCAGGTCGCAAGAAGGAGAGCGAAAGAAGGGAAAGTATAAGCTATACCCAGTATGTTAAACTCATCTCTTTCTTCATTCTCATTTTGGAGCAGCAGACGGCCAAAAATCGCACGCCGCTACTTCAGGCTGCCTTTTAACCCGGGCCAACAGGGCCGAACCCACAGGCATCAGAGGCATCAGAGGAATCAGACGAGTGGAAAGCCGTCGCTCAGACCCTAATTTGTTTACGTGTAGATTTTACTCAAACGAGGGCTGAAAACGCCAGGGCTACACAGCTTTCATCTCGCTCACCCCAGCTGACTTTACCACAGACAGCCTGTAGTTTTCAACAGCCACAGTTACTTGCACCATAAACTCTCACACACACACAGTCACACACACGTACTTATAACATCTCAGACAGAGATAGACAAACCACTGGGAACTGTCTGCCAGAAAAGACATAGTCAGGGAGCTTGGGAGATCTCAATGTCAGTGTTATGTGACACATAGAGACACCTGACTGGATATACGGTGGTCTCAATATATATTTGGACACTTAAGGCAAGACACCCCAGGTGAATAGTGTAAAAAACTGTCATAATACTTTCCCAGTTGATTGATTACATTAGGAATTGCATTTACAAAAAAAAATTATTACAAGTTTTCTGAAATGTTATGTTTAAATATGCAAATGAGGCTTTGTCTAATTAAATTTGCACTAATTTGCATACATTTCTAGAACAAAAATCTGAACATTGGATAAAGCCAGGTTTAAAATTCAGTCAAAAATACTGTACGTATAAAATCAGGCAAATTATATATGAACAAATCATTTTGTAAAAATACAATATATATATATAGATAGAATATAGATCCATACATCCTTCAGAATATAGATCGGAATAAAACTGTAAAGTTTGGGGTATGTAAGTGCTGCTGAAGTTGAGCTTTCGGAGAAAATCTCACTTTGAGAAAAAACTTTATGTATAGTGTAAAAAAAGAAAAGAAAAGTAGTTTCAACTTAAAAAGTAAGTGTTCGTAAAAGTAAGTTAAATCAACTCAAATTTCCAAGTTGTAACTTAGTACAACTTCACATTTCAAGTTGACTAAACTTAAAATTTTAGGGCAACACAAACACTATCTTTTTTTAAGTTGAAACAACATTATTTTATTTTAAGACGCAAATACATAAAGTGCGACAAAAGATACACTTAAAAGTGTCATTTGGATGTTTTTTTATTCCACTAGTCTGAAAAAAAAAACTTTATGAAAAGCCAAAAAGCCCAAAATCTCAAAATTGACAGATGCATGAAAACAGTGTTTTTGTGCCTGTAGTGTCTCGCCTTAATGTAAAGTGTATGCATGTCATTCATTGCATTAACTGTTTTCTTCAAGTTCATCACATTAATATAAACAATCTAAGTTGAAAATCAAAATGTCCCCAAAACATTTTTGTTTTCCTTTTGAATAGCATATCTTTTGCTTTATCATCTCAAACCTAATCATCTTTTATTATGTGTAATATTTCGCTTGAAAAGTGTGTAAAGACTTTTTACACAAGGTTTCCAACATAAAAAATAAGAAATGTTTTGTGACACTGAAGACTGGAGTAATAAAAGAAAGCATTTATTTTAAATTATAGAAATATTTAACAATATTAATGTGTCTCTGATCAAATAAATACAGTCTTGTTGAACATTAGACACTCTTTCAAAAACATTTTTATAATTTAAATACTTTTGAATATTGCATATTTCCATCTAATAAAAATATTTTTATCTAATGCAATGACAGTATGAAACCTGTTTCCATCCCAGAGTATATAAAAAAGAGGGGGGAAAGGAAATAAAAAAAAAGTTTCAAAAGAGAAATCAATACAAGAACAACAAATCCATATAAACTGTCGCAATTATGATCATACAATATATAACCTTTCATATTTTAATCTTTCATATTGTCTGAACTCCTAATATTGGCACAAACACAACAAGATCGCGTCTCATGATGTAATGACCACTTGCCTTTTCGAACTCATGACACATCAGTGCTAACAAACGCAGTAACTCGTGTTGTCGTTCGCTTCGTCCTCCCTGCATCCCTATCCGCACCCATGAGGACTGATGCGGGCGAGTGCGCTTTTCCTAACACTCAAGCCTTGCAAAAACACTTCCAAACAGACTGGCCGTGCATCACAGAGCCC
This sequence comes from Leuciscus waleckii, assembly GCA_900092035.1. NCBI lineage: Eukaryota > Metazoa > Chordata > Actinopteri > Cypriniformes > Leuciscidae > Leuciscus > Leuciscus waleckii. The sequence continues at coordinate 9,586,832 of FLSR01004884.1, forward strand.
ATGGGCAACTCTCAAAACTGCTTCCAGCAACCGAATGCCCTCCAAGAGCTAATAGTGATAAAATGAAAAGGCGTTCGGGAAATAGTCCCTCAAGGACCGTCAGCTCAGGCAGAACAAATGCTTTCATCCCATGAAAGAAAGTCAAGGACGCTAATGTGATGCATGTACAGGTAGACATTCATCTGAGACTTCAACGTTGCAACGATGTGCAGCTTCATTAAAACAGGAGAGATTTGTGCGTATGAAATATTGTTTGGGAAGAAAAGCCTTTTTCTTCAGATTGCAAAGCATAGGCATTATAGTTAAGCATGTGTTGCTCAACTTTTTGTATTAAAAACAGCAAAATATGAATATGAATGTACTGTACATTTTTGCACTGTATTTTTAATAGCTGACTGTAATAGTTTTACACAAACCTGGTCTCCTGAAGCTGTATTTGTTCTGATGAAACATTCATGTGAGGTAAAAAACTTCAAACCTTTGCTTTGTCTAAAACTGCAGTCTACAATTTTCATAAATCCGTCCCAGCAAACAATAATTGTGCCTTTCTAAACATCCTAAATGAAAAAAAATCTTCAGATTTAAAAAAAAAAAAAAAAAAATACTAAAAAAGATAATAAGATATGATCATTAAATTCTAATAAAATAATAAAATAAAGTGAATAAAAAAATTTTAAAAAATTACATCAACAACAGATATTGGAAAAATGCATTTGGGATTGTTTTTCCCTGCCGTCCACAACTCAGACATGGGATCCACTTTTGGCTTGCGATCCAACAGTATATGCGGTAAAGCAATGACATCATTTTATTGTGCAAATGACCAGCACTTCCTTTTAATGGGCCAGATCTCTTATATCAAAATGCATGAGGGTTGTTATGATCCGAGCCACTGTAAAAGCTGATCCCACATGACAGTGAAGATGGGAAAATTCCCTCAGGGCTTCCCTCTCTCATGTGGATGTTGGGTGTAATCTCCTCATCTCGATGTGTCACTGGCGTACAGTAAAAGCCCTGAACATTGCAGACTTTCAAAAAGCTTTGTGTGGATAAATCCGGAGATTGAAAAGTATTTTCTACGCTGATGCCATTTCTCATGTGCACACACACACACACACACACACACACACTTGGAGAAGAAATGGCAAGTAAAGCTCTGAATGAAATAGTCTTGTCTGTATCGTTGACATGGTAAGTTATTTAGTGACACATCTTACGTGAACAGAGAAAAACGTGCGTATAAATCTCTCTTCCTGACATCTAGAGAGAAAGCGAGAGTTTGCCTCAGGAAACTTGGGTTGAAGAACTGAAGGAAAAATTCTATTTTGGTTCTTCCCAAAAAAAGGAGAGCTTGCAAAAAAAAAAACACACAGACAGTGAGATTCAGTGTGTGCAATAAATCCCAGAGGAACGGTGGTCCGATCTGTCCAGGAAACGACAATGCCATTGGCTCATTTAGTTTAATTTGCCACGAAATCTGATTAATTCTATATTCCAGCGAATTACACACTCCTTAAAGGCAGGGTTTTCGATAAAAAGACTTGTATGTGGCCTTCGGTAGACAGCTAACATTAAGTTTAGACCAATTCAACGTTAACCAAATATTATAAGAACAGCCCACAGCCAAAAGAAACAATACCTAACCAGCCAATAATCATTTTGTCTCCACATCAAATATCCTCCAGCAGGGTTAGCAACACTTCCAAATTCTGTACAGTTGAACAAATAGTCTAGTAGTTGGTCTGGGCCTGCTGTGCGTCTGTCCGCTCAGATTACCAGCTCAAGAGTCAGTAAAGCGTGACCCATCTGTTCAGTTAGACTGACCCCAGATCTGCTGCTGTCCATCTGACTGTGTCTCTCACACTAGAGAGTCTCTCAAAAACACTAGAGTATTTATAGCACCCCCATGTGGACAAAACACTGCACTGCTCCTCTTATTAAATGTCAATGTCTATATATTTCCTTTATCATGCCGATATTTAATATTCAACTATTTATGATCTGATGCATTGACACCATCATATGAGAACTGAACTGAGCTGGACGATGACATCACTGTTTTCTCAAGAGCGGCTCTATATATTTATAAATGAACTAAATTAATAACTTTTTCACAACAAAAATGAAGCATCACTGAACTTACTTAAGCTGAACTGTGACACTATTTTCTTCTAGAAACAAACTTTGTTGCATTATTTTCCTGTTATCTCTGTAAAGCTGCTTTGAATCTGTATTGTAAACTGCGCTGTATAAATAAAGGTGACTTTAGTACTTCATAGAAAGACGTATTCACTCCATATTAAATGGAAGCGAGTTAAAATTGACAGTGATGCACACACACACATACATGTGCACACACACACATACATGTGCACACACACACATACATGGACACAAACACACACACACACATACATACAAACGCAAACACACACACATATACATGTGCACACACACACATACATGTGCACACACACACATACATGTGCACACACACACATACATGTGCACACACACACATACATGTGCACACACACACATACATGTGCACACACACACATACATGTGCACACACACACATACATGTGCACACACACACATACATGTGCACACACACACATACATGTGCACACACACACATACATGTGCACACACACACATACATGGACACAAACACACACACACACATACATACAAACGCAAACACACACACATATACATGTGCACACACACACATACATGTGCACACACACACATACATGGACACAAACACACACACATACATGGAAACGCAAACACACACATATACATGTGCACATACATGCAAACGCAAACACACACACATATATGTGCACACACACATACATGTGCACACACACACATACATGCACACAAACACACACACATACATGCACACACACAATCACACGCGCAAACACACACGCAATGTGCAAACACACATACATACCTGTACACGCACACGCAAACACACACGCATGCACACACACGCACAAACACATGCAATGTGCAAATACACACACAAACACACACGCACACACACATATACACGCACACACACACACACTGTATATATTGGCATCATGAGGGTTTGTCCATTGAGCTCTCTATTGTTTGTTTGCTTTTTACATTGATTATATTGACTTTATTATTAGATCATATATTATTCAATTCAACACAGATTATTTAGAATATAAATAAAAATTAAAATAATTTTGCAAAGATAATTTCCATTCTTAAACCTAACCTTCAACAAACATCATCTTTCTAATTTTCATTATGATTTATTGTAGTTCACCTCATCTTTATATATTTTTGGTAGATTGCATAAGCTGCTTGCTCAGAGGCATAACAGTGGATGTGATTTTAGCCTTTACTCTCCTTGCGGGGACATTTGGTCCCATAATGCAAGCAAAACCTGACACACACACACACACACACACACACACACACACAAGTCTTTAAGGATTTACTTTAAAGCTTGGCAAATCTAACTAAAAGTGCCAGCGTACAACAGTTGATGTTACGACGGGTGTTATTATGGAAAATGGCAGTCCTACATGAAGTACAGTAGAAAAGCCTCAGTGTTTATATGTTACATAAAGGAAGAATGAGACAGGTGACAATTTTAGTGGCTCTGTTTATTTACTTTCCTGATTGAATGTGTTTGAATTCGTCCATGATTCAGCGAATGCATTTTAACAAAAGCACTCTCCACTGACTTCTCTCTCTCTCTCTCTCGAGCACTGATTTGTACACAGAGTTATGATAATACAAAGCTATTATTGTGCACTACACCCCCAATAACACACGCAAAAACATCATGATAGGCTCCAGACTAGAGGAGACCCGAATGATACATATAAAGCAATCAACTGAAACGTAAGAGCAAGTAAAAAAAAAAAAAAAAGGACATAATGAGAATTTAGATATACTGTCTGTCAGTGTGAAGTTCTGCGTCCCGGCGGTGGAGCAAAGCCCAAATCATTAAAATGGAACAGTGGCTATAACACACCGTATCCAAAACAGCCCTACATTTTTTCCCCTTGTCAGAGACGCTGAGCTCTAGCATATCATATAATGTACAAGCAGTGCTTTTATATACTCTGGCACGAAGGCAAAAATAACAATCTCTCAGGTTGGACCGAGCCTAATCACATTGCTCACTGGCATGTTCCTATGTTTTCCTCATAGGACAGCAGCCGAAATAAATGAGCAACATGCAGTTCTGTGTTTGGAGAGAAGAAACCCCTTCTGAAAGGACTAACTACGGTGATCTTAGATGGAGAGTCGGGTCTGTAATGCACTTACAGTCGGGGGGGTTCATCACTCAATCTGTGATGAAGGGACGCAGGAGTGTGTCCAAACCCATGTGCTGGATCCATTACCTGTGGAGGCCCACACCACACACTAGGGATGAGTAATATATTCCTATACATCGCTGTATATATTATGTATTTCCTGGCAATGGCACTCCATTGCCAGTATAATAAACATATTATTCTATCCGGCGTAGACAACTGTACTACTATTCAGTTCGCCTTTTTTTTTAACGGTCGCAGCAGCAGCTGGTTTTGATTTGAGGATTGAGTTCACATATATGTAACATGTGGGCAACAGGTTTCGGATGCATTAATAAAATCATCGCATCATATTAACAGGCTCAAGTCAAGACAACGGCGTTGGGTTGAGAGGCGACGTTTGCAATCGGATGCTGAAGAGCTTTCAGTGCCTCTGCAGATGTGTGCCTTTTTTGCAAAGAAGGATATTTTTTTAGAAAGCATTCATTTAACAAGACTGTATTTAGACGCATTAAACATGCACTTAAAATGTGTGGATTTCACGGCCTCGGATACTAAATATCCAGTTATCTAAAAAAAAAAAATAAAAATAAAAATTTAAAAGTGGTGCTTTTTTGGTTATTTTAAATCAACTGTGATTTTTATGGGCTTAATTCACCATCAAAATCATATTTTTAAGCATATGCACGACACGTATTAATCGTTCAGTCTCGCCATCTGATTTCATCACTGTGCTGTTGTACTGCCAGAGCACTGTAACAACAATGAGCTTTTATGCAATATAAAGACTTGCATAAAGACTTGCTTAAAGACTTGCATAAAAAATGACTTTTTTTTTTTTCTTGAACTTGAACTTCTTGGACTTGACTTCATCAAATTCGCACAGGTGTCCAGGCAGAGTTACTACAGGTGTGTAGTTTCTCTCATTAACTACACTGACATTTAAAAACCAAAACTGTCTTAAAGATTTTGTCTTACTTTTGAAAAACATAACACTCCCGTTCAAAAGGTTTGGGGTCAGTAGGATTTTTTTCTTTTTAAGAAATTAATACTTTTATTTAAACATAGATGCATTAAATTGATCGAAAGCGACAATAAAGACATTCATAATGTTGCAAAAAATCTATTTTGAAATCAATGCTGTTCAGCATTGATAATAATAAATTCTTGAGCTTCAAATGATCTTATTAGAATGATTTGACACTGAAGACTGGAGTAATGATGCTCAAAATTCAGATTTGATCACAGGAATAAATTACATTTTATAATATTTTCAAATTAAAAACTGTTGTTTTAAATTTTAATAATATTTCACTTTTTTAAATGTATTTTTGGTCAAATAATTGCAGTCTTGGTGAGTACAAGAGACTTCTTTCAAAAACTTCTTACTGACCTCAAACTTTTTTAACAGTAGTATATATATATTTCTTTTTCTTTTTTTATTGATTATAAATACTTATAAAGTGTTTTTTTTCTCAAAAGGCGTGCTTCTATCATATTTCTTTAAAAAAAATAATATGTATATTATTATGTATATGTATATATGTATAAAAAAATATGTAGGTTTTTTAAGTGTACAACATTTTTGGGCCATACTATGGATTCTTGTATTACAATAACATACCACAGTATTCTTGGAATATCACGTATATGAATTTTAGTGTTATAAGTGCCATACCAGTAGTATTATCATGTGAGACCAGTACCTTCTTTTAAGGGAACATGACTATGCTGAAAAAGTCAAATGTAATATTAAGGTTTCCTCCAAGAAAAAAGACAGAAGACAGATGGCCAACTACAATCCTAGAAACACTATCACTTTGTGTGTGTCTTGTGTTTTTAGAGACTGCCTCTGTGTTTTAAATTGGTCACAGCATGGTGTTAGCAGAGTTTCTGGGGTCGCTTTTCATCGGGCAGTGACAGGGCAGCCCTGTATTATCAGCAGGGTCCTGAAGCAGAAGCAGGCAAACCCTCTCAACCGAGACGTACCTCAGAGAGAACAATCCGACTGAGCCAAATATACACACGTCGCTTAAGTAAATAAACACGTCTCCAAGCCTAGAGCCATCACACTGTTGCTGCCTTTCTAAATACACACTCATACTCACCTTTGTTTATTATCAGCGGATCAGAGACGTCTTGGTTCACGTCAGGATCACTGTTAAAAGATTAAAGGGTTATTCACTCAAAAATGAAAAGTATCCCATAATTTACTCACCCTTAAGCCATCCTTGGTGTATGACTTTCTTATTTCAGCCAAACACAATCGGAGTTATATTAAAAATATATCCTGGCTCTTCCAAGCTTTATAATGGGAGTGAATTCCGCCATACATTATAGTTATCCTTTTTAACCCGCTTAGAAAAGTGGCACGTTTTATTTTGTGTCACCATACTTGGTCGTGTGTCTACTCGTGTAACTGTATTTAAATAGGGAAAACGTGGAGGTGTTTGGTCGCTTCTAACTTCATCTCTGTTTGGTCCCTAATGAATGAACTGGGCTAAGCTAAGTGCTATCAAAGTGTCGCCGCGCGCCAGAGCGATTGATTGCACGCACTGAGACGAGAGAGTATGTATCAACTCGTCTTAGTTAAGGGAATAACATAGTTTAATATGAAAAAATGGTGGAGTGTTCCTTTAAAGAGAAATGTGGGAGGAGCTTTCGCTACTCCTACATCCTACATCATGCGTCGGGTCAGAGGTCACAGAGGTGTATGGCGTTACCGGAAGCCAGTGATTATAGATTATAAAGTTATAAATATGGATATTCTCACTTCAGAAGGCCTTTATTAACCCCCTGGAGTCGTATGGATTACTGTTATGATGGATGGATGCACTTCTTTGGGCTTCACAATCTCAGGTACCATTCACTCCCATTATAAAGCTGGGAAGAGCCAGGATATTTTTTAATATAACTCCAATTGTGTTCGACTGAAAGAAGAAAGTCAGATACACCTAGGATGGCTTGAGGGGGAGTAAATTCTGGGATAATTAAAATTTTGGGGTGAATAACCCTTTAAGTCTTGTTTGTCTCTCACAAACGCATCCTGATGAACGACTCGCATCCCCGAATCAACAACCCTGATGTTTTCACTATTGAAACTGGTAATGAAATTTGTCACACATTCACATTTCAGAAGAGATTCAGCGAGTTATTCCAAAGATCTATGCTTTCAATATGTGACTATTGATTTGGCATAGAGCTTAGGAAAATATAAACTTAACAGACAGCCATAAAGCGAAAACAAAGGCCCATAAATAAACCACACGCGTAACCATCTTCAGCTAGTATATTTACACATATTTATAGCCATGGCTGGCTAGGTGAAAACAACAGCTCTGTTAACCCTGCATGTTATTATGAGGTTTATTGGGCTTGTCTTTGCCTGTGGAAATTGCAAATCTGTATACTTCATCACAAGGACCAGGGCAATAGAGAAGTAACACGCTATTTACCCTCGTCAATGTATTTTATGGGCTCTGCAACCTTGTTCACCAGTTTATTTGCCAGCAGTCAATTATTTTCCAATGCAACTTTTTTGCCTTTTTTCTGAAAATGGGATTTTGTGAAAGGACAGTGCAAAGCAAGAGAATAATGCAAGTTGAGGGGTTTCCATTTGTTGAGGCCAGCTTGTTATTTAAAACTGACAGAAAGGCTGGAATTGAAAGCTCAACTCTTGTCCCAGTGGTTCATGGTTAAAGTGTGTGGGCAGATAGAAGGAAGGACTAAAAGTATAGACTATAACGGTCTATAAAAGCTTAGTGTCTCGGGCCTGGTGGTCTAGGAAAGCTCTCTGGACTCAGGTAAAGTACTGTAAGTGCTGTTTTGATTCAATGGATTGGCATGTACTGAAAGCGATGTTACGTTCGAGAACTTCCGCTAGCCGTTAGACACGCCCTCTTTTTCTTATAACTGTTTATTTACCTGTCAAGCATTTCGGCTTCTTCTTTATTTCAGTTCTTCTTCCAGCGCTGAAAAGCTTTACCACTGTCCCTCTTCTCTTGTGTCCGTCGCTTTTTGGTCCTCCTAATCCTTTTAGGATGTGAAGTGAACGGTTCCCTATAAACTCTTTCAAAACATTCAGGTATCGCGCGCTCTCAGTTTCCGGCTTCCCATATATGGATTGTGAACGCGTAAAATGATTGACAGGTGGAAAGCGTTTCAGAAACCTGCTGATTCGTGAATCTGACGGGTTTTAATTTATAAAAAATTGTATCGTTTACAGATCATAATAGGTCTGTCACGAAGGGCAATCTTAGACAGTTATTTAAGTGGTTTCAGGTTTGCGTGTGGCATACATAGGCTACTAATTTGGTTTAAATATATTGTAAACAATTTTAGGAATCATCAGTATTACAGAATTTAAAATGCACTGTATATATAATCATAATATTAATATTTATGATATTTTTGGAAGCATTGCATAACATTAATTTAATATTTAAGACTCATCTAAAACACATTTCAGCAATCAAATAAAAACCAACTTGTATAAAAAATAAAACCGTTCATTTCGGATCTGCTATAAAAGCCATACATCTCAGTGCAGAGTAATTCAATTCTCTTAAAAAGCAATGCTGGACCTCTTTAGCTCTATGCAGTGCATTATCTCGATTACAGTTCCCTCCTCTTTTCTCCTCCATTTGTCGTGGTTGCTCTGTCAGAGCTGTTTAGACGAACAAAAAGCCTGCTTGTTTTGACATATGGTTTCTCGGTTTTGTTTTTGTTGATAATGAGAAACATGTTCCTTGGCTTTGCAGTGCCAAAGCCTGAGGGTTTGCAGTTGTGAAGCGCCTGAAAGAAACTGCAAGGAAATTACCTGAGGCAAACTCCTCTTTTGTTTCAGTGCTACCTTGGCGTTAATCCATCAAAAACTAAAAATGTTGAGATCTGTAGGATGCCGACTGGACTACTGATGTCGTCGTCTCATTATATTGCGGTATCGTGCTAGATTTTATGACTAGGCTAATGGCCAGAACTGTAGTGGACTTGTTTTTCTTCACCTCATGTACTTTCACGAGCTCCTGTGTGGCTGTGCTGTGCATGCTGCATATTGTCAGCTAGCTTAGAAAATCTAATGCTGCCGTGAACATAAAAGCACAAAAAGGGCTTTTAAACATGCGTGCACCGTTTCCAGAACATGCATCAGGATTTATAAAAACCTACATACAGTACCCTGATTTGGACAACCAATCTTTTGACAGTGAAGTTTAGTGAGCCAGTTAACTGAACTAAAAGATGTCACTGAATGCAACAGTCACAATCCAGAAAAGCAATTTGCAGGGAGCTCGGGTTTTACAAACGTTATCGGCGCAATCAACTACACTCATGTTGTAAGGCGCTGGAAAAGATTGAATTCACTTTCATCAACACAAGTCACATTGGTTTCATCAGTGCAAAATAAACCTGTGATTAGCAAATGGCTCTGGCCAGCATTCCTTCATTTTATCAAATAGTGGAGGTTGGTAAATTGATGAGGAAGCGTATATGTGTGAAGCAGATTCATCTGTATTCTATAGGGTGACCTTGTACAATCTTTTATTCATTCTGCACTCAGGTAAGAGAGGGAAGCCGCTCAAAAGCTTCTGACCGCAGGGTCAAGGTGATAATCACCCTGTTCACAAGGCATAGATGGTGAGGCTGAAAAAGAGAGGAAAAGGGAAAGAGAGGAGTCAAATGTAAAGATTAAAGTCGTGAGTCCTTGTTTGGCAAGTATAATGAGTTCCTGGAAATCCATTCAAAATCTAAATCAAATATAAACAACATCATTAGAACATCATCTTGAAACGCAGTGAATATCTTGTTTTCAGAAATGTCGCCACATGCATGTATTTTTCATGACCCTGGGTTGTAAAAACATGCATTAATATGGATTTACCGCATGTGTTCAATAAAGACAGACTTGTTTGTGTGTCATTTGTCTAAGCAAACTGTGTTTATCTCTATTCTAAGACGAGATATGCAGGTAAATCCAAACTTGTCCATCAGTTATGTGCACTGAAAAATATAGTAGTGCTGCTTATGCAGTAGAAAAATGGGATTTTATTCCCTTTTGATAAACAAAGAGATCAGACTAAACTCAAATAAACTAAATTTCCTCTAACACACACTTTAATGCCCTCATGCTAAACCGTCTTGGGGTTTTCAAATTTAAAAACATTACATTGCCAGAATCCTTATAACAATAAAGATCTCTTATTATGCTTCTGGTGATTGCCCTCATGAAGCAAATGTAGAGTTTTTGGGCTGTGAAGTCGAGTTTATGTTTACATAGGTTTTTCTGGTTGAGAAGCTGATAAATTATCCACCAACACGAGAACAGGCAGAATAAGAGAGTGAGAGAAAGAGGGCAGTGTGTCATTTGTCTAAGCAACTGTGTTTATCTTATTCTAAGACGAGATATGCAGGTAAATCCAAACTTGTCCATCAGTTATGTGCACTGAAAATGAACTTACACATGGTTTGTCTTAAAGCATATTAAAAACACCTCATAGAAATGCTTGATTTTCACTGCAGGGGGACTTTAAGCTTTTGAACATTTCCACCATTGGGGTGTGTGACAACATGCCCCAATAGCGGAATACATTGTCACAAAATTGGAACCTGCCGTTTCACAACCTATTGGCTTTCCGGCTAAATTGAAACACAAAATAATCCACAAAACAGTCAAAATTTAAAATATACATCAAACCATTGTTTCGATAATAATGTGACAAACCCAATACAGGGTCTTTTCATTTACAGTCTATCTTTGATGCTTTCCCTTATACATATTTGTGCCATTCCACAGTCCACATTTAATTGATTTCTCTCTCAAGGTTGGGACAATTAAAATATATAGCAGTATAAACATATAGCACACAAAACCGTTCTATACTTAAAAACAAGCTTCATATGCCAGTAGTCATCTTTGAGGAAATCAGCAGAGTAAATTATGAAAGGCTCCATAGAAATCCACATCAGATAAGACCGTAGAGAGCAGATGCCAGAACAGAGGACCGATCATCACGGGCCGTCCCACATTATGGGTTCGCCATTCAGACACAAATCATTCAAAGCCTCAGTTAAGTGGACTTTCTGCAGGCATGATTATAAACAATGATATTAAAGCCTACCATTCATGCATGCATAAAGTAAACATGCACAGAGGAAAAAGTCTATTTTGAAAAAAAATATATATATACTGCCCTGCGTAGGAGGAGGAGGAGGAGGAGGAGGAGGGCTGGGAACAGTTTTCCATCTCTCGCTCCCGAATTGGTGTCTAATTATCGCATCATAATGAGAAGTTAAAATAACTTTGTTCATTCCTGGCCGAGGACCAATAAGACGACGCAAGTCTCTCCATAAACTGCCTTTGCGATTTCTGGCTTGTTTCTGCTGTCCAAATAGTTACCTCCACTCTACAAGCAAGTCGCGTATTTCTGAACCAGTTTGTGCTTGAAAAAACCACATGCTAAATAATGTGAGGAAATTACGTTTGGGTGGGTTTGGAGGTGTGGGGTTTTTTTTATTATTTTTTTTTTCATGCATTTTTGTTAGGTTGTCAGTTTTATTTGTTTGCAAAAAAAAGTGTTACACATGATCTTCTGCTGAAATACCAAATAAAAAACATTTAAACATGGAAATAACATTTGGTTGTGTGACAGACATTTTAAAGGGATACTCCACTTTTTTGGGAAATAGGCTCATTTTACAACTCCCCCAGAGTTAAAGAGTTGAGTCTTACCGTTTTCAAATCCATTCAGCCGATCTCCGGGTCTGGCGGTGCCACTTTTAGCATAGCTTAGCATAGATCATTGAATCGGACAGGACCATTAGCATCTCTCTCAAAAAAATGACCAAAGAGTTTTGATATTTTTCCTATTTAAAACTTGACTCTTCTGTAGTTACATCGTGTACTAAGACCGACGGAAAATGAAAAGTTGCGATTTTCTAGGCTGATATGGCTAGGAACTATACTCTCATTCCTGCGTAATAATCAAGAAACTTTGCTGCAGTACCATGGGTGAAGCAGGCGTAATGATATGACGCAGCACCTGATAATAGTCCCCAGCTCAGTAGCCTATTATCAGGCAGCATGCGCTGCATCATATCATTACGCCTGCTTCGCCCATGGTACTGCAGCAAAGTTTCTTGATTATTACGCAGGAACGAGAGTATAGTTCCTAGCCATATCAGCCTAGAAAAACGCAACTTTACATTTTCCGTCGGTCTTAGTACACGATGTAACTACAGAAGAGTCAAGTATTAAATTGGAAAAATATCCAAACTCTTTGGTCATTTTTTTGAGAGAGATGATAATGGTCCTGTCCGATTCAATGATCTATGCTAAGCTATGCTAAAAGTGGTACCGCCAGACCCGGAGATCGGCTGAATGGATTCGAAAACGGTAAAACTCAACTGTTTAACTCTGGGGGAGCTGTAAAATGAGCCTATTTCCAAAAAAAGTGGAGTATCTATGCTTTAAAGCATATTACAAACATGTATTTATTTATGAACAAGCCACAATTGTAACTTGACAGACCACAGATTCAGTGACTACTGTATAATGCATTAAAACAGCCCAAATCCATTAAAACCAGCCGAAATATTTTTCAAGGACATTTCCAGATTTAGTGCTTGAAAATCATTTTCAGAATGTCAACATCAAATATGAAGGAGTAATTGCAATCGTTTACTTTATGGGACCTCATGCTACGTGACACCTCATCATTCCAGCGGCGAATTCTTCACAAGTTACAGCCACGAAATGACACACGTTTTACAGTCCTCTATGGAGCCTGTTGTACACAAGCTCATGCTGGCATCATGGAAAACATAAAGTGGGAATAACGTTGACGGATCCCAGAAACACTCCATCGGTTCGGGTGTTTCAGGAGCAGCGGTGCTTCTCTGATCCCAAAGAAACCCCGCACCCCAACACACATGAACTGGAACTGGAACGAATAACTGGAGGCGAATGACATTGGGAGACAGATTAAATACATTTTAAAAAGATGGATACAACTTTACTTGTAAACCTTAATCTAATAAATAATTGTTTACTCATATTTTTAATGTCTGAATACATTTCATATTTTAAAAACCATAGATTGTCATTGTTTTTTGGTGCTGAAGAATTGTCAAATCTGGGTACGCCATGAAATCTAGTAAATCTTACATATTAATGGACAAATGTAATCTTATTTAATCTTGGTTGATGTGCTTGGATTGTTTCTATTAATTAAACAAGATTATGTTTTGTATAATATTTATAGGCGTCCATACATCAATCTTCCATCCCGCTTATACTGGGCCACAGGGGTGCTGATGATTACTGGCTGATTACTGGGAATGTTATAATAACGTTAAGGAAACGTTAATATAACGTTAAACAAAAACAAACGTTCTATTTCCTTAAGAAAACTTTTCCTGGGAACCAAAAAATAACCTTAAAAAATGTTGAGAACATTCTGGGAACCAAAAACTATATGGGAACCAAATACTACATTCTGGGAGCATTCTGAGAATCAAAAACTAAAATTTTGGGAACATTCTGGGAACCAAATACTAACATTTTGGGAACATTCTGGGAACCAAAAAGTAATATTTTGAGAACATTCTGGGAAACAAAAACTAACATTTTGAGAACATTCTGGGAACCAAAAACTATATGGGAACCAAATACTACGTTCTGGGAACATTCTGAGAATCAAAAACTAAAATTTTGGGAACATTTTGGGAACATTCTGGGAACCAAAAAGTAATATTTTGGGAACATTCTGGGAACCAAAAACTAACATTTTGGGAACATTCTGGGAACCAAAAACTATATTTTTTGTGTGTGTAATGTTGCAGTTTGAGCTTGAAAAAGCATAATAGGTCCTCTTTAAATCTATCAAGGATGCAAAACAGAAGGCCTTTTTTGTTAGGCCTTTACCATTGTTATAAAACCTTGCTATAAAATGTGAAATTTAAAGGCCCCCTGAACTAAAAATTTACGTTTTTTAGCTTTTAGTATGAATATGTTAGCCTTAAGGTTATGAATAAGCTGGTGTGTTCCAAAACAATACCAAAATTCGCATTTAGGAGATATAAGCATTCAAAACTTACAGTCTCTCACTTCCGCTAAAATGGATCACGGATTTTTATGACGTCAACGCTTCTCATCACATCTTCTGTCCAATCAAATGCTCTCTAGAATCTAAAGCTCCGCCCCCTTTGCTATAAATACCACCTGGCCGAAGCGAGTGTTGACACGGAGCAATATAGTTTGGAGATGTGTGTTCGGTTGCTCAAACGCTCGAGTTTTATCCTGTTTTCTGTTGGTTAAGAATGAAATGGCAATAATTTATTCACATGTTTTTTTTTGTTGTTTTTTGTTGTTTTTTACAGGCAAGTCATTAAGAACAAGTTCTTATTTACAATGGCAATCAATCTACTATTGATTCCAGCGTATTATCAGCGCTTGGATTCGCTTCCATGGTGCCGTCAAGTACGACTAGTCTGTGAGGTAAACTAAACGCTATTGGCTATTTTGAAAAGGGGGAGGAGCCATTCAATATGCCCCGCCTTTAGCTTCCCGTTTCAGTGAAAATTACGTCAACGCATCAAACAAAAGCTGCCCGTTCCAAGGCACTTCAGTGGGGCTTTAAAAAGAGCATATTAACATGCAAGTCACTTTAGTGCAACTCTAATACATGTGTATCTAAAAGAGGTCGTTCATGGTCCTAAATTGATTCATACTGCTTGGGCTAGAGCCGCAAATTACACTCCCAACTCTCTAACTGAATATATAATACAAAGATTTCCTCTGCTGTGATGTCCTGACCTGAGAAAAACTCTCATATTGTGCAGATATTCAGTCGGTATCTCTCCCCCGTGGCCGTATCTGTAACCTTGAGTACAAAGATTTCGTTTAAACATGCGTAACCATGGTTTCCTTTGCCCATTAGATCACAGGGCCGCTCTCTCGCCTAGCAATCAATAGTTTGCAGGTTTTGGGATATTCAGATGTGAGGGGGCTGGCTTCACATCACTCACACTCAACAACCTCCAGACCCTCTGAGCTTAGAGTTTTGCAGTTTCCATGGTAATGTGCGTGTGATTGAAAAAAAGTAGATGGTAATGGAAGGAAGGAGATATTCTATATATGCGCTACATGTGAGAGAAGACAGCAAGAATAGAAGAAAGCAAGAAATCTCCACATGCGAAGAGAGAGGCAAGGTGAGGCCTGGATCATTCACCTCTCCTCACTATCGATGAAACGCTGCTCTCTTCCATCAAACCTGTGGCAGACTGATGGACTACAGACGACCTGAGGTCTTCAGAGAGTCTTACGAGTGTCTGTGTGAATGAATAATGTGTAAGGAGAGTGTGTGACTGAAGGGAATGAATGTCACTGCATTAGATCAACTATCCAAAGCAAGTGGATTTATTTAAAGGGTTAGTTCACCCAAAAATGAAAATTCTGTCAGTAATTACTCTCCCTCATGTTGGTCCAACCCCGTAAGACTTTCGTTCATCTTCAGAACACAAATTAAGATATTTTTGATGAAATCTGAGAGCTGGATCACTCCTCCATAGGCTTCTATGGGATCGAAACTTGCCAGTGCAGAAAGTTAGTAAAGACAATGTTTTAAATAGTCCAAGTGACTACAGTGGCTCAACCATACATTTATCAAGCGATGAGAATACTTTTTGTGCGCAAAAAAAACAAAACAAAAATAACGACTTTATTCAACTATTGAAGTTCTTCTATGTTTCTCTGAGTGAGTTCACGTAGTGTAACAGCGCAGCGCTTCTGGGTTGTACGTCAGAACAGTGGCATCACACGCATCACACATGACCAGCGTTGGCCAATAGTGAGCCTGCGTTCTGATGTACAACCCAGAAGCACTGCACTGTTACACTACGTTACACTACTTTTCTGGACAGCAAGTTTCAAATCCCCTAGAAGCCTATGGAGGAGTGAGACAGCTCTCACTCAGATTTAATAAAAAATTCCTTAATTTGTGTTCTGAAGATGAACGAAAGTCTTACGGGGTTGGAACAACATGAGGGTGAGTAATTACTGACAGAATTTTCATTTTTGGCTGAACTAACCCTTTAAGTGGAGGATCCTCGAATATCACTGGCTGAGCGGCGGTAAAAACATGACACATGCAGATGTGTTTTCCTCTGTAATGTTTACATTAGAACTAAATGAGCTCATAACTGTGTGGCTTTGCCAGCAAACATTCCTGTTCTTGTTACCCTGAACCCAACCAGTAGTACAGGATTCTCCAAAACCACTACTCGTGTTTATAACATGTTTATAACATACTTGAATTTGCTTGAGAAATGCAAATACTTTTTCAGCGTCTGTTTCTGCAGGTTTACTTCGTTACACCAGTAGGTGGCGACAAAGGTGGTCTTTATGAGCGATAGTTTGCTTAAAAACACTGATTCATTCAGTAAAAAAGCAACCTTGCATCTGAAATAACATACTTCCCTACTAAATAGTAGGTGAAAACCCCTTGTTAAAATCGTAGTTTGATCAAATTCACAGTATTAATAAAAAAGAAAATAGGAAAAAAAGCTTCTGAAGTGCGTATCTGATGCATCTAAAATCACATACTATATTGTAGACGAAAAACAGTATGTGACAAAATAAGTATATCTGAATTCACACAGTACTCATAAAAGAGTAGATGAGAAAACCCGGATGATCTACTACTTCCGGGTTTATGAATGACAGTGACGAGACGGGTCACATGATAATGATAACGTGCGGATGTAGTGCGTCCAGATTACAATAAATGTATAAAACATACTATTTTAGTGGTCATGAAGTTATTACTTATTCAAAATAAGTACCTACGCAAGAGAATATGCGATTTTGGACGCAGCCCTTGAGGCCACGGAAAAGATTTATGACAATTTATTTATTTATGACAAGTACAATTAAAGGGATACTTCACCGATTAGCATTAAGCTTTGTATCAGTAGAAACCCGGTAGTATTTTGGAGTGACCGTGCTTCCCTCCCTCATGTCCCCCTGAGACGAGAGATTTCTGTATTGTGTGTCTGGAAAAAAACCTCAGATGACGCAAAACTCCTCATTTATCGACATCAGAGGCTTTTTTGTCCAGAGGCGAGAGACTACAGCCAGTAGGAGGAGCTCGTTCTGCATGTCTTCACCCGCCCATAGGGGGATCTCAGATAAAACAGCGTTTTTTCAGTTTCGAGTCGACTAGTAGCCTAGCTGTATCATTTCTCCCAATACTGCCCTCTGTAACCGGTAGGCGTGGCTTGGGAGTGGCCCCGTAGAGCAGCGAAGCAAGTGCATTCTGGGAGTTGTAGTCTTTCATCCACATGAGCCAAACATACATTTTCTGGCTGTTCTCAGTCTAGAAGGCACCAACTTCTAAAATAATTTCACATTTCTACTACATAAATGACCCAATTTAAATACACATTCATCTTTCCAGCGGTGAAATATCCCTTTAACTACATGTATTTATTAAAGAGTTATGGTTAGGGTTTGGTTTAAGGTTAGTTACTTGTAATTGTGCATAATTTACAGTAAGTGCATTTAGTGCAAGTACGTCACCTTAAAATAAAGTGTTACATGAAATAAATACATTTAAGTATCTAAATATTTTGAGACCACGGAGTATAGAGTCTAAAGGAAAGCATCTATAATATTTTTTTAATTTAATCGCTTTTGGCACTTCCCTTGATACTGCAGTGTGAGAATTACTGACTTTCATATAGAGGAGGAAGTATTAAAAAGTAGTATTAAATGAACTCCAGCATGTCACACCGCAGGAGATTGCTGACTCTGCTCGAGATCTCGTGTCCATCGCCCGCATGCATCGATGAAGAAGCACATCCACGTACACACAGGAGACTCTCCTCGTTAATGCCATCCTCCCTTGTATCATCCTCTTAAAACAAATTGCTCAGGCTTATTTCAATATCGACAGCACTTGTCCAGCAGAGGACTTGGAGAGAGTGTGTGAGTCTGTGTAAAGCGGCGTGTTTTGCATGAGGCGTTTCCGCTCACGATTTACGGTCCTCCGGCTAATTCTGAACCAAGGTTATCAGGCGCTCGGTCTTAGCCGGCATTGATCTGAAGTAATGCTTTCCTCTCCTCCACACATAAGTCTTCATTAGCTGATCCTCCTGACCTGCACTAAAGCCTATGTCATTACCTCCGAGCCGTCATCGATAGACAGGCCGGCTAGGACACCTTCTGCCCAGCTTTAATCTCGGGTCTGTCAGCCGGCATTAACACCGGACAAGCTCAATGCCGTTCACAACACAGAATCCTCCTTTTCCTCATGGAGGCTCCCGATGCAAAAGAGAGGCGTCTTTCCTCAAAAGCACAGGACGTTTAGCTGACGCTGCTGTCGTTTCAGTTATCAAAGATATCAAGAAAGATCATATTGAAAAGCAGGAGAACCAGAGAAAACCATGATTGAAAATATGTATGCAAAATCACTACTTATCATAGTAATAACAATAAATTATGCATAATTACATGCAACTAACCCTCAACCAAATCCTAATCCTACTCTAACCCTATAGTAGCCTAAGTACACATTGTTAATTAATATTACTCAGTACTTAAATGTATAATTACACTGTAACAATGACACCTTAAAATGAAGTGTAACCCACTTTACAATAAGGTTCATTAGTTAACTACCTTAGTTAGCATGAACTAAGAATGAACAATACTTACACAGCATTAAATAACCTTAGTTAATATTAATTTCAACATTTACTAATACATTATTAAAATCAAATATTGTATTTGTTAACATTAGTTAATGCACTGTGAACTAACATGAACAAACAATGAACAGCTGGATTTGTATTAACAAAGATGAATAAATACTGTAACAAATGCATTGCTTGTGAAGAAAATTTTACTTTTATTCCGCAAGGATGCATTAAATTCATCAGAAGTGACAGTGAAGACTTTTACACTTACAAAACAATGAACTTTCTGTACATCAAAGAATTCTGATTTAAAATTATGAATAAATTGATAATAATCAGAAATGTTTCTTGAGCATCAAATCATCATATTAGAATGATTTCTGAAGGATCATGTGACACTGAAGACTGGAGTAATGATGCTGAAAATTCAAATTACATGCATTAAAATATAAAAAAAGTTATTTAAATGGTAATGATATTTCACAATATTACTGTTTTTACTGCCTTTCTGATCAAATAAATGTATCCTTGGTGAGCATGAGGGAGAAAAATGTGTTTTGAACGATATATTTGACTGTGTTTTGATGTATAAATTATTAGTCGATGTCATGAGAGTGTGGTAAAAAAGTGTTTAAATGCGCATCTCTCATTCATTGTTGAATATTAATCTTAAGATAAATTAATTGTATTTGGTCACACTTTAGTTTAGGGTCCAATTCTCACTAATAACTAAACTTTGCATCAATAAACTCCTTATATCTGCTTATCAATAGTTAAGGTAGTTGTTAAGTTTAGGTTTCGGGTGATTATGAGATGTAGAATATGATCATGCAGAATAAGGCATTAATATGTGCTTTATACAAACAGCCAATATCCCAGTAATATGCATGTGAATAAGCAACTAGTTAATAGTGAGAATCTGTTGTTGAGTCTGAAAGCAGGAACAGTAATTCCTGCAAATACATTCAGATTCTCATCATGAGCTGAACTGTTAATGCAGAGCTTTGGCTTTATGTTTGGATTTTAATGCTCAATGCAGATATTTTTTTATAATTTTGGTCCCTGGGATACAATTTGCAAAACCAGTTACAGTACAAGAAAATGAGCGCTGTAATAGATGTCTAGCACTGGAGCATCTGGACGCTATTCATCCACCCTGAAAATATTCATGTTTCAAGTTTGAATCATTAAGTTTTATCTTGGCCTTCAAAGGTCGACTAAAATTATTCATACAGCCTGAAATCTTTCTCCTACAACACGTTATATGCATATTAATCTAACTATAAAGCATCACACATGACTTCAACTTCCAGACAAGACAGTCAAAGCAAATGCCAATGGATGAACCAGCAATGTTGTGTCAATCTTGCCTAGAGTCAGCGTGTATAATGCACTTAAATGCACATTTCCATCACGGAGAACGCCAGATGTGTGTTTTTCCACTGTAATGTTTGAATTATAACTAAATGAGCTCATAACCGTGTGGCTTTACCAGCAAACATTTCAGTTCTTGTTACCCTGAACCCAACAGAAGCACAGAAGTCTCCAAAACCATACTCGTGTTTATAACGTTTAGAGTAATACTGAAAATATGGCTAAATATGCTTGAGAAATGAAAAAATAAAAAAAATAAAAAAATCATTATGGGGTTTTATGACTTCAATTTACATAACTTAACTTCATGCAATGTTTTATTCATGTAGATGTTACCAAGGATTTTCCTTGTTTTGTTTTTTTTGGACAAGAAATACTTTTCTTAAATGCACTCTTTTAAATACTAAATTGAACAAATGACTACCATTACTGTAAATGACCAAGAGATGGTAACTATAACATACCATAGGAATTATTGTGTATATGTATGTGCTGTAGTGTGGGCAAAATATGGATTTTCTTTTCATTTTAATTGACCAATATGGTATTTGACATTCTTTACGAGTTCTAGAAATAGTTACATATAAAACTGTGTTACTAAAGGAAATGATTTACAGAGATAACTAAGGCAAACAACACTGCAAACATGAGTGGACTTGTTTTCCAGTACAAATATCTAAACATTCTTAAATCAAGATACT
>FLSR01004884.1:9608016-9652049 GCA_900092035.1 Leuciscus waleckii
AAACATGCACACTGTGATTATTTTAGCTTGCATTTAAAGGAAGTAGGAGAAGAAAAAAACTTTGTCTAATCAATGTTGTTAATAACCTTCTATTCCATATCTATTTATTACAACAAAAAAATCCCACATGTACTGTGCTGGACTAACTGGGACTGGTCCGGCACGGCAATAAGTTGGTTTGAGTGCTTATGCTCTCCTCATATGTAAGTCGCTTTGGATGAAAGCATCTGCTAAATCATTAAATGTAAATTTAAATGTAATTTTATAAACATGCAAATAAGAACATTAACCCAGGGTTTAGAAATATACAGTGTTAAATCTCAAATCCTGACTAACCAGATGATTCAAAAGTCAGGAAGTTGCAAAAAAATTAGACAACCCCCTGTATTTGAATGTGTAGACGGCAGTGGAAGTAAACTGGCGGTGATTTTAAGGGGTTTTGTTGTGGCGGTATGTAGTGGAGGTGGGCCCGTCGGGTCAGCGAGGTCTCCAGAGAGATCACTTCTATCTGAACTTTTATCGGCTGAAACATCTGTTGTAATTTCTGTCAAATGAAACTTTTATTACCTGATCATTAAAGTCCTGGCGATGGAAAAAACAGATGTCCGCGCTGCTCTTACGACCGCTGTTTTTTATGGTGTTGGTGAAAATTGAACCAAAGGGAGGCCTCCCCCCCCCACCTCCATTATAAAATTAAGGGGGAAATGATTTCCACATTCCACGGACAAGAGGGGCACTAGTGGGGCGCTGTGAGAGAGGAGCAACCTGTGTGTGTGGGGATGGAGGACTAGCACACACACTGCAGAGAGAGAGAGAGAGAGAGAGAGAGAGAGTTTATTAGTTCAGAAGAATGGCCTGCTGTGAAGGGCTCTACTGTGTTTATTAGTGCCGCTCCAAGACTCAAGTACATTAAAGGAGTTGTTCTTTATGACATTTACTTCAGTCATGTGAAAAAGCTGCCACCACATTGATAGGGTGTTGTGTGGTTTCTGAGGCACTCTGGCCTGTTTACATCTGGTATTAAGAAGCGTTTTGGTCGATCGGATCACATGGACGACGCTAAATAAAGGTGTAAACGGGGTCTAAAACATTTTGAGCTTGTCCACTTTCGACCACTGGAACGCATTCGACCGGATTGCTATCGTAGTGTAAACGTTCATGTGGTCGAATGCGTTCAAAAGCCACAAAAGACCACATTCTCTCCACCTTATGACTTAATGCGTAAACATTATGAGAAGAGCGCTAGCCAGACGGGATTTAAACTGTCGGCTAAAGACCCAAGTTTGGTTTGAAGAAGACAAACGTACCAAGCATGATGTTCTCTCACCGTTCCTGATTTCTAACACACACACACACACTCACAGCGTTCGGCTGGTCTTGCGTCTGTCAGAGCAGAAACTAAAGCTGATGCTCTCCGTGTGTTTTTCTGTCATCTCCGGGTGAGTTCATATGTAAATATGGCGAGCATATTTTGTCAATTAGATCGAAATATCTAAAAAAAAAAAACACATTAATTTACCCGTCCCTCAAATAAATCCAGACAGAAGTGGTTGAAAGTGGACAAAAAAGACCAAACAATAAAACACCATGGTTTGTGTCTCCCTCGTCTACTTGTGATCCAATCGACCAAAACGCATCTTAATAGCAGGAGTAAAGTCCAATCGACCAAAACGCATCTTAATAGCAGGAGTAAACAGGGCCTCTGAGTGTTTTTAGCATGTGTTTGCCACGCAATTGCTGTTCTAAATCTTTTTTGGAGTGTTACTAGGGTGTTTCCAGGCAGTTACCAATGTGTTCTGGGAGCTACAGTCTAGTTGCCTCAAAAGTCAAGAGTCCTCAAGATGAAAACCCTCTGAAGAAGAGGTGAAAACAGTCACAGATTAGTAAAGTAACAACACACCTCCCATCAACAAGACACATGATTTGAGGAATCGTTCAAACGCTACCGAACGTCTCACACACCGCAGTTTACTGAGCGTTTGAGGTTTCATCAAGAGTATGCACAATAATAAATGTGATACTCAGCTTTTAACCTAAATATATTCACTACTGGTTCTGGGTTTTAATATTAGTGTTGGCATGAACTGAATGCAGACTTAAATAGAAACGGACTTCATCTCTTTTGGGGAATATTTACATGATGTTTTGGAAATGGGTTCTAGTTCTTTGCTCATGAGGAATGGGAGACAGAAGTGAACTGGGAATTGGGAGGAAACTCTCCCTGATCTCTTCTGTTCGCAGCGTGTTTGACCGGCTCAACAAACTCCAAGAGAGAAATAAAGATAAAGACAATGGCTGCTTTTATTTTCTTCTTTAGCCACACATTCCACAGAAAGCATGGAGATCGGCCACCCTCCGCGCAAAAAAAATGAATCATGGGCAGACAAATTTGTGTCTGGGTTGCGTTACTTAACTACAGTCATAGGTAAGGTTACCGGATTTTTCCTCATCTATGCTCTCGTTCAACTTTATTCAGACTCTATCTACCTTTCTGTCTTGGCAGCCTGACTGTTGCCATCTCTGGAAATAAATCACTCACTCACACACACACACACACACACACACACACACTGTGTATCACTTCTGAATCACTTCTCATTGTAACAAGATGATGGTAATGTTTCTTTTAAATTTACAGTAATAGTGTTAACTTGATTTGACCCACAGATACAACAATGTGATTTTAAAGGTGATTTCTGTCTTTGATTGAATTATATTACACCGGGGCTAGTTGTCACACTTTTTATGCCAGTTTATTTATGAAACTCAGTTCCTGTATAGACACAAACCTTACAGTTTTAACTCCAAAAAGCTGCATTATAAAAATATCACGATTTACAAACTAGAAATCTAAGCTTATAAAGCTACTAATAGTGAAAACCAGCATTTGTCTAATAGACCTTATGTAGCCCCGCCCCTTTTCAGCGCGGCGCTCGTTGTCTTTTGACTTCCGGTCTGTATTTTCAATTCACAGAGATCTTGCGTAGCCTATTAATGAATGAACGGCTCGTTTTAAAATCTTCCCGGTCTACTGACATTTGTTAAGACATCTGCTTTTAACAATACAATCCTCATGATAACTTTCGTTAACTTTACATTAAGTAAATCCACTTAAAAAGCAAATTACTCCTGGACAGCGATGCCATAGAGATATACAGAGCGACCGCAAAAACGGAAGTTCAAAGACAATATTATAAAGATGGCGGCGCCCTCGTTTCTCTGGGCATAAGCTCTATAAGATGTTTGATTTAAGTTTATGTGGTTGCTGACAAATGTGACAACTTCATGTGACAACTAGCCCCGGTCTTCTCTTTTGTGATTGGGATGCTTCTTTCAAACATTAGTTTTGTTAACTGTTGAGAGAATAAACATATTTGACACATAATACAGCTTTAAGGCATTTTCAAAATCACACACACTAATCATTTATCAGATTATTTGCAAACCTTGTAAACTATTAGTTCAAAAATCTGGAATGTAGTGGGAAACTATATTTTTTAAAAAAATGGGAAATATAGGGAAAAAATAACAAAAAAAAAAAAAAAAGAAAGAAAGAAAAAGAAAGAAAAGTAATTGTCATTAACATAACCGGCATGACCTGTCCTGAATATTTTGTTCCTTCCCATAATGTTTACCTAACACAATAACTGCAACAAAGAACACAAGTCATTAATAGATTTTTTTTTCAACTTCCTTAAAGAGACGGGACATTTACATGTAGTTTCCTAAATAGTTAAACAATTGTACTTTCACTTAATTTTGTGACAGTATAGTTCATAAACAATATTTTTTAATGAGGGTGACCAAAAAATCTAATTTGTTATGTTATACATTTAAGTAGGCTACTTACTTATGAACACTTGAGTACGGAATGGATTTAAAAACACACAACTATTCCTCCAATGCAAATCAAAATGTAATGTACGTAAACTGGCATACCTGGGGACATTTCTAAGGATATTATTTATTTATTTATGATTGAGATGATTTATCCTTCTCCTTTAACCGCTTCTGATATGAAAAAATCATTGATATCCAGGGGAAACTTGCTTTACACTGAAAAGAGGAACTCAACAAAAGAAAAACAGATGTCAGCATGTTTATCCAGTTATTATTTATTATTGGATAAAATGCATGCATTGTAGGCTATTTGACACTTTGTAACACCACTAATTTGTGCAGTCATGTTCATTACCTGAAATGCACAATGAACACTGCCATCATTATAAAGGACTAAATTATCAACTTTTAAATGTGATCATCTGCAACTTTCTTTGGAATCACATGAATGAACGTTCTGACATTTATGACTTGTATCTCCTTCACAAACACACATTTGTTTTTCCTATCATGGACCTTTCATTGAAATCTATTGGTATTATACAGAGCTAATAATATTTTCTATCCAATATTTCCAAAAAATTTTTTATTAAGAAGTGATTTAAGTATGATTATTAAGCTGTGGTTCGTTGTATATTCTGATTCACTTTTTGCATTTTTACAAAGACATTTATTTTAAAGGGTGAATTATAAGTCATTCAAAATGTTATTTTACGTCACGTTTCGCTATATTTGTGAGGTTGTAAAGTACATTTAAATAAAATAGCGCGCGCACACACACAAGAGAGAGAGAGAGAGAGAGAGAGAGAGAGAGAGAGAGAGAGAGAGAGAGAGAGAGAGATGGTCTACACGCGTGTGTGTTGAGGACATGAGCAGGAGGAGGAGGAACTTCAGGTCGCTCATTTATTGAACGTTTCTTCACATTAGTGCACTTGAGTGCGCCACACACGCAGGGAGGGAGACACACACCGCAGAGCTCTCGAACACACACACACATACACACACACGAGATCGTAACCGGCTGATTTGAGACTGAAAGCTTCGAGTGTAACAGGGTCGGGATGCGTCATTATATCCGTGTGTTTGCGCGTTGATCAACACACTTCACGCAGGATGGAGAGGAAACTTTGCTGAACTTACAGCTGATTTTTCTTTTGCTTTGCTCCAGATATGGTGAGTGCATCATTTACTTACTGATATTGTCTTTGTATTTCTGACGATAACAAACTGCGAATATGTCCTGTCTGTGTAATAGACACATGCATACTATCGGTTATCAGAAAATCTCATAAAAACGAAGAGAAAAAGCAGGATCGCATGAGGACGCGTTTGTTAACTTAACATAAATATCCAGATATCCGATCAAACGCGAATTAAAAATAAAAGGTTACAGTCATATGTCTTAGGAGAACAAGTTTCCCCCTTTATTGTGCTTTAAAGGAAACCAAAACACTGATCTGAAAATGAAACATCATAAATGTATCTAGAACATTAGCAACTCACGATCCCAATAACCATATTTTTAAGAGTGCAGCTACAGACAAAATAATACAGGGCTAGATTTAGTGTAGTGTATGCAGTGTACAATACACTAAATTTGTCATTATTCATATTCTTATTTTTATTCATATTTTATAGTTTCGCATACAGTAATGATAATGATAATTTAGATAATGCTTGTATGATTTGAGTTGACATGAACACATTAACGGTGTCCCACACACTTAAAAATGAAGACTAGGCTCTTAAATGGTTTTTAGTTTCAGAACTTTCTGCCATAACAAAAACTATATTTCAGTTGTTATACGGCGATCATCATCTAAACACAGAATAATAATCTCGATATACAAACAGAACCCTTTACACAAACACCATTTAGTGCTATAATCCGAGTACAATAAAGATGAGTTTGTGGGTCATTCAGATGTTAAGCATGTGAAGGCATTAGTGCTTCAAATCAGATATGGTTCTATTGGTAATTTGTAAGCAACTCTGTTTTTATAACGAGACACAAAAAAATAATGGTAGATAACAAAAACACATCCCTATCCTATGAAGCAGATATATAATACCATCAAATATTGTCATCTGAGACAATTTCCCCATCAAAAACTGATTAATACGGGTATCTGGTAAAATAAATATAAAAGTGTAATGACTATTGTTCATATTTTTGCACATGATTTGAATTGATTGTCTTGCTGTGAAATGCTGCTTCAGTTTAACTATGGCATTTATAACGCAGGACAGTTTCTGAAGGAAAAAGACTCCCTCTATTATTAAAGACCAAAGAAACTTGAGTGCTTTTCAGAACCATCTTCTTAAAAGTGTAGAAGGCTCTTGACTTTGATTTTCATATCTAAACATATGTGTAATTCTTCATTTAATTTATCCACATCATTTAAACACTGAGTAGTCTTAGTTTGTGCATACGTGTCCATTAATGCGAGCAGAAATGTGGCTGTTTGAAATAAAACAATGGCGCTGTCACGTCACGCTCGACGGCTGCTTGAAATGGTGATGTTTAAAGACGGGAAGCTAATAAGATAATTTTAGGGTGCCTTGCTAAAGGTTTTTTTCAAAGAGAAGCATTCATCATCATCAGAAGCTCTCACAACCCCCTGCTCAATACATTTTCACGAGAACGAAGGTCACTATTGCTCAATTCCAAATGATTATCCATCCAGATCTGCAGTGCTAACGGTAAAGCGACCCTGTATCGGATTCTGAGATCCAAAACCTGATGTGATTCTGATCCTAAACTTTCTCCAATGATTCCACCGCCGCCATGACTTTGCAACACCACAAAACAAGTCCAAGAAATATTGACTCATGCACGGCAACTCTGTGGATTCTGTTTTTCTAACATGACTACGATAAACTGAATAATATTTCTCATTATAAAACATACCGTATGCACAGAATGAAACAATTTTTTTGTCTTTGGTAACTTGTATTGTGAATAGGATGAACATTCACTGCTGTTTCTTAGGCATAAAAATTAAAAGAACAAAATAGCATTTCATTATTAAATTATTTCTATTAAATTTGGTGACTCTCTAATCTGTTCACACTTGATTCCTCTTTAAAAGAACCAAACTCAAACCTATCCAAAAATGGACCGAGTGAAAATGAGCCCCATTCGATGCTTTGAACATGGAGTCAGATCTCGTATTCTCAGTCTCTCGATGTACATTTGGAGGACATGCGTGCAATTGCATGCGTGCATGCTTATATGTTTATTAATTAAAACCCATCTTTTAGCGTTTTAATAATCGTGCTCGGTTGAATTAGTTTGAAACCACCCATTCTTTTTTTCAACACCAATCCTGCTGGAAAAATGTTGGACGTGCGCATCAAAGGTCACGTGCACAGGGGCAAGTTTGATTTAACGCTCTCGTTTTCACTGTATAATAACACTAGGTCTCATTCTGAGCCCGTCATGGTTCTGATTAGTAACTCTAATAAATTGTGAATAAGCTGGTCGAAAGCGAGGCCTGAGTTCCCATCCTGAGCACCCCCTCCTAAGAAACACAAATTAATTCCTAAAGTCCTCTGTAGCCAAAGGTTTCTGGAATGATAAATATTTTCATAGGAAGCAAGGCTCTTCCTGAGTTTATCGGCGCTCGTTTCATTACGGGCCGGCCGGCGTTAACCCCTCGGTTTGGAGGCCTTGAACTCTGCTTCTGCTTTGAATTGTCAACCGATCCTCCGCTTCCAGATGGAAGATAACCTCGGTCGTAATGAGCAAAATATTTAGCTAGCGCCCACAGAGGTGTTCCCGGAGTCTCGTGAGTCTTGTGCAGCTGAATGTGATCGGCAGTGAAAAGCCGCTGTCGCAGTTAACACTTTGCCACATCATCACAGCCGCAACTGTGGCTCTGAGGAAATGTGTTCACTCTCTGGATGTAGAGCAAAACCTTTAATGCAAATATAGGAAAAGCAGCAGGATTAAACAGTGCAACAATCTTAATACAACTCAAGCATCTCTAATATTGTCGCTCATACTTGGAATTAGAAAAATATTGCTAGATTTCTAGTCAGACTTTTCCTGAAATGTGTACAGGAAGGCTTTAGTCGAAGAGTTACGGTCTGGGGCCCGACTTCACACACACCCTCGCCTCGCTTTGATCAGAACCAACCGTCTTTGATTACAACCAAACCTCCTTTTGTAAAGCTAAGAAACTTGTTGTGGTCAAATGTTGAATGTTTGAGGGTGATTCGCGTTACTCCTGAAGGTTTAATCACTGTCTGTTCATCATATTTGGCTTTTCACAGTGAAGGAGAACATGGAAATATCAGAGAATTTTAGAATTGTGATTGAAAAAAAAAAAAAAAATTTCTATAGTAAGAAATATTTTAAATGTTTGTTTTGCTGTGAAATATTTAATCAGAAATCTCTCTGTGAACTCGTGATTGTTTTGTTAATATGCCGTCTAGTAGTAATTACAGAAATTCATTGGTCAAAAGGTGCAGGAAACATGAAGGATTTTTGCATTGTCTGAAGTAAACGTGATCAGTGCTGACTGTGCAAAACCACTGCCATGATGCTGGTGTTGCTATCAAGCTGATATCATCTGGGTGGTTGCTAGGTGGTTGTGAAATGAGCTCAAGTGAAAAGTGTCTGATATTCTGGTATGTACTCGGGGATATTCATCAATGTGGGATTCCGCATCATTCAGTTATCATTAACCAAAATTATAAGCAATGGTTATAATGACAAATGACAATTGTGTGCATTGAGAGATTTTGCATGATAATGTGAGTAGGAAGCAACACAGTTTTGCTGTTCCCTTTCAACGTTAGTCAGCGAGTGTGTGCAGGTGTGTGTTAGTCAGCGAGTGTGTGCAGGTGTGTGTTAGTCAGCGAGTGTGTGCAGGTGTGTGTTAGTCAGCGAGTGTGTGCAGGTGTGTGTTAGTCAGCGAGTGTGTGCAGGTGTGTGTTAGTCAGCGAGTGTGTGCAGGTGTGTGTTAGTCAGCGAGTGTGTGCAGGTGTGTGTGTTCAGTGAGTGTGTAGCTCTTCATCTTCAGCTGTAGAGATTAATGATGTTTGTCCTCCTCTCTTCCAGATATTCCCGGCCCGGACATGTCCTTCATATTCGACTGGATCTATAGTGGTTTCAGTAGCGTTCTGCAGTTCCTCGGTGCATTAAGAATTGTGTGGGTGTGAATGTATGTGTGCAAGTGTGTGTGTGTGTGTGAGAGAGAGTGTATGCATGTGTGTGTGTGTGAGTGTATGCGTGTGTGTGTGTGTGTGTGTGTGTGTGTGTGTGTGTGTGTGTGTTTGTGCGCGTGTGTGTTCAGCTGCTGTAATCCAGTGAATTAATACTTGCAAATGAAAGGTGCTTAATTTGGAACTTGATGGATGCAAACCAAAAAATAGCGTTATTCATCCAACAAATGAAGGCTGATATGAAAATAACATCATTACAGTGCTGAATGTCTGATGGCATCCAAGTAGAACTTGGACGTTTCTACCATCGCTCCACACACACACACACTGTTATGCCTTTCAGCCCTAATATAAATAATGCTTATATTGAGATTTCTTTTTTAATAACACTAATTGTATCAACGGCTCAAGCAGTTGACAGGCTAGAACAACACAACTCAACGCCACAGTCTCACCAGTGAATAACACGACATCAATCAACATGTGAATGAGAGATTTTCTTTCTCATAATCAATTTCCAAAGGTGGCGACTGAAAAACTTGGATCGTATACAATCTAAACAAATTAGGGTGTCTTGAATAAGCTGAACCGTTCCTCCTCTCTGCCTGTCGGGCGCGTTTACACACGCTAACAGCCCTCGGGCCAAAGAAGCAGGACATTTTTCAACAGGTTTCTTTGATGAAGTCATAAATCATTCATTGAGTGTCCACAACAATGTAAGTTGTGAGTGTTAGCATATTCAGCTTACCGTGTCTCAAAGGTTAAAAGTTCAAGACTACTAACTGAATAAACTACTTATTGTTCCTGGGTTGTGCTTTCATTGTGTAGATGGTGCAAGGCTGATTTTCAAGTCTTGAGGATATTAAATCCAAGTCAAACTCAATTTCAAAGGAATATTCTTGGATAAATACAACTTAAGCTCCGTTGAATAGCATATACTTAGGGTTAGTGATTTGAACAAAGCCCTAAACTAAAGTATAACATTTTGTCATAACTCATCCTGAAGCTTGCATGCTACGTACAGTACTTGAGGTGTGCGGTTACTTTTCTAAGCATTCAGGCTGATGACTGGATGATAAAACTAGCTTCTGAATATCATAGAGACTTGAGCTAATAAGCACAAAATATAAAAAAAAAAAAACGTAGCAACTGCATAGCAAAACCCTGGCATCAACACTCGTAGCAACGCATAGCAAAACCCTGGCATCACACTCACGATTTCTCCAGAAAAAATCTAGCTTCCACACTGAATGAAAACCATGTTTGCAAGCCTAAAATAATAAAATATGATTATACCCTTGTGAAGAAGAACACTTTAGCTATATGTTTAAAATAAGTAATAATATACATTAAAAGAGCAAACTGAATGTAATGTTTTCAGACACTTAAATACATGTTATTTTAATTAAATAAAATTGCATTATAATTAAAATTTCTATTAAATGCAATTAGTGCTTTTTTTGGCACACTTAAGTAGTACATCTTTATATGTTATTGCATTATTACTTCTATTGTCTTTTTAATATGCTTAAAGTATACTGCTGAATGTACTGACAAGCATTTTCGGTAAATTGAAATAGCCTATACTTTAATGTCATACTAATGAAACTAATGTATACTAATGAAAATGTAATTTCTAATGAAGCTTTTATGTCATGCATTTGAACATATCTGTATGATGAATGATGAAGTTGCAATTTAGTGCATTTAAAATGTGTTTTTAAACTTTACATGTTATTAACTTTAAACACTACATTTAAAATTAAAATCAAGTACTTTACATGTGTTTTAGTGTAATTAATTAACACATCAAAATATGTCTGCTCCATTAAAGCATGAAAAAAGATTATTAAAACTTGAATGACTTGATTATAAAGTGCACTTTTTTAACAACAGTCATGAAACTTTTTTAAAATTAATATCATCTGCAAGTAGTTTTTAAGAAAGTATACTTTTAACATTTGAAGTA
Source organism: Leuciscus waleckii (assembly GCA_900092035.1). Lineage (NCBI taxonomy): Eukaryota > Metazoa > Chordata > Actinopteri > Cypriniformes > Leuciscidae > Leuciscus > Leuciscus waleckii. Next base: position 9,618,998 of record FLSR01004884.1, read on the forward strand.
AGTGCACGTTGAATGCAAGTAAGCACACGGGTAGTCAGTGAAATGTTATTGCAGAATGGTTGCATTGCTCAGTTCTGATTTGCATGGACTGAAAGCTCGCAGTTCGAGTGGTTTTAATGCAGTGTGATCCCTACACTACAACAGGCCAGATGTGTTACCTGGGAACTGAGTCCCTCATAAGAATGATTCTGGGAGGTCCACCAGCTGTCCCCATCCATGACCCACGTCTCGGGGCAGCGCCCAGGGGTGAAGGGTCCGGCAACCCGGCAGTAGAGATGGGGGGGGATGGGTAGGATGAGGAATTGGGAACCGATGGGGCGAATGTCTGAACGAAGGGGGTCGATTACACATAAGTCGGGGCTTTTTTTGGGTGGGAGAGGCGATCCTTCCATACAAGCTGGCATGAAAGGTGGCTTTCTCCTGTTGGAGGCTGTCATGTGGAAAGCAGAGCCCACCATGGCAGGCGGTTAGTGTTACACACACACACACACACACACGGTGGCCAGGAACACGCGGCCGAGCTCGGGCTGGGCTTTTTAATAACAGAAGCCCATAAATTAAAAGTCTATCTGCAGGATGGGGAAACTGATAGCTTGGTGTTACTCCGAGAGAGGAGGCCTTTCCGTTGTCCGCGCTAATCCGTTTTACACTTCTCTTTGCAGTATTTCCTGGACAAACAAGTATCGTCATGTTTCTGGCTGACAGGCAAAGAGGAAAAGAATACAATTATTTAGAAATTATTCAGTTTGAATAATATATGTAAATATATGGATTTTCCACACTGTATTTTGTGTGTGCTAATCCGTTTTACACATACCGTTTTTCAGTAACACTTTATTTTAAGGTGACGTAGTTACACGTTATGTACTTACTATAGTAATAACAGTAAATTATGCATTATTACAAGTAACTAACCCTAAACCAAACCCTAACAGTAACTTTAGTGCATGTAGTTAATTAGTATCATTCAGTACTTAAAGTACAATGTAACCATGTCAGCTTAAAATAAAGGGTAACACATTTTAAAGTGTCCTTGTTACATATGTTACATGTACTTACCATAGTATTAACAGTAAATTATGCATAATTACATGCAACTAACCCTCAACCAAATTCTAATCCTAACCCTAACCCTATAGTAAGTACATGTAGTACTCAAAGTACTCAGTACTTAAATATATAATTACACTGTTACAATGACACCTTAAAATAAAGTGTAACCGTATTTTCTGGACAAGTATTGTCATGACTGAGGAACTTGGAAGTTTGCAAAAATAAGTAACATGCAACTTTTCCACTCAGCAAAAAAAATTATTCTTTTACAAAGAAAGAAATGTTTCAGTTTTAACATGGAAATGGCACAATGGTTATGTTGTGCAACGGATTTTGCTATACAGTGATAGATATATTTACATAAATATGGAGTAAACCAAAGGGAGGGAAAAAAACAGCTGCTTTATAATATTAGTTTGACTGTTCGGAGCCACATTTTGTGTTACGTAACGTGAAGCTGTTTTTGCACTGATGTCAGACTTCATTTGTTTAGAATAATCTTATCTTTTGGTTTGCATCCATCAAGTTCCAAATAAGAAGAAAATAATCAAAGTGCCTTTCATTTATACAATGTTTTAATTTATTAGATTTTCCAAAAATAGGGGCTTACCATATGGTTACGTAACACATAAACCATTTTTAGTTCCCAGCAAAAATAACTATATCTCTCGTGATTGATACCTTTACCATTATCATGGATTTGGCCCGCTTACGTCAATAACGTACATGACATCATTGCGCATATATCTTCATTGTGTCCGTGCAACACTTATCAGGGTTCCCATGCTCTGCTGCGCTCTAGCATTGATGAAATCCCGGGACAGTGATGTAAGCGCCGCTGCATCTCAAGAGACCATTACTAGGCTGTTATACCCCCCCTATCGCTCCATTAGTGAGCTAAAGAGCAGACGCGTGTGGCCGGACGGCTTTATTTACGACAGTCTGAGTTCAAAGGCTGCAGACAGGCTCGAGCCCGAAGGCAAGTGGCCGTAGATGGGCTGTTCAGTGTGTGTGTGTGTGTGTGTGTGTGTGTTTCAGATGGAAAACAACATTAAGTGCATCAGTTGAAATACTCCCAAAGCGTGCACAGCAAGTGCCCTCAAGTTCAACACAAGCTAGAGTAAGTTTGACGTTCAGATAAGAATATTTACCTAATGTCAAGTGTATCTTTGAACTATAACGTAGTCTCAACGGTAACCTGCGAATAAGTTGATTTCAGTTGTCGCATCGAAGAATGTACAGGAAAAACAGTGTTCAGTAGTTCCTGATGAATGTTGGTCTGTTTCCACTGCATTTACAGCACTTTGTGTTATCAAGGCATTTATCAGCAACTGTTGAGCTCAGGCATTGAGATTAAAACTTTGATTTGCAAAATATATACGCATGCACGCAAACTCTTAGCCAATCAGCAGAAAAGTTTCAATTTTGAATGCAAAAGAAAAACTTATAGAAAAACTTGTTGAGCTTTTATTGTGAAAAATGTTGGTTCGCTTACAAAAAATGTGTTGCACAATAAAAGACACATAATATGTTCAAATATTAATGGGGTGTATTGTGTGTCTCTATTGTAGGTTTGATTTTAAACTGTCCCACAAAACACATGCATTTCTCAATGTTTAATCTGAATATTAAACTGGGACACAGGAAAGAATGGCGAAAATTACACACTTTGACTTCAATCTTTAAAAAAAAAAAAAATGTGGAAGGTTGTCTTAAGGGGGCCGCACACCGGACGCGCAGCTCAGCGCCGCGCCGCGCCGCGCCACGTCTAGGACAACTCACCTGAAAATCCGATAACATCAGCAATTTTCTGATTTCTGTAAATAAATATAAAACTAAATGTATATTGCAGCACATGGTGAAGTCCGTATATACATTAACTACGATTTGAGACACATAAATGTAAATTTAATATAAAACTATGTAAATGGCGCTCTGTGGCGCGGCAGGATTTTGAACACGGTCCTGAGCCACCGCGGACAGACGCCGAAAGGCGCCGCCAGTGTGTGTACTCTCATAGAGAATAATGTGTTCGAATTTAAAAGACGTGGCGCTGCGCGGCGCGCCGCTGCGCGTCTGGTGTGCGACCCCCTTTAGCCTAAATGAAATGCCTTACTGAGCAAGGAAACATACCTTTCATAGACTGATGGCATGTTTTCACAGTTCACGACATTGTAAATCTAACAAAACATTTTTTATATGCAATGCACATTATTTATATATATATATATATATATATATATATATATATATAGGAAACGTGTGCAGAGCTGCTGTATATATAGAGCATCTGTTGCTCAATACTGTACAGTTATGTTATTCTGTATTGTCCATGTTAAATACACACTTAATTAATATTAAGTTACAGATTGTTAACGTTGCTGTGCGGGTGTTTCTAATACAACAGCTGAGGGAGATTTTGCAAATTTGCCATCTTTCTCTCTTCTGCTCACTGTAATCAATCTCCCAGTCATTTTTTTTTGTTGTTTTTTTTTTGTAAAGTCCTAGAAATGCTGTCGTGGATATTTTCTTTTGCTTTTGGGAACGCAGAAATGATATCTGTTGTAGTTTCCATGCACCGCTACAGAAGTTTACCCAACGGCGTCTTGGAACCCTGTAAATGTGAAAAGGGTCCATGTTCAAGCAGTTCTCCGGTTTGTAGCAGGAATACCTGTCCTGGCCCGTTGAGTCTGGAGGAAATGAAAGGGCAGATGCTGCTCGCGGTCTGTCTGGACTCACGGTGGAAACACGAGGGCTACAGAAGTGCTGCATTGTTTGAGCGAGGTCACAGTGTCTCGCGGTTTCCCTTCAGGCGATGCAGCGGTCACCCGCGCCATATGGGACATGGCCCTCAGCTACCGGCCAGAGAGCAGTTTGGTGGCTTTGATTGAATGGTTGAGACGACTGTTCGGGTTGGAGAGCTCGCTATAGATCAGACGGCCATATGGCAAAGCTACGGCTCATGATTTGTTTCAAAGACAGCCGACCTGCTCTCTTAACCCCGTCATAATGCTCCTGTCAGGAGATCCAGAGTATAGGTTCTGGAAGTAAAAACTCGTTCATTTTCTCCACAGGGAAATAGATTTTTAACGATAAATTATTAACCTACTAGGCTGTTAATCAATGCTATATGCTTTTGTTAGTCGTCAGCCCCTATTTCAACTTATTTCTAAAATAATTGTTTAACAGTGAGATTCCTGGTGGAAAACTACATTACCCATGATTCTGCAGATAAATATCCACCAATCAGAGAATCAGAGAACTCTTAAGCCCCACCACTCATGTAAAGCACGCGAATGTAATCCAGTCAGTCTCTCTACACTACTTAGATATTTGTATATATATTAGAAAATCATGTTTTTTTTTTTTCTGAGACAAAGTTATTTAGCATTATGTTTACACCAGTATTGTTTATAATCTATTATAGTATTTCATATTTTGAATCGCATTTATTTTTATATCTTTAAGTTTTAGTAATTTTTCATGTTTTTGTTAATTTTTTTTTATTTGTTTTATATCTATTTAACTTTATTTTTATGTCAGTCTTAGTCTGAATCATTTTAGTGCTTCAACTTAAAATTATTTTATATCATTTGCCAGGGCCAAATTTTTCATTTTCGTTTAAGCTTTTTAAGTTTGTTTATTTCAGCTTTATTTTAACGTTAATATATAATCTCAATATATATTTATTTCATTATTTATGTGCATATTTTGCAATAAACTTAAAATATACCGTTCCTATATACATAATCAACATCTTTAAATCAATAGTTTTTACACAAAAAATGTTAAGCCCTTTTTTTATTAAGATTTACTCATTTTAAATAATAGTAAAGTTCCATCAAAAGAATTGAATAATTCTTTTCACATTTTAATTGAATAATTGATTAAGGATTGTTCAATTATTCAATTAAGAAATTGTAAGGACTATTCAATTAAATTTGATGGAATTTTACTATTAATTGAAATGTGTGAATCTTTAAAAAAAAGTTTATTTCTCCATCAATCAACATCTTTAAATCAGTTGTTTTATATTTCTCCATTCTTTTTAATTCGATTGTCATGTGCAATGCTTCATGGGATTGTAGTTCTTTCCCTTATTAAAGGTGTTTTTGTATGATGTTCAAATACTTTTCTGCTTCGAATCAAAGATTGTGTTTCACTTGGTTCATAACTCTTTCAAAAAGGCTTTTAAAAATCTCTACGGGGAAATACTTCCAGGGCCGCCACTATTGAGGGCTTCATCTTGTGACGAGTGTTCGTCAACTGGTTAAGTTTGGCGACCACGTTCATGCTGGGTAAAAAGAGAGATAGACCACGTGATGTATGATGTAGGCGTTGTGTGGAATCGATAGCCGTGAAAGACGCCAGCGCTAGCAGAACAGCGGCGAGGCCAGGTGAAGCGTCGTGCCCCGTTCGGGGTTTGTTTTAGCTCAGTTTACCACTGTGAACGGGGGTTGAGCGTTCTTTCCCATGCCCTCTCACTCCGGGACACACTCATACCAGGAAACACACTGCGCATCACAGGAACTCTGGGAGGAAGTCAGGACTGCACTGGGCGGCCCGTGTCAGCCGTCTCTCTCTCTCTCTCTCTCTCTCTCTCTAGCCACGTTTGTTTTCTTGGGAAAGGTTTTGTTAGGAGTGGTGCGTCAGCAGAGCAGGTGTGATGAAACACCAGTGTGAACCGCTGCGTCTCTGACCCGCAGGACGGCTCCTTCTGTTTTCTGAAAACAAGCACAAATGTCCAAGAGCCTGTTTATATCAGAATCAAGGGATCATCTACTCACCCTCATGTTGTTGTTAGAAAATCATGTTTTTTTTTTGTGAGACACAAAATGAGTTATTTAGCATAATATTTGTACCATTTTAGTATTATTTGAATACAGTATTTATTGGCATTTTCAATTATATATTTTTTTCTATGTTTTCAGTTTTCAAGCTTTAGTAATTTTGTTGTCCTTTTGTCATTTAATATATATATTTTTTTTTATTGAGTACTTTTACTATATTTTTGGTCGTTTCCAAGGTGAAATCTCTCATTTTCGTTTAAGTTGAATTTTTTCATCTAATATCATTTCAGTTAATAAAAAATATTTTTAATCGTTTTAATTTTAACAATCAACACTGGTTTATGTTGCTGCCTTCTTTTATAATTATAGTGTAGAAGAAATAAAATCATAAAAAGTCTGTCAATGTAACTCATGCACTATTTCTCAAGTACGATTAGCTCTCGAATCTTGTTCATGTTTACATAAAATCAATATATATGTAGAAGTTTGCATACAGTGAAATGTTTCAATCTAAACATAGCATATAAAAAACAGAAAACTATTGATGTGAAATGGTCAATGCCCACTTTAAGAAAATTAACATGCACCTTTTTTTCTTTCTAGGACAATCAATAGTGGTCTTAGACTTTATAAAGTTGGTAGAATCTGTTTGGTTTATGACACATTTGTAGAAATACAATTACCTAATATTTGACCATTTTGGATTGATCAGCCAGGCCTTTAACGATTTTGTATCACAAGTAAATGTGTACAATAAGCTTTCTTTTCATTTCAGCAAGTTTGCATGCATCTCATTTTTAGTGTGTATATACTGGTATTATGTTGACTTTTTAGATAAATCGTAACTTATCAGCCATTGAAAAGCTTAAATCGATCAAATACCATCACATGATCATCCAAAATTACCATCCATTTCTCAAAGGGGTGGTTGATTATGATTTGACTTTTCTAACTTTAGTTAGTGTGTAATGTTGCTGTTTGAGCATAAACAACATCTGCAAAGTTACAACGCTCAAAGTTCAAAGCAAAGGGAGATATTTGCTTTTAAAGAAATCGCTTTTTAAGGACTACAACAAACGGCTGGTAGAAACTACATAACATTCCTCCCGGGTTAGTGACATCACCAACCCTAAAATTTACATAAACCCCACCCCCGGAACATAAATTCATCAACTAACCATTCAGAAATGTCCTGTTGCTTCTACATGCTGTCACTTCTTCTTGAGTCTCTCCATCATTGTCTGAATCCAGTTTGAACATTAAAGGCTAAAAGTTTTCAAAATGTTCAGTGCATGTCTGTGTGAGTGCAAGCCGTTGAAGCTCCGCCCCCTGTGCCGGGAGCAGCAGCTCATTTGCATTTAAAGGGACAGACACAAAACGATGCGTTTTTGCTCACCCTCAAAAATTGACAATTTTAACATGCTATATAAAAATATCTGTGGGGTATTTTGAGCTAAAACCTTATATACACACTCTGGGGACATCAGGCGCTTGTGAAAAGTGCGTTATACCACCCCTTTAAGGAGTAAAAAGTTTCACTTTAATTATTGCAGCTTTACTATCGTTATAACAGTCACATGATATGTTTTTTCAATCTTAAGGCGCCGTACTGTAGTGTCTCAACTGTTTACTGAGAAAACAGAGTGAGCTGTAGCGAGAGATTGTCTTTGTTTGTTTTAAACATTTGCTGGGTGCCGCCCCGACCGCAGACGCCAAACATCGCTCACCTCGCTCAGTCTGAACTGTCAGATTAATCAAAAGAAGATCTCGATGTGTGTTAGAGTTCAGCTTGGATGTAAATCACACATGCACATGCCCACTCTTGCGCGATCGCATGAAAGCTCTGGTTTTAGGTGTTATTCCATCTTTGCTCCTGACAGCAGCTGTGTTTGACAGATGGAGGAGCCCTGAGGGACGACGTTTAGAGGAAGACAACATCTTTGTGCTTCTATTCAGTCAGACGCGACCTTACGCAAGCGTGTGTCTTAGTCTAAGATGTGGAACCAGGTCTTGGCGTCATGAGATATTTATTCTGGTACCGCAGTAGTTTTACCAAACGTTAACCAAATAAGATCCGATGATCCGAGAGAACTAGACTTTACTTAAATACAAGCACGGTTTTCTTGTCTTGTCTTGACGCGTTTCCAATGGGAAGTTGGAGTCATATCGCAACCAAAAGTCAGAGATCGTAAACATTTCTCATCAAATGATCTGAGCTGCAATCCATTTTCATATAGCTCTGTCTCATTTGTGTCCAAGTTATTCTTCTAAGGTCTCAGATAAAGACTCCACTAAACTAAACTAAGTACTGTTATCTTCTGTAGAGATAGCTCAATTGAACTCATTTCAGAATTGATGCACTTTCCACAAAACAACTGAATCAACGCTGAACTGAATAATGTTACTATTGTCTTTTTTCTTTAGAGCTGCGTTTCAGCAGAATTTGAATTGGTCTCGTATTTGATGAAGTTTGCATCATTTATCCTGTTATTCTCCCGTGAAGCTTCTTTGAAACAATCTGTTTTGTATAAAGCGCTGTGTAAATAAAGGTGAGATGACTAGACACATTTGAAACGTAAAAGAGATGATAACCTCTGTGCAAAAAAAAAAAAAAAATCCTCTGGGTTAGAAAAAAAAAAAAAGGTCAACATCCTCTGGTTAGCCCTGTGGCAAAAAAAAAAAAAAAATCCTCTGGGTTAGAAAAAAAAAAAAAGGTCAACAAACATGTCAACCAAGGTTATAGCCGTGTTTCACCCGTATCTCCTCTCATTTGTATTCATGCAAACTATACCCACATACATTTACCACACCTTGACTTTACCAGAACAGGGACAGTTGCATTTCTTACATTTCAGGTACGAGAACAACCATTGGTTTTCCCCCCGTCCTGAACTTCTGCCACGTCGTGCTGCCTGCGGTTTATTATGCCGAATTATGCCAGGTTCAGAAAGCAGGTTAGGCATTGTTCTGTTCCAGGAACACAGTCCTACCGAGCCGGTTTATACAAACAAGCGTTTCACTGTTGTCTGTATCGCAGAATTCTAATTATGTGTGTTTTTGGAAACCGCAGGTGTCTCGCCATTGAGAAATACTGTCCGTTCACCTCTTTGTGTGTGTGTGTGTGTGTGTGTGTGTGTGTGTGTGTGTGTATAAGGCACGATTAGACATGAATTGCGCTTTGTGCATTTTTTGTGTTCTGGGCACTTCTTCATATTTTACTTTCGAGATGCGTGCTGTTGGACCGAAGCCCGATGTGCTTTTTAGGTCACGTATTCATTCCTAACAAACAGGTCTGTCATTTTTCAGGAGAGCTGACAGCTGAACGTGTGCAGGCGGAAGTACAGCGACAGACAGAGACAGGTCGGGATGAACTTCACACTTCACAGTTTGGATTTAATGAACTTCCTCTAGAGCATTCATGCTGATTCAGAGATTACATGTTTAACATGTTTCTTTTGTTCACATGCAGGAGCCACTCGACCTACACATCCATTTTAGGCCATGTGAGTGATGAACACTGCACAAATCATCATCCTCAAGATGCATTTACTTTAGAAGCAAAAATACTATTTTAGAAGTGTTTTAAACTTGAATTTAAGTTTATTTTTCTAACTGCATTGGCATTTATTTCACGAGAAGAACAAATGTCTGTGCAAATTCATTCACTTCAAGGTGACAAATGGTTGTACAGATATGTGGAGATTTTGTTGGTGAATTTAATTCAGCAATGTAGACCAACATATTTAAAAAAAAAGATTTTTTTTTAAATCCACTTAATGATTCCGGTTCCACAATAATGCAAAAATTTTGAAAGACTTATTTTGTCCAATTCATTAAAAAGAACCGGCTCATAAGAGCCATTCTTTCCTGAATTAGATTCCACTTGATGATTTGTTTTCCTTAATGATTTGATTAATGATTCTTTTAGTACTTTTTTAAGAATTGATAACTCATGAGTTTGAGACCAATTCATACATTTGATTCATTAAAAAAACAACCTGCTCATAAGAGTCATTTGCTCTTGAATCGGATTCCACTTAATGATTCCGATTCTTTAACGGTTCCTTTAATTAATGATTCCAATTCTTTAACGGTTCTATTAATGATGTGTTTAGTACTTTTGAAGAATTGCTAACAAACTTTTGAGATGGGTTTGAACAGAAAGCAAAGTTAGTTTGTTTTAAGTCCGATTCATAAACAAATGACTCTCGTGAAATGGTTATTTTTTATTAATTGATCATGAATCAACCTCAGATCGGCTCATATGATTCACTTGTTCACAGATTGGATTCCATTAATGATTCTAATTACATGACCAATTATTTTCTTTTAGTAATTTTAGAAATAGAGTTTGAGTAAGGGTTATTATAGTTAACTAAAGCTATAAAAACAATGTTTACTAAAAATGTAATAAAATATAAAAATTATTTTATTTGAGCTTTTCATTTAGTTCAACTTGATTTACTAAAACAACTAAAACTGGAATAAAAAAATAATAAAAATTATAATAAAAATTGCAGAACCACACAACAAAATTAATAAAACATTATACAAAAATAAAAACTATATTAGTGTCTCAATATTAGTAAAATAACACTTGTGTGAGACTGTCAGTCTTTCTGATGAATCCATTAAAAAGAACCAGTTCATAAGACTCATAAGAGATATTGTGTGTGTGTGTGTGTGTGTGTGTGTGTGTGCCCGTGTGTGTGTGTGTGTGTGTGTGTTGTGTGTGTGATGAGAACATTGCATTAGAAAGATGTTGTCTGTTTATTGTAAAGATTCGGTTCCTCTAACGACAGCTCTTTGTTTTCTCAGACCAGCTGTCCTCAGATCAGTCATGGCTGCTTACGGACAGACGCAGTACAGCCCTGCGTTACAGCCGACGGGCCCGTACACACCATACACACATCACACACAGGGCTACAGCATGGCGTCCTACAGTGAGTGTCCTTTCACAACCACCCTAAAGAGTGCACATCACAGCTGGTCTGACTCTCTTTCTCTCACCTCATCAGATATTAAAACAGAAGATGGTTTGAGTCATTCCCCGGGACAGAGCAGTTTGCTGGGATACACGTCGAACTTCGGCGGGACGCCACCCGGTCAGGCGCTGTACAGTTACTCCACACACGGTCAGTGTCACAGCCTCATCTGATCTATATGGTATTTCAGAACTTGGATTGAGCAATAAAGTATCACAGAATGATATGTGCCCATCACTTTACATGCAGAGAAAACAAGGAAAAGGTTGTTAGTAATAACGTGCATCTGTGGAACATAAGTGTGTGTTCACACTCGGCATGTTTGGTTGGATTAAAACACACTCTGGTGCGATTGCTCTGTTAGTGCGGTTCAGTTGAATAAGTGTGAACGCTGCAAATGAAATATGAACACAAACGGACCAAAGACATGTAAACAAACCAAAAACAGGACATGATGTCACTAGATGCGACACTAAAAAGGACAGAATGCTCAATCATAGCTGTTTTTTTCTCATCATAGTGGCGAAGTTTCCCATCACAGTTCAGTACAGACATCAGAACCGCGTCTCCTCACTGCAGATCTGTGTGTGTGTGTGTGTGTGTGTGTGACGGAGGGATTCCTGACACTGTTTTGACTCCTTTACACACTTTATAATCTCTTCACTAGTTCTCATCTGGTCAGAATACCATCATATGTAGCTACGCACGTACAGCGAGTGCATTTATCCCAGAACACAGCATTGTTTTAGATGTTCGGTAAGTTCATCACTAAATTATGTCATAAAAGCCGACCAATCAGGTTGTGAACATATCCTTATGCCTTTAGATCTAGTGTTAAAATGCCAATGTGAACGCTAAGTGGACCAGGACTCAATGCTTGTTTTTCTTTTTTCTTTTTTTTATCCGGACCAAGCGAACCGAACTACAAGTGTGAACACAGCCTAAGTTACTACTAGTGCTTGTTCTTTAATTAGAATGTAATTAAATCTACAGGAAAAAAAAAGCTTTTTATTAGGAATAAAATATATACTTATTTTTATTGTTGTAATTTACTTGATGATGTTCAAAAGAAAACAATTAAAATACTCCTGATAGGCCCAGCCTTACTTTGCAATCTAAAAAACAAATATTATTATCTAGTTTTTGAATGACTTTTCCATAAAAATGTTCAAAACATTTTTTTTTTTTTTTTTCTCTATTTTTTTTATTTCACACTACCGTTCAAAAGTTTGGGGTCGGTTCGATTTTTTTAATGTCTTTGAAAGAGAAAAGAGACTTCTGTTCACCAAGGCTGCATTTATTTGATCAAAAATACAGTAAAAATATTATGAAATATTTCTTACAATTTAAAATAAAAAAATAATTATTTATTCCTGTGATCAAACTCCAGTCTTCAGTGTCACATGATCCTTCAGAAATCATTCTAATATGATGATTTGCTGCTCAAGAAACATTTCTGATTATTAATAATGTTGAAAACAATTGTGCTGCTTCATATTTCTGTGGAAACTGTGATGGAAAGTTCAAAAGAACAGAAATCTTTCGTAACATTATACGTGTCTTTAGAGTCACTTTTAAGTGTCCTTAATAAAAGTATTAAATTCTTAAAAAAAAAAACTCTGTCCCCACACTATTCCACCATAGTGTATATCAGTAGATGTAAGAGATAAATAACAGACAGCTTTATTGCAGAAAATAACACAAATATTAAATATTATCAACCAGAACATTATAATATTTTTGCTGATATCGCCTATAAACAAATACACATTTTTGAACATCTATGTTGTTGGATATTAGCAAAATCTCCACAAACACACACACACAGATTTTTAAGCATCTACAGTCAATCCCAAAACCCCCCCAACACACACACACACACACACACACACACACACCTGTTCCCCATTATCCGCGGTCTGAGCTCTGGCGTCAGGCGTCTCTCTCGTTCTCTCAGAAGGTCAGAACCTTTCTCCGTTCCCTTCCACAACACGCTGGCCATTGGAGGAGTGTGTTTGTGTGGGAGTGTGTGTCAGACGGGATCTGAGCGTCGGATCGCAGTCACACACCCCTCTTCTGCCCGCAGTCCTGATTTTGCCAGCGCAGTGTGAAATTGACCGTTCTCGGTCAAGGTCAAAGGTGAAGTGGCACTAGGCACGTTTTCAGGTTTAAAGGAATCGAATCATTTACTAGTCATCATCTTTTACTCACGCGCTTTGAAGAAAACTGAAGTTGTTTTGTCATGCTGTGAAAGCATTAGATGAACATAACATCCTAAAAGGACAAAAAAGCAACATAAATGTACTATATTAAGTTTTGGTAACACTTTTTTTATTAAGTTTGCTTCACAAACAGACTTTCTATTGACTATAAGTAACTTTAGGTAACACTATTTTACAGTGTTCGTTAAACATGTTACATGTAGTAGTTACTGTAGTAATAACTATGAATTATGCAGAATTACATGCAACTAACCCTAAACCAACCCCTAAGCCTAACCCTAACCCTATAGTAAGTACATGTAGTTAATTATTGTTTCTCAGTACTTAAATGTATAATTACACTGTAACAATGACACCTTAAAATAAACTTTGCAACTACATGTCAACTTATTCTACTAACCTGAACCCTAAAACCTAACAGTCTATTAACAGTTTACGGTTACACTTTATTTTAAGGTGTCATTGTTACAGTGTAATTTTATATTTAAGTACTGAGAATTATTAAGCAACTACATGTACTTACTATAGGGTTAGGGTTTGGTTGAGGGTTAGTTGCATGTAATTATGCATAATTTTCTATGGTAAAACATGTAAATATGTATCAAGGACACTGTAAAATAAAGTGTTACCCAGTTTACTAATACTCTAATGAGAGTTAGTTAACATGTAGTTGCAAAGATCCTTATAGTTGGAAGAATGTCTAAAATGGAACACCAAAATTACGTTTTCTAAAACCATATTATAGCTTTTTGGGAGGCTATTGTTAGGTTATTATTAGGTTATTATACTATTACTAAAACTTAATTTTTTTTAAATGTGTTAAATGAAATAAAGCTGAAATATGTATTAGATAAAAAACAAACGATGTATTAGAATGTATTTCTTGAAAGAATGGTATTTCTATGTATTTGAAATATTGCCTTTGCAACTAATTAAAAAAAGTTTTAGTTGAAGCACTAAAATGACTAACCGGAAATAAATAAAAATGAACTAAAACTGAAATAATGAATTAAACGTAAATTGTAAAAAATAAACAAAAAAACTAATAAAAATGACAAAAGCACACAGCAAAATTACAAACAATTTAACTAAAATTAAATTAAATTAGATATAAACCTTTTTTAAATAAATTTTAATTTAAAATATTGTTGAAATAATAATAAAATAACACTGGTGTTAGACTATCTAAATAATCAGACTAAATTTAAATCATTATTCACTAAAAATCTTCTCTTCCGCCAAAGTTGTTACATGCAGAAATGTTTGTTTTCATTAACCGCATCATGTCTTGACGTGCCAAATGTGGAAATGTGGAAATGATATTCAAGTGCTGTAGTGAACGGGAAGATTTTCTGTGAATATTGACTCGGATATCAGTCTGTTCATAATCTGACTTCTGAAGATGTGAAATATAGTGTGCATGTATCGTGAACTGCTTTTATGATGCTTCTATACCACTTTCTGTCCATTCAGTGCTTGAAAGCAGTCGGTCACAATATATCATTTTGTTGGAAATTAATCGATATTTTATTAAGCAAGGGCACATTAACTTGATCAAAAATGACATTAAAGACATATATAGTGTTACAAAAGATTTCTATTTAAAACAATAGCATATTCAATCTTATGTTCAATCAAAAAATCCTGGAAAAACAATATTACAATTTTTACAGTTTTTTTATCAAATAAATCCAGCCTTGGTGAGAGTTAATGAGAGACTTCTTTCAAAAACTTATAAGAGATTGTGTGTGTGTGTGTGTGTGTGTGTGTGTGTGTGTGTGTGTGTGTGTGTGTGTGTGTGTGTGTGTGTGTGTGTGTGCAGGTACAGGGTTGTGGGCGTGCTCTCCCTTCTTGGGAGAGATACGGGGTTGGGGGGCGTGTGTGTGTGTGTGTGTGTGTGTGTGTGTGTGTGTGTGTGTGTGTGTGTGTGTGTGTGTGTGTGTGTGTGTGTGTGTGTGTGTGTGGCGCTAAGGAACAACTGCAAATAGTGAGCCACAGACATAGAGACACACAAAGTCACATGACATCTACTTCCTGTCTGTCTAATTAGCATAATCAATGAGTTATTAGAGCTATAGCAGGTAATCTATTAGGTATTATAGTGATTTACTGTAATTCATAAGCACCCCGAGACATCATTTCCTGTAAAATTGTCTGCTCGTGAAATGGATGGATTTCTAATGGGTCTGGGAAAGCGCGGTTACTACGTCTCGCGCTACATCTCGCCGGTCTCGTTTGATTTATTGGCGGATTCCAACAGGAGACCCGCTGTAGCATGAAATAAATAACCCTTCTCTGGGTGCCAAAGGTCCTCGCGTTTCACCGCTGTGGAGAAAATCAGAAACGCGTTCGCCCACGTCTCCCTCCCCCCTTTGAAGACCTTTCGTTCGCTTCCTCCGAGATTTGGTGCTGTTTTGACAGAGTCGTTTATCTAGGGCAGGTTTCAGAAAGAGAACGAGTGTGGATGTGAAGGGAAAGAGACAGAAGAAAGGGAACTAGACGGGTCTGGAGAAAGACATTCCGGCCCTGGACGTCCGATAGCGGCTCCACCTGAGCTGTTCTCAGAGTCATAAATCATGCACACTTTCTGTGAGCGCTTTAAACGTGTCTATATTTCACCAGCCGCTGCCGTCGTGTTCCTGCGCTGTGTTTGTGTTGGATGCGTCAGGGCCAGTCTTTACCACAGTCAGCTCGAAAGTACGCTCTTAAACTAGCTTTGTGCTTCTTTTCCAGGCGGCAGCATTTCTTCTGGAATTTTCCAGGGTGCAAACAGCATCACCGGCTCAACGCCATTCAGTGCCACACAGCAGGTGGGTCACCTTAGGAAAGCCTTCACTGATGGACTACAACCTCCCCTGTGATATACTGTTGTGCCCTTCGCCAGAAGAGTCACACGGCTACAATATACCTATCACAATTATAAAATCATCTCTCTTTTTTTTGTATTTCACAGTTTCACATAAGCCATCAATGGAATTTTTTTTTTTTTTTTGTCTTGTTTCCAGTACAAATATCTAAACATTCTTGAATCAAGATACATTTACTTGAGAACCAACGTGACTTGTTTGCTTATCAAAATTAAGAGTTTTTGCTTAAAAAAAGAATTGGGGCAGAATTTTTTTAATTTTTTTTATGTACTTTATTTTTTTATTTTTTTATCTCCTTTATCACATAATAACATGTGAGAGAGAAATTAGCTTATTGATCCGAAACATCACTTAGAGGATATAATATATATATATATTAGGGCTGCACAATATATCAAAATTATCGAAATATCGCAAATATATATATTGCGATATGCATATCGCAACAGCTTGCAATAACTGGGGCCATGAACCAAAGACAAAGAGAAAATCACTCACAATTCATACAGTGAAAACTAAGCAGTGTTTTATTTTTACATTTGATTATTCCGTTTCTGTTGTTTAATAACCCTAATGTAGGATAACCTGAACCCCTAAACCCTGTGGTTTACACTGATGTTAAAATAACACTTCTTACGCTACAGTAAAACACTCCTGCAAAAAGAATGTGAAACACTATGTGGTTATATAATTTGAAATATATTTTAAAGAGAATTTAAGTTTATTTTACACATTATATTATATATATATATATATTGGGAATAAATGTCAATATATAGGGAATACTTAGTAAAATACTATTAATAATAATATGAAAAGTTGTATGAAAATTTGATAAAATACTAACAACTTGTAAACTTAAACAAAAATAACTGTAAGTTGCTTTAATATCTGAAATCTGCTTTAATATCCAGATTTTGTCTCCCTATATATGTTAACATGAACTATCAATGAAAAGTTCTTCTGAAGAATTTATTAATCATACTTACTGTATATTTCAACGTTAGCTAATATTTATCAATAGACCTGAGCTGACATGAACTAACAATGAACAGTTGTATTTTTATTAACAAAGATTAATAAATGCTGTAACAAATGTATTGTTCATTGTTAGTTAATGCATTAACTAATGTTAAGCAATGGGACTATTTTGTAAAGTATTACCAAAATGGAGTTATTATGAATTTTGTAATCAGACAACCATCAGTGAACCAAGATACTGCCACAGTAGGGTTTAGATGGACTTAAATTAAACAATGAGACATAAAACCAATAAAAAAGTAGTATATAGTTGTCTGAGATTATTCATTCATGTCATTGTCTCCATCAGGATTTCTCAACATATTCCAGCTACAGCCAAAGTCAATATTCTCCATACTACAACACACACTACAACAGCCCGTACATCACCAGCAGCAACATCACACCCTCTGCCATCACCACGGCGATACCCTATCAGCACACAGACCATCCCGCTGTATCGACCAATCACAGCCCAGAATCCCACACAGGTGAGCTCTATGGAGAGAAACGAGGAGGCTGATTAACATACGATATTATATATTGGGGATACTTGTGAAAATACTATTAAAAACATAGTAAGGAAAAAAATATGAAATGTATATATTGCTGCGTTAATCTCCCTATTTTTTATTATGTCTTTATATATATATATATATGTAATTTGAGAATAATGGTAATAATAGGAAAAACTATTACAAATATTATTAAAAAGTTACGTAAAATATGTAAAAAATACTTGAAATTAAAATAAAATAAAACTTTCCAAGTTGCTTTAATATCAGGATTTTTGAGTATATGTCTCTCTATATATGTCATTTGAACATAAAGCAAAGTATGTTTCAATATGTTACATAAATACTACAAAAAATTAACACAACCAAATTATGCCGTGTCATTTTTAAAAGTTTGCATTTGACATTATTATGTGTGATGTATTTCAGTATTTAATACAATATTGCTAACATTTGCTTTGCTATTCAGATATTTGGTTGTACAGTCAAACCAAAATATATTCAGACGCCTTCAACATTTCTCACATTATCACAGTTTATTCGCTTTAGTTGAGGCAATGGTAATAAAATATGAGCAGAACTCAGTTGATATTTGACTGGTTTTGTCCGTCCTTCTGTTAGACTGTCTCACACATGAATTATGTTGAATATCTGTCAGCTGTTAAATTTAACTACACAATTAGATAATACCAGTTTAGCTCAACCAATCACCAAGCAATGCTTCATTTTGTTCAGTCTGTGTGTAAAAAGAGCATTAGCAATTAAAGAAAAAAACACTTCAGCAAAATATGCTCAGGTCAAAGTGTCTGAATACATTTGTGGTCCCAAATTTGTATAAATGTTACTGGTAGTCACTGTATGAAGACGTTTAGTGTATAATATGTCACAGTTTACTTTATTTTGCTATCCACACTTACATAAATGAACTATAGTGTCCTGCACATACTAGTAAAACAATATCAAAAATGATATCTCTGGTGTTTGAATAATTTTTTATTTGACTGTATGTCTCTATTTAAACAACGTCATCACGTATGTGTGTGTGTGCGTGTGTGTGTGTGTGTGTGCGTGCGTGCATGTGTGTGTGCGTGTGTGTGTGCGTGTGTGTGTGCGTGCGTGTGTGTGTGTGTGTGTGCACCAGCAGAGTACCACGCTCCCACGAGTCCTCCGACTCCAGGAAAGGACAGGAAGCGCTCCGGCGAGACGCGGTTCGGATGTGAAGCTCAGGGGCCGGAAACGGGCCAGTGACCCCGGACCCCCTCTGGACTCTGACATCGAGGTACAGATGCTGGCATTCTCGGTGTCCCTTACACAACGTCTTTCATTAACATTCCTGCGCTCCGCACCGCAGGGACAACTTTCACATCCAACAGTCCAGTTGTGCAATGATGTCTGGCAACAACCTCATCATAACTCGATGAGCTTAAAGGGATAGTTCACCTTAAATTAATCTTTCATCATCATTTACTCACCCTTGTGTCGGTCCAAACCTGTATGACTTTCTTCCGGATGGATGTTTAACAAGCCGATTCTCCAATCTGTCTTTTTCATACAATGGACTGATAAAAATGTTTTAAAAAGCGCAATAAAAGTTTAAAAGCTCATCTCAAAGTCATACATGCTTTGAACAACAGCAGACTGAAATACATTTGTGTTCTCTTTGCTTTACAAAAAGCTCTGTTGCAATACATTGAATATTAAAATATACAGAAGTAAGTTATAAGTATTTAATTACCAGACAAAAGAACTGGAAATATGTTTCTGCACAACATGTAGTGTGATATGAGGAATAGAGCGTTTGCCCTTAAGCTGTGAAACGTGGATGAACTGACTATAATTATCAGACGTTTTTATAAACACAACATTGAGATATTATGCAGTGTTTTGGAGTAAATACTTCTCTTGACTAGTAAGCAGATTATATTTGTGCTCATGCTTTGTGTGTGTGTGTGTGTGTGTGTGTGTGTGTGTGTGTGTAGAGAGTGTTTATTTGGGACCTGGATGAGACCATCATCATTTTCCACTCGCTCCTCACAGGGACATTTTCCACACGCTTCGGCAAGGTACAAACCAGTTCCTCCACTCACACCACTTCACTTTACACTGCTTTGGTTCTGCTTCACAAGACAACACTCTGTTTTATTGAGGTTTTTTGGGCTGTAAATTCAACCATCATGTATGTATGTGTATGTAGGATGTATGTATGTTGGTGTGTGTATATAAAGATTACATTTATTATGCATTTATAAAGCAAATAAAATAGATCGAGATATATAAAAATACAAATAAAATACAAATAAAATATATATATTATTATTATTTTTTATTCTTAACTCTTATTTTTATTTAAATAACTCTATTTTATTTTATAGTATTTTTTTGTCAAATAAATGCAATCTTTATATATACACACACACACACATACATCTTGTTTAAGCATTGGTGGTCGGTAAGAAAGAAGCATTTATTTGATCAAAAGTACTGTAAAGAAAGACATTTTTTTGTGTCCTTTGAGTAAAAAGTTCAAAAGAACTGCATTTAAGCATTCAATCTATTTTTCCCAGTAAGTAAATATGGTTCCACAGCTGTTTTAGAGTAAGAAACTAAACGTGGAAGAATGAAATGAACAGTGAAAGATATAATGAAGCTCCAGTCAAGCGCTCTTGTTATTTGGCCGCCCTGATTTGATTGACGCCACATGAACTTCTACGCAATCTCCAGGCAGCTGATGAGGAAACAATGGTCATGTTTCTTTTTCTTGGCCCGCAATCTATTTTGAATTCCCACGATCCCTTGCGGATTTGACGTGACACATAAGAGACTCTGAGAAACGCCTGGCCGTCTCGAGAGCGCAGTTTCTTTTTAAGGACTGCAGAAATGTTACCGTGACTAATGTGTCTAATTTCAGATCCAGGAAAAAGACTCCAAAATAGCGTATTACTCGGGCAAGGAATCCACTGGAGATAGAAAAAAAATCAAAGAAAACATCCAGGAAAATAGGAACAAGTTTGATGTGTGTCATGACAAAGCCGCTTACCGTCTGACAAAGAGCCGCGATTGCATTGGCTCAGATTTCGCATCTTTAAGTAACATGATATTTAACTGGCTTTTCTTTTTATTCGTACTTTATGTCAACGCCATAAGTCCATCACTGTAAACAGCCTGTTTGAGCTGTGATTGGCCCACAGCAAGGCTCGACCTACCGAGTACAAAACCACTCTGAGTGCTGAGACGCCCGTCTTCTAATGTGTGTTTTTAAGCGGAGGTGAACGTCAGAGGTTACTGGAGTCTCTTTACCATTCGACATGTCATTTATCCTCGGTCAATATGTATATATGCATAACTTAACATCTCAATGTGCACATAAAGTTAAAGTCCAAATTATCCTAATCATTTAATGATAATTAAATGTAATTAAAAATTATCATAAAAAAGATAATAATAATAATAAATGTAAAAAATTATATATAACTTTTATAATTTATTATATGTGTGTGTGTGTGTGTGTGTGTGTGTGTGTGTCCTGTCCACCAATCCCTCTAGACTGTGGTGGAGTCGAAATTGTGTACTGCCTTTTATAATGGCTCTATCTAGCAAATGCTGTACACACTGTATAGCCTATGCTGCAGGGTGTGTAATTTAATATTGTGTGTGTTTATGCATTTAAAGCTACTGATTGTGTATCAAAACTGCTGCCAAATCAAAGTATTAGAGGTGTGTTGTGGGCCATACTGCCCGAGGAAAAATATGTAATATTAATATTAATAAAATCACACACATTACATTTCGTTTTGTATTTTCCAATAGTTTTGATGGTACATTTACACATGAGCTTGCCTCTGATGTACATTTTAAAATAATTTCATTTTGAACATTTTATTTCTTTTAACCATGCTAATTTCAATCATATATTCACAATAAGTTTTGACTGTTGGATCAAAAAGTTACAACATTTTGGCCAGAAAAAAGTATGTATTTGTTTTCCCATATGTCGTAACTTTTATTACAGTCCTTCCTAAAAACCCATTCTGAAATGTTCATTGGTGGTACATCTATTATTCTGCGCTCGACTGCCTCCTGTAATAAAGTCGTCCATTCATGGCGGCAGATTATGGGTTATTATCTTAATTAAAGCGGGAAACTCACAGCTCCTCCTAGTCTCTCAGTTAATCTGACACTAACCTCTGGCTGACACCTGTAGCTTGATGACCTGCCAAACGCCGCCTGTTAGCTAGTGGCGCACAATGCCTTAGCTTATGTTAGCATGTGGCTACACCTACAGAACGAAGAGAAAACAAGAGAGAAAGAGAAAATAGCTGTACATGTTTCTGATTAAAACCACAATGACTTCGTGGAGTGATCAGCATTCTTGTCAGACAAAAAAACCTGTTATACCGCACGCTCCTACTCAGAGTGAGATGATATAATCATCACCTGTCACTCAAGCGCAAAGCTCAAACCAGGTATGAAAACTAATTTGACGTCTTGTTTGTGTTTTGATCCAGGACTCCGGCAAGGCTGTTTCTCTGGGTTTGTGGATGGAGGAGATGATCTTCAACTTGGCCGATTCACGTCTGTTTTTCAACGACCTGGAGGTGAGCCAAACCACTTGGGATTGTTAAAGCCATTGTGTCAGTTATAAAAATTCAGGTAAATTATTTTATAATGTAAGAAGAAAGAGAGCACAGAGTGGTATGAGACATGAAACTAGCACAAAAGTTGATGGTTGGTTCATTCAAAAAAACAAGAATGTGATTGACCAATCAGAACCAAGTTTTTCAGAGAGCCATGTAATAAACCTCTCTTATTGGTCTGAATCTGCACCTGTAAGAACGCCTGTCAATCCAGCTGAAATCTGATTGGCCCCTGCTCTGTCAATCATCGCTGATCTCAATTCAACCCACGCAAACACCGCTCATTTAAAGACGTGCGTTTATTGCATGGATGGTGTAAGATGTTCAATCGAATGATAAAGTTTGCGCTCTTTAACTAACACTTGACAAAGCCTTCTGCTAAAACAAGAGTGTGCGGTTTATCTCCAGAACAGGTGCGAGTGGAGGATACGTGCGTTACTCTTAATGAAGAAAAAATTTAATATGGAAATATTTAAGCTGTTATTGTAGAAAATGCTTCAAAGAAACTCTATATCCAGAAAGTGCTTACTCAGGGCTTTAAAGAACAGTTAATGAACAAAGCGCTGGAGCCAGCAGCAAAGCATAGAGGTCAAATGTATGCAAAACTCATTCATTTAAGAATTGCACATGACTTGAAAGTTAAACTTGGTCCCTCTCTGTAAACGGTGGCCCCTGCTTTTAAAAAATCCTGGATCCACGACTGTCATTCACAAAGCTCCTCATATTCCCCATCCCCTCATGTCTTCATTTGTTAAATATTTTTGCTAATTAGATGCTGCTTTCAGCTGGCAATAAGACTGCAGTACTCTCTGCTCATCTGTACACATTTTACACATATATTTTTTTTTTTTTATGTGGTGACATACTTGGATTATGCCTCTATTTAAGCCACCAGACAAAAATATGAGGAACATATTTTTTTTTACAACTGCAAAAACAAACGAAAAAAAGGTAGCAAAGAAAAAGAAAAGATTTTTTTTTTATATATTTATATGTTACGCTTTAAAACATATTTAAATGTATATATGTGTATGTTCACTACCATTTAAAAATTCTAAAGTTTGAGGTTGGTAAGATTTTTTAATGTTTTAAATAGAAAACATTAAAAGCGTGCTCACCCAGGCTGCATTTATTTGAATCAAAAATACATTAAAACTATAATATTGTGAAATATTATTGCAATCTAAAACGGCTGTTTTCTATGTGATTACATTTTCCAAATGTAATTTATTCCTGTGATCAAAGCTGAATTTTCAGCATCATTACTCCAGCCTTCAGTGTCACATGATCCTTCAGAAATCACTCTAATATGATGATTTGCTGCTCAAGAAACATTTATGATTATTATCAATGTTGAAATACTTTTTACAATATTTTTGTGGAAACCGAGATATATTTTTTGTTAATGAGTAGAAAGTTCGAAAGAACAGCATTTATGTGAAATCAAATATTTTGTAGCATTATAAACATCAGTTGCTGAATAAAAGTAATAATTTATTTTAAAAATAAAATTAAAAAATCTTACTGACCCCAAACTTTTAGTGCTAGGTTACGATGCAAAATACAGATTCATGGGTGGTAAGAATTATTTATGACTGGTAAACTTTCACACACACACACACACACACAAAGTACATTTAGGACATTAAAGAGTTTGTTGAACAGTCCTGACAGTAAATGCAGAGTCAGTGTGAGAGAAAGACCTCAGTTTGCCCTCTGCATGAAGAAAGGAGGGATTAGATTCTTTCAAAGCTTTCGAGGAGGAGGTGCAAAAAAATGACAACATTTGAGTGTTTAAGTAGGGGTGTGTGGCCAACACTGAAAAGAAGATTTGTCCCGGGGAGGAACAACAGCTCAGGGGTGGAGGGCACAGGTTTTAATCACAGCCCCTTCCCTCTTCTTCTGCTTTCCCTGGAATCGCCCACAAATAGTCCAAGACCATTCAGCATTCAAATCTGTTTGTCAGCTGGGGAACAGAGAAATGCCGTGGGCAAAACAACTGCAGTGCTTAGAAACACAGGCGTGATTGATGGCCTAACTTGCCCATTTAAAGCTTTAATCAATCAGAGAAATCTTAGGAAGCAGAATAGTTCAATAGTGAAAAGCTAAATATTTAGGATGGGTGATTAATATCAGAGATAGGTGGTTGGAAAACAAATTTCATGCATGACCATAAATAATAAAATACAGTCCCTCCAGAAAAACGCGATTATGCGATCGCATAATTCAATGCATAATCTATGCATATGCATAATATGTGGGGCTTGCATGATTTCATAATCCCCACATTTTCGTTGCAAAAAAGTCACATATATCTGAGCAGAAAGTTGAAAAATGTTGCGTTTACTTCACTCAGAGC
This sequence comes from Leuciscus waleckii, assembly GCA_900092035.1. Taxonomy (NCBI): domain Eukaryota; kingdom Metazoa; phylum Chordata; class Actinopteri; order Cypriniformes; family Leuciscidae; genus Leuciscus; species Leuciscus waleckii. Next base: position 9,643,443 of record FLSR01004884.1, read on the forward strand.
AGTCATGTTGCCATGGGAACGTTATGAAGTGACGTTATTACAGTTGTAAGTAGTATATTAGTAGTATGTAAATTTACGTTACAGTAAGAGATTGCACTTTGTGCATTGGAAGCACTTATTTTAACAGAAGATGTCTGTTGTGTATAGCAACCTCTGTAAAACAGGAAGCACACATTTTATTTTATTTTATTTTATTTTATTTTATTTTATTTTTTTATTTTATTTTATTTTATTTTATTTTATTTTATTTTATTTTATTTTATTTTATTTTATTTATTCATTTTTACAGAAGTTGTAGCATATTCCTTTTGTTAAGCTACAGAACTTGTTTGACTCATCAATGTTTTGTAAGTTTGAGCCATGTGTTTATTAAGGTCTGAAATAAAACAAGATGAGAACTTAAATATTCCTCGCATAAAATTGCATAAATATCCCGCAAATTCCATGGCATTTTTTAAGAAAACGTGCCGCATAATCAAGGATTTTTGGCCGCAACAATCACAAAAAAACCCCACATTTTTCTGGAAGGACTGAAAATAGAAGAACATTGAAGAAGGAGGAATCCACCCGAACAACCACATAGAAATTGACTAAAAACAATCAAAAACAAGTTTGGCTTATATTGGCTTATATAATTTGGCTTATATTTCCAACAGAAAATGTAGTAGATGTGCTTAAAGTGAAAAAATCTAGTTATAATTATTAATTTAAGAAAAACTGAAGTCAGTGGGAGCATGAGGCATATCTGTGAAAATATGAAAAACAATAGGAGAGCATGAGCTTTAGTCAGTGCTAAAGGCTTAGTAATTGTTTTGCATTGATTAGCGTAATTCAGTTTGTAAGACTAAGCGAATCCAAATCTTTATCAAATTTACACGTGTTATGTATCGCTAAATCAACACGGAGATGCACACTAGATCATGATCTCAAGTGAAGAGCAGATGTTCATCTCATGCATCGACCAGCGTAATTCGTGTATACTGGCAGTCGTCCGTGTGAACTCGGCCAAGACATCGGCTAATGCGCAGCGTTAATGAACGTACGAGATCGGGTTTAGACGGCGAGGTTCTGTCTGCCATCTTTCGGATATTTTACCCTCCGGTGTGTTAAAGGCGCCTGGATGTCTTGTGTCACTGTGGCCTGTTCCTGCTTTTCTGTTGTTCGCCTTTTTTAATATTTCAGTCTCGCTCAGCGTCGTTCCCCGAGGCTCGGCGACGGATGAACCTGTCTGACAAGTACATCTCTACACTGAAACATATACACCTCATGCATATCTGCTTTCCCTTCATTTCCTAGGAATGTGACCAGGTTCACATCGATGATGTGGCCTCGGATGACAATGGGCAGGACTTGAGGTAGAGTATGACTTTCCTTCATCTAGCCAAGTGAGCATTTCTAATAAAATCCTCATTATGTGCCATAAAGGGATCCTTTTCTTCACATAATGCATGCTACTGACATGCTGAGTATTAAAGGCTGTTGGTTTTTATCATGGTTTCTCAATTTCTGCTTCCAGACTCTTTATGATGGACATTAATCACACGTTTAACAGCATGTCCACAGAATTATTAAAACACAGTCCTCTTGAAAATGAAATTTCTGTCATTATTTACTAACCCTCTTGTCCAAAACGATATTTTTTTCAGTTTAATAATGTATTTACTATGAACTGATGCTATATAAATATTCCATAATGCTCCAAAAGTACAAAAACACTCAAATAAAATATTTAAAAGTTCAATAAAAACAGTCTTAAATTATTGAGTAATTTATTACTAAAATAATGTATTTATTTATTTATTTATTTATGATTATTACTGAAAATATCTAATATTTTTCTTTTAATTTATTATGCACTGATGCTATATGAAAAAGCAGCAGGAATATAAAAATCAAAAAGTACAATAAACTTTTATTTTAGTTTATTTTAAAATCTTGTATAGATTTTTTCATCTTTCAATTTACTGATTTTTTTTTTATTTAATTTATTTATGTACTGTGAACTGATACAATATGAAAAAGCAGCAGGAATATTTTTTACAAAAAGCTGCAAAAGTATAAAAACACTCCCCAAAAAAAATACTATAAAAGCAGTCTATATGATTTAGTGAACATGTTTTATAAAAAAAAAAAAAAAGAATCTTTTATTGATTTTAACTCAAAATATCCCATTCCTATATCCCAAATATTCAAGTTACTGTTTTTTTCCAATGCATTTTTTTTTATTTACTAAGAAATTATGGTCTATGAAAAGCACTGGAATATTTCTTTCATTTCCTTTTGTGAAATGACATGGTGAGTAAATAATGACAGAATTCTCATAATGCTGTGCTGACGTACTGGTTATAAAACATTATAGTCTCTAATCCCAGTTTGGAGGCAGACCCTCGCCCTGGTTCCAGACAGTTTACGATGGATATTAATCTGACTTTTAGGAGCATGTTAGGAGATATCATAATGTTTTGGTGTGTGTATAGCGGATGTAAGCTGAGCGTGTGTGTGTCTGGACTTGCAGCACGTATAACTTCGGCACAGATGGCTTCCAGAGTCCCGCAGGTGGAGGCACGCTCTGCTTGGGCTCAGGTGTTCACGGCGGGGTCGACTGGATGAGGAAACTCGCCTTCCGCTACCGGCGGGTCAAAGAGATCTATAACACATACAAGAACAACGTAGGAGGTGAGAACAACTCGGACTACGAGGGTAATCAGGGCCTGAAATGTCTATTCTACAACAGATAGTTCCTCTTCTGAAACCTGATTGGCTGAAACACGTTGGAAGCCGTTGTAAAATAGCTGAAGTAGGACAAACACCTGTAACCGCACGTCAGCTGGTGTCTATAATAATGCATCAACTGCAAACATTGGACAGTCAGGCTAAACACTATTACTAGGTAGAAAAGTAGAATAAAAAATTTAATAATGAAAGTAGCAGTAGTAACAATAATAATTTATATTATTAATGTTGTTGTTATTATTATTGACAACATTAATAATATCAAGAAATAATAAATTAAATAATATTATTGTTAATAATTCTTGAAGAAATTAATATAGTTCAATAGCCTTTTATTCTTAATGAGAACAAAATCATTAATATATTTAGTTTTAAATATGCTTATTTAATATAATTAATATATTTATTTATTTATTTATTTATTTCATATGTTTAATATTTAGTTCAATATTTATTAATTTAAAGATGAATATTCAAATGGTTTATCATTAAGGTAAAAAATGTTAAATAATATTTTCATTATGGATTTTCAGTTCTTTGAAAAAGAAAAAATTATTGATGAAAGCATGGTAAAAAGTTTTCAATGCACTTTTAATGTGACCTTCATATAACAAAAATAAAAATGTATGAAATTTCCTCATTTTAATAAAAAATAAATCAATCAGTCAACCCCAGAACATAAAGTGGCTGTAGTTTTATTGTACATGATTTATTGTACATTGGGTTTTTTCCTCATATTATTACTGTTGTTGTTTTATAAAAGCAGCGAGTCACTCAAGGAGTGCAATATACTGATTTTATGTTCGACTTTGCTTGTTAAAATCACTGCAATTCATTGGTGATGAGGCTTACAAAATTCAATGTATTTTTAAGTATTAATCTTCTGTTTGATGTTCCGTTGGATCTTAAATTGCTTTTGTAAATGTTAGGTTTGCTGGGCAGTCCGAAGCGGGAAGAGTGGCTTCAGCTGAGGCGGGAGATGGAGGTTTTGACGGATCTGTGGCTGACTCAGGCACTGAAGGCCCTCGCTCTCATCAACTCCAGGTATAAACACGGCAGTTTGATGAAGGAATAATCCGGGGGGAAATAAACACGACATGTGCGTGCCGTAGAGTTTTCACAGCATTCCACTGATACTGGATCTGGAATATTCTTTTAACAATAGACTTATTTTACAGCAACTTACAGCAGTTTTGTGTCACTCAAACATAACAGGCTTGGCAAGCGTAGCACATTGATTCATCTCGGAAGAAAGGTTAAGCTTTCCTTCATACAATGTAGTGACCAGAACCTGTCAAGCTTCAAGAAACAACCAAAAATCATCATAAAAGTAGTCGATATTAGGGATGTGCCCGAAGCCATTCTATGGTGATGGAAGAAAAAATATGAGATAGGACAAAAAATATATTTGCATTTTTTTCGAATGCATTCTCGATTTTTACTTTCAGTTTTGAATTTGCAATCACACGTACTCTGTGTTTAGGGAGCGGCGGTTCTGACCACACACGTTACAAGATAAGATATTTGTCAATGACGCTCAGGATCTGTTACTCAAATCCTCGCCATTTCCTGTCAGTCATCTCTCCTTAAGCCTTGATTATACTTTCACCAAGCCTCCGCTTTACTGCGCTCTCCTCCCCAAACTCCCCAAACAACACTTGTGACAGTGGCTGCGTCCCAAATCGCTTACTCTCTTAAGTAAGTACTTATTTTGAATAAGTAATTACTTGTTGTATTTACTTGTGAATAAGTGTAATCTAGACGTACTACATTCACCATGTTGTCATTATCATGTGACCTTCCAGCATCAGTTGTGTCGCTTTACCGCCATTTCACAAAACAAGTCCTCTCCTGTGGCCTCATGGGATAGTAAAGTGTCACTGTCCATCATATGTACACTTCAGAATCTCACCAGAACTAGTAGGTCATCCGGGTACTTTTTTCCTCCTCGTTTATGAGTTCTGTGAATTCAGACATATTACTTTTGTGACTCGCTGTTTTTAGCCTATTATATAGAAGGGAAGTTTGTGATTTCGGATGCTGCCATTGTTTGTTTTTATTACACTTGACTTCACCAAACCCACACTACCAAAGGATCGTGTAAAACAGTAAACCTTGAGATTATTACATGTGGCATTAGAACAAAATATATAGAAATGAGAACATGTGCATAAAACTTAATTAGACAACAATTTTCTAATTTAATTCAACACCCTTTTATTCTATTTCATGAAAATGTTTATTAAACATGGACCTTTATTTTCCTTAAAAAGGCGTATTTCTGCTAGTGTAGGCTCATTTTGTAGCACAAACTGTGTGCATGTAAGATGCCGATACAGACGGACCTGCTCGGCCAGAATCGCCTCGAAGTCGAGCATCTTTGGAAGCGGAGCCGTGTGCAAAGTTACAAAAAATTGCCATACATACACACCACCACGCAAAATGGCGTCTCAACACACACAACCGCCCGCACCGCGATGACGTGATTTTTGTGGGGAGGCGGCGAGTATAAACCAAGCTTTACTCTCGTCATGTGACACGTGAAATCTGATGTATTGTAATGTAACCAAATACCACAGCAAACCTAACCATGTCCCTTCAGGGTCTCCGTAGAATGCGTCATTCATTTTCCGTGCCTGTCCGAATTCGGATTTAGGCTTCGGCTGCATCCTTAGAAATCTTCCCCTTCATCGAAGCTCTAAATTTGTTTATTTTTACAGTGAAATTCTTTTATAGAATTCCAGATCAACGTGTTGATTTGTGGTTGCACCACTGTTCCTTTAAGAGTGTATTCACACCAGGAAAGTGCTAGTTCACTTGCTTTAGTCCAGACCAAATACAATGTAGATTTTTTTTAGTTTGGTGCGGTTCGCTTTCACACTGTCAAACTTTGACCTGTGGAGGGCAGTAATACGCTCAGCAGCGTCTACACTGCCGGAATCCTATAAGAAGAAGAGGACTGCGCGTGAACAGAGGCGTCACCAGGATTTTGCGTAGTTAGAGTGACAAATAGTGGTGGGCGATACTGCAAATTTCGGTATCGATCCGATACCAAGTAAATACAGGGCCAGTATCGCCGATATCGATACCGATACTTTTTCATTTTAAAAGCATGCACTTGAACATGCACTTTCCTGTGCTAGAGCAGTGTGTCATGATTTATGAGGTGAATGTATCATTAATATGCTAAATCTGAATATATTTTCATGACTACTAAATATTTTGTGATTTGTGCTCTCAACTCGCCATTAATTAGTCAGTGACTTTTACAAAACTACCCTAATTATAGTACTAGCCTACTACTAGCCTACTGTTCAAAAGTTTGAGGTCTGTAAGATTTAATTCTCTTCTACATTTATTTGATCAAAAATACAGTAAAAACTGTAATATTACAATTTAACATAGGCTATCTGTTTTCTATGTCATAGTAAACTGTAATTTATTCATGTGATCAAAGCTGAATTTTCAGCATCATTACTCCAGTCATGATGATAATTCATTTTAATATGCTGATTTGCTGCTCAGGAAACATTTCTTATTATTATCAATGTTGAAAACAGTTTCATATTTTTGTGGAAACCATGATACATCTTTTGCAGAATTATTTGATGAACAAAGTTGAAAGAACAGCATTTATATGAAGTAGATTATTTTTTAACAGTGTAAAACCCTTGACTGTCACTTTTGATCAATTTAATGCATCGATCCTTGTTGAATAAAATATAAATTTCATTTAAAAAAATCTTACTGACGTCAACATTTTGAACCGTTATGTACACTTGGTTTGTTTATTGCGAAATAATTCCCGATTGTTTCTGTCTAAGCAAGGCTTCGTTTCCCAAACGCACTGGGCCTGTGAGCTCAGCGAAGCACCAGCATCGAACGCTCTCTGTGATTGATTGGTTTCGTCTTGTATCCAGATGACTAGGAGAAAAAGTTCTATCCTACACAATTATCCGCTAACATTCGCTTATTTTTCCACTTAGAAGCTTATTTTACGCACTGAATTGAGTGCTAAACTAATAATACTGGTAAAAAATATACTGGTAAAAAACACATTTGGATCGATATTTTTATGTGAGGATCGATCCTTTTCAATACCACGTCAGTATCGAAAGTATCCTACTTCAGGATCGATCCGCCCACCCCGAGTGACAAATCGTACCAGCGTACTTTGAAGTCAAAATGCGTATCCGTTGCATGCGTACAGGTTGGCAGGTCTGCTGTATTTATAACTAGCATTATGTAGCTCCAGTCCCTGCATTGCAAAACGTAACACGATGTAACTACAGAAGAGTCAAGTTTTTAATAGGAAAAATATCGAAACTCTTTGGTCATTTTTTGACAGAGACGCGAACAGTCTAATCAGATTCAATGATATATGCTAAGCTATGCTAAGTGCTACGCCAGACCCAGAGATCGGCTGAATGGAATCGAAAATGGTAAAATGGTAAAAGTTTAACTCTAGGGGAGTTGGAAAATAAGCCTATTTCCAAAAAAAAGTGGAGTGTTCCTTTAAGAACAAATTGCGCAACGGAATAAAGTACAGGGTTAGTTACAAACTAGCTAGTAACGTTAGTTACTAAGCCTTTAGTGTGGACTTTACGTTCCAATTTAAGAAAGAACTTACGAACGGCTGGTGCAACCCTACCCAGGTCCCGAATCAGCGCCATGTTGGACTTTGGCGGCTTCACTTTTCACCAATGGAAGACAGTGAAGGGACGTCGTCCATCTTTTTTTACAGTCTATGATACATAGTAATATATGAGTGCACCGTCTTTGTATCTTTAGGTTTTAGAACAGTCCTTAACGTTTTATAAGTACTAAATCATTTAAAAGTAATTCAAGTGTAACGTTAATTAACCGGTCTCTGTTACCTGGCTTGTCCACCGTAACTGTGCTGGTTCTCTTTCGACGGGGGAACTGCTAACTTCGGCCGCTGCCCTTCGTTTCACAACCTGCCCATAAACAAAACAGTGCACATTTCTGACAACATATTTTAACATCCAAGGTAATTATATTCAGTGTCTTTAGGAAAAGAAGTTATTTGTTTTATGCAAGGGATTAGGCGTTTGTTTCCATCACGGGAAAAGGCCGATGCGACAGTCGTTTAGGATAACGTTAGGTGACTGACGTTCCTATGTTGCTTCGCATAAAATAAAACGATTAACAACATACTACCGATTTTATAGATTTAATAAAACATACACACACCAGTGTTTTACCGTAGAAATGGAGCAATTCGGCGGAAATAAGAACTGCTCTCTGAGGAGGAGGATGAAAAAAGCCCGCACGCAGAAACTGAACCGTTGGGTTTACTACGTGAGAGGATCGTGGGGGAGGGGCGCGTTTGTGGCCTTCACGCTATAATCGGACATTTCCTACTTCCCACTTCTGAAGTCGTGATTACGCGTTCGCCGCATTCCAGTGCTTTGTTGTCGGAAAGAACAGATTATGGAGGACACCAGGTTTATTCTTGCCTATTTATTGAGGAAATCGTTTAAAAGTCTAAATTATATAATTTAGCGTCTCATTCATTGAAAACCATAAACATTGAATTTCAGTCAAATACCCAAGGCTATTTTTGCTGTGTATAGTATAATACATGCAATATTATTATATATTTATCATTGCAGTACTTTAAGGACAAGACAAGGTGATGTAGCTGTTGTGAAAAATAATAATAATAAAAAATAAAAAATAGCAAAGAACAGCAGTCACAGCAGCAATCGTTCACCCCAATGATGTTTGCCCATCTCGGGAACATTGGTATATCCCCGAACTTCCCAGGGGTAAATACGACTTGAGAGACAATTTTTAACTAGGAAACTCGCATTATTTATTATTGTGCTATTTACAAAGCCACTAAATTTT
>FLSR01004884.1:9652330-9701576 GCA_900092035.1 Leuciscus waleckii
CACACACACACACACACACAAACACAGAGATAAATCTAATTCTGGCACATTTTACAGCCTCTTATTGGCTCAGTAACATAAAACCTGGAAGAGGTCAAGCATATTAAGTCTTCCAAACGCACAATCGATGTAAAAGACCTCAGCTAAAGCTAGATATTAATATAAAAACATAATTACAATGCACATTATAGTTATTGTAAACAATTATAGAATAAAATAAATAAATATGTCATATATAATTATAGTATTATTATTTAATGCATATTTTTGTATATGATAAATATACAAAAGCTGTAATACAATTATATAAATCATTAAAATTTTATGCAATTGTAAATACAAATAAATAAAATGTCATGTTTCAGACAGATTTCATTTTAGTAAAGTTTTAGAATGAAGTACTATAACATTTATTATCCAAATTATTATTTTTAACAGCCAAGTAACACCAGAAAAGTGTTGCTATAAACATGTTCTCCATGTAATTTTTTCTTAATTTTTTTCATGCATTAAAATGCATTATTTGCAGAGCCTGAACATCCATTAAGAAATCAGAAACAGTTTTTCAGCCGCACACCGACCTTAACCTGTTTATTCGTCCCAATGTCCACTAATAATAATGGGGGCTCAGTTTTGCCATGAAGCACATCATGCAAAGATCCCGTAATCAAAAAAGCAGGCACACACACTCAACCCTGCTGTTGACTCTTGAGTTATTTGTCATCCAGCATTCAGCATAACAAGTTTATGGCTACAAAGTCTACTATGTTCCAGAGTCCAGGCCGAAAGGGGTTCTTCCAGCGAGAGAAACCAGTAAGAGACTGTGACCTTGAGCAGCCGCTGATTACGCGGACCAACATGTACCAGCAACGAGTTCACTCACTCCAGTGCCCTTGATGCCCTTGATGCCCTCGCTGGACATGACTGACATGTACATGATACAACACTTATCATCTGACACACACGCACATTCACTTCAGGCTCTTTTGGGGACATTATAACCTCATCAGGATGACTATAGGCTGTGCAGGGCCGATACTCAGATTAGTGCTGGACTTTTTCAATACTCACCTAAACTTGGATTCCCTCACAAATCTTTTGTCACAATTTGCTTTTTTATTCAAATTACTGCACTGCACGAAAGATGCTGAATTTAAAATGTAAAGGTCTACGTATAGATTATGGTAGTATTTGTGTGCAAACAGAATCAAATGAATCATTACTGAAAAAAGGGAATTATGAAAACACAAAAGTGCTAAACTGTCATGAAATCAGTGGCTAAATTGTTTCCTATGTGTAAATAAATAAATAATATTGTTCTCAAAATAATGACAGAATGAATAGTATTAGGCTTTCTTTTCTATATGCGAATCCATTCAGCCGATCTCCGGGTCTGGCGGTACCACTTTTAGCATAGCTTAGCATAGATCATTGAATCGGACAGGACCATTATCATCTCTCTCAAAAAAATGACCAAAGAGTTTGGATATTTTTCCAATTTAATACTTGACTCTTCTGTAGTTACATCGTGTACTAAGACCGACGGAAAATGTAAAGTTGCGTTTTTCTAGGCTGATATGGCTAGGAACTATACTCTCATTCCTGCGTAATAATCAAGAAACTTTGCTGCCGTACCATGAGTCCAGCAGGCGTAATGATATGACGCAGCGCATGCTGCCTGATAATAGGCTACTGAGCTGGGGACTATTATCAGGTGCTGCGTCATATCATTACGCCTGCTGGACTCATGGTACGGCAGCAAAGTTTCTTGATTATTACGCAGGAATGAGAGTATAGTTCCTAGCCATATCAGCCTAGAAAATCGCAACTTTTCATTTTCTGTCGGTCTTAGTACACGATGTAACTGCAGAAGAGTCAAGTTTTAAATAGGAAAAATATCGAAACTCTTTGGTCATTTTTTTTGAGAGAGATGCTAATGGTCCTGTCCGATTCAATGGTCTATGCTAAGCTATGCTAAAAGTGGTACCGCCAGACCCGGAGATCGGCTGAATGGATTCGAAAACGGTAAAACTCAACTGTTTAACTCTGGGGGAGCTGTAAAATGAGCCTATTTCTAAAAAAAGTGGAGTATCCCTTTAACTCACCTAAACATGGATGCCCTTACAAAGCTTTGTCACATATTGTCATTTCATTCAAATTACTGCAATGCATCAAAGATTGATTTAAATTGTAAGTATTTATAGACTATTTGCCGTTAAGTCATGGGAATAAAATGAGAATCATTAAAGCAAAAATGGGAATTATATATTAAAAAAGTACTAATTTGTTATGAAATCAGTGGCTAAAATGTCTCATGTACTGCAGTATTTTTTGTATAGCATCATTGCTAATTAAAACAAATGAATAAATAATATTGCCAGAAAAACTACTTTATGTAACACTAATAACCTACTTTATAGTCTTAAGCGTTCTTTTCTTTGTGCAATAAATATTTCCTATTGTGTAAAGAAAGATTTACATAATTATTTTTTCCTTGTTTTGTTTTTGTGAGATTCATTAGAGGCAGATTTGACAGATTCATACGTGACATGGTGAACTCGGGAAGAGAGGTGAGCGAGATGCTGGCAGAGGTCACACAGTGCACATTCCCGGCCGATGGTGATTCACTGTTAGGTTGTGTTTGCTGGAGTTCAACACACAGAACACAGACACTCGCCTGAACCCGAGCACTGGCGTTCATCCAGCAGAACACCAGCGCTGAACGCTAACACACACACACACACACACATACACACATCTGCTGCTGAAACGCACAGAGAGCTACAGCTTCTACTCAGACAGTCACTTAAAGGGACGGTTCGGAGTAAAATCAACCTATAGGGTCCTTTGCACCATGACCTCGAGCCAAACACCCCCCAGAAGCCTTTTTTCCCTTGGTCAAACATTATTAAAGTTAGAGCTTATTTAGAGAAATCAGCCGAATGGTTTAGTGCAGGCGCTAATGGATCCAATGATGTATCTCGTAAATTACCCCACTAATAATGCCCAGAATGGCACCAAACTTCTACAGTAGTACAAATAGGTTCTGTACTCATAAAACAAGGCATTGGAAAGTTTGTAAGTACATCAGGAGTTTATTTAAATAACACTTGCCTGACGGCTCATGCTAACGCTAACCAAGACGTCAACGTCACTTCAGTGGTTTGAGAAAAGCATGTAAAAGTCCTGGCAGAAAGCCATGCATAAGGATGTAGTGTAACGATGAATTATTTTTTCCGAAGTGTTAACAACTTAGTGTTAACTAAGTAAGGGATAATGTAGAGCGAGGCGGTTGTTATAGCGAATACAACCCCGACAGGCTGATCAGGACCCCGACGTGAAGTGGAGCTTGATCAGCCTGAAGGGGTTTTATTCGCTATAACAACCGCCTCGCTCTACATTATCCTGCTTATTACATGGCTACCTAAATAAATCAATAATTTTACATTAAATATTGATGTAAAAAGGAGTTTATTGATTTAAAAATGATCGTATTGCTTCCGCTAAAGAAAATAGTCCGTTCCGTCTCTACGGTTAGAATCCTGCGTCCATAGCAACGCCTGTTTTTCATGGCAACGGTGTGTATACTTAGAAGCGGTCTGTTATCAAGAAATAACAGACCGCATTCTACATTAGAATTCAACCAAGCCATGTAATAATAATTGTTATACCATGGTCTGGGTGAATACTCGATTCTGATTGGCTGCAGGTTGTCCATTAAAAAGTGATAGAGGACACCTAGTAAAGGAGTTCTGGTGAAACTGACTGTTTACCGTTCGAAATTAATAAATAAATGCGCTGGCTACATCAGCTGTGAGTAACCATAGCAACAGGCAGTAAACTGAAGGGTTCTACGAGCTGAGAGGACTATAAATATCTCCGGTTGCTAAATAAACCGTCAGGCGTAACCAGGGAAACCAAGTCATTGTTTGTAAAAACTTTAGATTTCGATTGTAAAACTAATTAAAATATAAACTAATGTTTTAAAAATGTGTTATTTGGCAAGTGACCATGGTATAAGCGGGTTAATGCCCGACGAGGTGTCCACTGTCAGGTATTAATTGCCTCCGCCGAAGTCCATTAATACCTGACAATGGACACCTCGTCGGGCATTAACCCTTACTTATAAACTGGTACTACCAACAAAATATTAGTGCATTTCTGGAACTGGGCGTCGTTACACTACATCCTTATGCATCGCTTTCTGCCAGGACTTTCATGTGCTTTTCCCAAACAACTGAAGTGACGTCGACGTCCGGGTTAGCAGTAGCATGAGCCGTCAGGCGAGTGTTATTTAAATAAACTCCTGATGTACTTAAAACAATGTCTCGTTTTATGAGTACAGAACCTATTTGTACTACTGTAGAAGTTTGGTACCATTCTGGGCATTATTAGTGGGGTAATTTACAAGATACATCATTGGATGCGCCTGCACTAACCCATCCAGCTGATATCTCTAAATAAGCTCTAACTTTAATAATGTTCAACCAAGGAAAAAAAGGCTTCTGGGGGGGTGTTTGGATCGAGGTCATGGTGCAAATGACCCTAGGTTGATTTTACTCCAAACCATCCCTTTAATGCATTTTACTGATCAGATAAATGACCGACACTTACATTTAAATATATGCATTTATCCAAAGTGCCTTAAAAAAAGAGGAACAAAAGCTAAAGACACTGTTTGAGATGCATACAAGATGCAACTAGAACAAATGTAAATGCATTTAGTTTCTCCAAAGAAAAAGAGAAAATCTAACAACAATCCAATCGATCAAAATCGACAAGTTCAGGTTTAATCGTCTGCCAGGCGGTTCAGTGGAGCTGCACGATTAACCCTTAAAAAATTGCGATCTTGATTCAAACAGCCACATGATCTCATTCATAAATGACAACGATTCGGCTATGTCTGTTAAAGGTAGGGTAGGCAATTTGTTTTATAAACACTTTTTGTTATACTGGTTGAAACTCTCTTCACATCCTGATAGCAATCAACAATAGAAGTGGTCTAAATATTCAAATATGTACATACAAATATGTACTGTGGAAGTCTTACGGTGCGTGTCCACTGGCACGGAGCGATTGGAGCGGAGCGAGCGTTTTCAATTCATTCCTATGGAAGTCGAGCTTCACGCTCGCGCAGTGCATTGTGGGATTGACAGCGGACCGGAGAAAGCGTTGAGAGCGACCGAGAGCGTCAAAAGGTTGGGCAGTTCTCGACTTTATGCAAATATCAAGCGAAAAACGCGGTCGGTAGCCAATTGCTGTGAGCTTCGGGATGTGGCGTCTGTCTTGAGAGTTTAAACATGCAAATTGTGCCGGAGTTTATGCTAGATTAGTGCGTAAATCATTTTGTTTACAAATTAGACGCTTTGCAGTTGTTATATATATATATATATATATATATATGTTAAATATTTCATTTTGGATGTTTTCATTGTGATTAAACTGGCTGGGTTTATAAAAGTTTGTCAAATTGACAGGATATCTTTGCTTGGTGAATTTCGAAACAAAGCTTGTAATCGAGTGCATCTCTGATGATTTTACTGTGTGTTTTAAAAAAATAAAATAAAACAGATTAAACACACTCGCAACAGACACACCCCAACGGGAGACTTTATAGCGTTGCCAGGGCACTGAGCGAAGTTTTGCCGCTGTAGTGGACACACACATGTTTGCCAATCATTGCATTTGGTCCGAATGCAATGATACGATGTCCTATCTGCCTGTCAACGTATGCATTTCAATAACACCGCACACCTGCAGACATCAGCCGTAAACGTATCGAGACGCTGCTCACGTCCTCAAGACTCGAAGTTATGCATATCTATGTCAACACTATGTCGAAATGAATCTGCAGCAGTCAGGTGGTACAACTAGAGCTATGTAAGTTGTTTACATTCATTATTATGACCGCCGCTAGCGTAGCTAGTGAAAGCGGTCATATAGGGATTGTCAAAGTTTTTTTTTTTTTTTTTTTTTTTCATCTATTTTTTTTTTTTTTTTTTTTTGTCATCTACTGAATTTTTCATCAACGATACCAGGGACACCGAAACGCCGGGGAACATGAAATTTGGTGGGCATGTAGCCCCACTAGACTTTTACGGAAAAATTTCGTTTGGTCCCCGGGGGCCACTCCCCCCCCCGCGCTGGGCCCCCCCAAACCCAAAAAATGCAGTTTTTCCTAAATAACTACCTGAACCGTGGCACCGAGGATGAAGACATTTTTATGGTATGTTGGTCTTAAGGGCCCACATCAACCTAGCCCATAATCACTCATTTGTGATTTGCGCCCCTTCCCATAAAAAATGAAAATGCAATATTATTCTGCTTTACTCGCCCCTATCTTCAGTTGAGATGTTCAGAACTGCACCATATTTCATGTGTATGATTAACTTGACATCCTCTGGGGGTATGCTAAGTTTCGTAGAATTTCATCCATGGGGGGGTCTAAAATAAATTCATTTATGTGCACATTTAGTGACTGTACACTCATCGGCCTGTAGATGGTGGTGTTGAGCGAAGGGTTGCTGGTTTAGGATGATACTGTCACACACACACATGCAGGAATACAAACAAACGCAAGCATGCACACACACATACAAATCCACATGCACAGACACACACACACAAACACACGCGCACACACATGTACGCACGCATACATACATGCACAGCACACACACACACAGACACACCATACACACACACACACATACACACACACACAGACAGACATGCACATACTACTACTTTTTTTAGGTATATACATAAACACGCAATATAGCCAAATTGCTCCACGTCATTTATTTTTGTTGAAAGCCAGTGCAGGCCTGAGCGGCGGTCATATTTTGTACCGCCATGCGGTACATCTAGTTATTGTAATGTTATGTGCTTTTGAGACATAAGGGAATTTAACTATCCGAAACTGGGATTAAAGTTTATCACTCGGATATTAACACTGATGTCTACGAAAGGGATTCAAATAGAGCAAATTACATATTGAAAGTAACTCGGTGCTTCAAATAACGATTGTACCGATTACATCGATAACAACTTGACAAGTGACTGTTAAAAAAAATCATTTATCATTGGATCATTCATTCAAGGGATTCAGTGAGAAATCCTGATTTATCCAGTAATGAAAAGTGAATCACTGAATCATTCATTCAAACAGATTTAAAAAATAAGAATAATTCATTCAAATTAATTAAAAGTTATAAATAGACTGCAGCAATTAACATTTTGTAAGAGCCACTAGTAAATTACATGTTATTTTGTTTAGTTGTCTGTTCAGAATCGTGGGAGAATCGTTATCTCTATTTGAAACAAAAATCGTGATTCTCTAATCAATAGCTTAGAAAGTGTGCATAAACATGTTGGACAAAATACACACTGAAATACTTAAGGTTAGGGCTTGATAACAAACCCTAACCATAATTATCTGCCTAAGCAAACCCTACTAAATATACAAGACACAATTACAGGCCATCCTGTTGCATGCTGGGAATTATTGGATAGCTGTTTACAACTTAATGCAAAGCAGCTGTCCCATAAAAACAACTTTAGCACACGAGTCACAAACTCCAGATTGTGTTGATTTTTCAGTGTACGGCGCTGAACAGAACGTGTCGTACGGGAACTCATTGAAATAAGTCAAAGGGCGATCATAACAAGGGAAGCACTAAAACGTATCTGTGTTTGACTGAAGCACAGAAATGTCCCCAGGCTACAGTTTCTCCACCGTCTTTTATCAAGCGGAAGAATTTGTGGTTGCACAACACGCTCGTAAATTTAGTGTTACACTCAAGGAACTCAAGGAAGTTGACGTCATTTGAGAAAACACAGCGAAGGGCAAAACAACCATCTCTAGAAAACAGGCTCGGGCAGGTCATTGAGAGCACTCGGATATTGTACTGTGGCAAAGACTGAAACAGAGATCAAATCTGGATATAGTTTCCACCAGAGGAAAAAAGCAGGGAATATGTGGTCGGGTGTTTGTAACTTCACTCCCGTGCTCATAGAACAAGCATTACAACATTTGTCCCAAGAGACAACGTGCCATTCGGGTCTGGCGCGGTTTGAGGGAACGGTCAATGCTTTTAAACTGGACCATGATGAGGAGAGGCCAACAAAGTCAAACAACGTGCCTATGAAATACGCCAAGCATCTGGAAGTCAGAATGTTCCCAGATATGATCCAAGAATTTAGCAGTGGTGTTTGGTGAGGCAAGGTTTAGGATTGGTTCTAGACTTTAGGGTGGGCTCATTCGACTTTGACTTAAACAATTGCCTAGCAATGTCCTAGCAAGAAATTAAAATACACCCAGAAGACCCTACTAACCACCCAGTATCCTATAATAACTGCACAGCAATCAAATAAAACCTTTGCAACTGTACAGCAATGCTCTTAAAACTACCCAAAAGACCATTAAATGTGCACATCAATGCATAAAAGCAAGTTGACACGTCCTTTAAACCACATAACAATGCCCTAGAAATCACCTGTCAAAGCTCTAGTAACTCTAGCTCTAGTGAACGCCTGATGCATATGGCACACAAAATGGGAAAAACTTCAGGAGTTTCGAAGTCGTCATTTGATTGGTTGAATTCTACAGGATTTCCAGGAGATGTGTGTGTCACGTTCTTTAACGGTCCGCCTGGAAACAAAGATGCCGTGATGTCAAACCCCCTTATGGGAAAAGCAAGCCGGTGTGTTCACACTGTGACAATGAGCGCTTCCAGGATCAACTAAATGCAGGATTTTCTAAAGTATGTGAAGTTTGCGGCTCAATTGTTGTAGTAAACTTGCACAACATTCTTGAATTAATCATTTCACGCCGGTCTGTAATCGTAGAGACATCGAATTTATATTTTCACGCCCCTAAACATGACACGGAACAAACCGAAATGTGATTGGTTGCTTTACATGTCGGTCAGACGGTCCTTGGCGAATGAAGTCCAGACCTTCTGTCGTCAGTCTGAAGCTACGAAAGACTATAGTAATCAGAACCTAGTAAACCACAAACCAATGCAATACAAACAGCCAGAAACCATTTGCAAGCGCACAGCAATGAACTAAAAATTATTCAGCACACCCTAGCAACGCCCTAGCAACCACCTAGCAACCGTGGGTTAGTCGTGGGCTAATGGTTAGCGAGTCTGACTGGTAACCCAAAGGTTGCTAGTTTGATTCCAGAACCGGCAGTAAATGACTGAAGTGCCCTTGAGCAAGTCACTTTCACTTTCACTTTCAACTATGCTAAAAACTATTTAGAGCACCTGAGCAACTGCATAGTAATGCCCTGGCAACCAGTAGATCATTAGACCATTCCATCAGTAAGGGCATGATCATGTGTCCAGTTTGTATTAAAATCATATAACTCAGAGCTTTAATGTGTCAAGACCTTTTCCAAACAGCAGTCTGGTTTATGCACAGGCGTCCGCTTATATTTTAGAAAATCAAGTATAGTAAAGACCTAAGTGAGAGCTGAGTGATTTGAATCAACATGTTGGCTAAACATCAAGAAGCGATCACTGTGAAGGACTGTCAGCTGTTGTCACTTATACAAGCCCCATCATAACAACCAGCAGCGATGAGCTCATAATAACACTGAGTCACTTTTGTGTGACACTGGAAATGTGTAGCGGGAGTTCTTCCAAAACATTTGGAAGACTTCATCCTTTTAAAATATCTCAATACATCTATTTCAGTCAAATAAACCTTTTACTCATGGGGGGGAAAATAACCCGCGGCAACAGTTAAAAGTAGCCATGTGGAAACTACAGACTTGGCAACCCCGGCACAATGCCAAATGGCGTTGAATGGGTCGAGTAACACTGTCAACACCTATCTGTTCCAGTGTAGGTAAACAGTCATTCAGATTAGCTTATTTTTTCTTCTATTTTCCTTCTAGATCAATAGAAATAGATTGACTATAAATAACCCAGTAAATAACCCCCAAAATACCCTAGCAACTAGACAAACCACCTTAGCAACTGCGTATAAATGCCCTGGAAACGAGTGTTGAGGAAATTACAAGATACCTAGAATTTTATAGTAGTTATGGATGGATGGATGGATGGATGGATGGATGGATGGATGGATGGATGGATGGATGGATGGTACGTAAATTAATTCAGTGAACAGTCCAGCAGAGATCCAGAAAATTTAAGTTTTATGAAACCACAAAACTCCAATTTTGATTTCATTGGGGGATGATTCATTTTAAAAGGCATGATCTAGTCATCATGGCGGGCAGATTTATGGGAATGTTTTTAACCTTGTGTAAAACAACATCAAGATTCCAGTCTGATAGTTTTTCCGCTCGTCGTCTGGAGGGTATTTCCTCGGTTCAAATTTCTACCACTAACAGACGTCAAATGGCAGAAAATCTCTGTGGAAGAAAAAACTAAACGACTGGAAAAGAAGGTGCAATAAAGAACCTCAAGCCCAAATATATTTACAATTTACTCTCACATCAAACTGATGGGTTGGTGAGCTCTTCAGTTCTCAGGAGGATTGATGTGTGTAGGGTAATGTGCAGGCTGACATTCTCTGTGCTCCTGTTTGCTTACTCATAACATGATAAGATAAGACCAGCTGGATTTCTGCTTGTTTCCGAAAGGCACTGCACCCTAAATAGGGTTTATGTGCCCTACGGGACACGGTATCTAAGGTCAAGAGCTTCAGCAAATTTACCCGAGGCTTTAAGTAGCTTGGTCGGGGTCATGGAGGACGAGGGTTTCATCACCTATGAGTCGGGAGTTTACTGGCTCTTTGATCCGTTTAGTAGTGAGAGTTGACTGTGTAGGCTTTGTTCAGACAAGCAGCAGAAATCTGACTAAAACCCACTTAGTTATTTATAGTCTAAAAACTCACAAAATACATTATTTGAAATCGAATTAAAATACGATTTGGGGATATTGGTTTCAGTTGGCCTGAATTGTTCAAAGTGTTTTGCTCACTCTTTCCCATTTAGTATACTATTTTAGCTTTAAGTAGTACACGGTATATATAGGCTACGTGAATATGTAAAATAAAATAGGTCTCTTGCAATGCGCTAATGCTTGAGTCATCACTAACTGTGTTTCCATTGCCCTTCAAATTACACAAATTGAAATTCAAAATTCAAAATACGCCCAATAGAAACATGTCAATTTTGCAAAAACTCCCATATATCGCAAAAAAGTCGCATTTACAGGTCAGCTGGTGTACGTAAAAGTCACATGATCATTCTGAATCCACAGTTCCTCTGTGAAATCGTGTCATATAATCTCGAAGAAAAACCTCATATGTGACGCTCCCAAGTATAAGAAGCTTTCCTTGCCATTAAAGCTTGGATAACACGCCTACGTGTCCTTAGATTTAAAATAATGGCTAGTGCACTGGCTGGGATATATGTAAACCTACCTACCAACATCCGTCACCATGATTTTTGGAATGACTTATCACGAGAGGAAAAATTACGTTTACACTAAAAAAATTACTCTTTAAACTAACTTTCATTCAATTATGGACAGTGGCTCCACACAAGCAAATTATTTTTTATTTATATTAATGGAATTTGTTTAATCTATGTAAGCTCCTTGTGTGTTATCCAACACAACTGAATGAGAAAGAATCTATGTGAAATAGTAATGCCAAACCAAATCAATGGAATTACTTCCCTGTAACTTAAACGGGTTAAGTTTAGTGAACATGCTTTAGTTCATTTAAATCTGGACTGTAAAGTTAGTGTGTAGAATTTACATGAATTTCTAGATAATTGCAGCACTTATTAACATATAAATTCTAAGATTTAATGCTTTTTCAGCCTCAAATATTGAACTTATTTGAATCAGTCCACAGACTAACCAAATGCTCCACTCTTCTCCACAATGGCAACCCACTGTAATTTAAATGGTTCAATTCCAATGTAATTTAAAATTAAACACAATTACACACTATCAAGTCTTCCCCTTTCCTCATTTTCTCAAAATCACATAAAATTACACTTAATTTCAACATTTATTCTCTCTTAATTCAACTATATGCAAAGCATGCTGGGAACTAACAAGCACCGCCCAGTCTCAGTTAATGCAACACAAATCATTCATGTTATCCAACACAAACGGATTAATTAAACTTAAATTTGACATATTTAAACAGATTGAACACAATCAAATTAAGTTTTGACAAAATATATAGCAATTGTGTTGCTTTAGCTCATTTTAATGAAGCAATTTGAACAAGCAGCCAAAATATTTTTTTCAAAACGCCGTCATTTCGCAATAGTTTTTTATCCACAAAATATCGCAAAAGTTTTGTACAAATCTGTAATGGAAACCAGGCTATAGTACATATGTATGAAACATATACAGTTCAAGATTCAAGATCCGATATATGATCACTAAAGACTTTTCTTTACTTATAGAGGTTTGTTGCAACCGGCTGCAAAGCTTCACGTCAAGTCATTTAACCCCAATATTATCAGCCTCTTCAGACAAGAGTATAAGAGAGTATAACTGATTCAAAATTAACTATAAAAAACTGGTAAGAGTTGTTACTAGAACTTTACTGTAAACATAAAGCTTTAAAAACTCTATTTGGGATTGGGACGCTTTTTCCCAGTCATCTCAATGGCAAAAAGTGTCCCAATCAGCCTGTATTCATCCCTATATTGTATTTTAAAATATAACTTTATATGCTAAGGCAACTTAATTTAATACGGTTGACCAAATAACTGTAGCGTTTTATGTAGATTTGTTTGCTAAAAAAGGTATGTTAAAATCACTGAACTTCTTCAGTAAAGAATATACTGTAATCATCCCATACCATTTTTCTTAAATTATGTATTTGCAATCGAAGAAACATTTGTTGGAGGCACCACTTCTCCATCATAATGACATATAAAGAAAAATTATGGGAAAGGGTCAAAAGTAAATCATCTCATGGCGGTTTGCTTGTGACATCACATCACAAGAATGGTTAAAAAAGATTAGAAGTTAAGAAACACAATCCTGGCTTTGTCACTTTTTTGGGGGTGAGCGATTCTCACGTACTTATAATCAACTCGCTAGTTCTCATGGCAGTGCGTCACCGGTGGTTTTAAAGTGTTAATCTTCTTGACTCAAGATAACAACACCCAAACAAACTGTTTACAAGCTACATGGGAAAGACCAATCAGAAACGAGAGCCCAGAAAAAGAGAAGTTTTTCTTAGAAAGCAATAAGATTCAATGGAGAGCGAATAGACTTTGGACTAAGTATCTCAGTTCTCAGATGTTTCTCCTGAGAGAATGACCCCAGCGACCTCACATGTGTCTCCTTCAGTTTCAGATCTCAAACTTCTGAGATCTCAAGATGAACTCACACTTTTCTCTGAATGATCCTGAATGATCTGAGCTGCTCTACACATTGACACTCTTCTCTACGACCACCATCTCTGAGGAGAACTCAAACATAATGTGTCATGTTCCTCTGGGATGTGCTGCTCTTATCCGTGCTGTCGTCTTTCGACTCATCCATCTGAGAGCAGGAACATTCCAGTGAAAGTATGCTTTGTACATGCGGCCACAGGATGAGTGCAAAAATGTTAATAATCTCTCTCTGCTGGCAAGTGAAGACGCACGTTTACACTGTCAAATATGCAAATACGAGGAGCTGGTTTGGGAAAACAGCTATTGATTGAACCCGTTGATCTATCGGCTTATTTTAACCCTTTCCTCTCAAGGCTGTGCAGAAGTGGAGCACCAATGTGTGGATTTTCAATGTGGACTTTGTTAAAATCTTTTGAAATGAGGTCAATCAGACTTAAATGAAGTTAAGACACTACGGGTGAATAGGGTAGAATTAACTAATAGATTCACCATACTTTTCCCAGTTGAGTTCTCACAGTACACTAAGACAATTGTTTGGTATTACAAGTTTTCTGAAATATTATGTTCATGATTAATTATCGAATTAAATACGCAGTCATTTGCCTCATGTGAAACTTGAAAAATGTTAATATCGTGCAAAAGTTTGTGTATTTCAGTAATTCAAATTAAAAGGTGAAACTAATATATTTAGTATATACAACTATATACATATGATTATACTTTTCAGAGGGCCGACATTTCTGTATTTGAAATACTTTTTTTATTTATTTTTTATTTCATGTAATATTAATTTTCATTTTTATTTTTTTATTGATTTCATGTAATATTCTAATTTCCTGAGATTTTGAATTTGGGGTTTTCATAAGCTGTAAGCCATAATCATCCAAATTATAAATGTTGCACGATATAATTTTTTTTCGAGTTTCACCTGTAAATCTGAGCATTAGATTAAAAACATTGGATTTCATTGTTGTTGATATATTAGAGATAAGGTTCTTACGAAGGGGATTTTATCACTACATAAATCATAAAATACTGTCAACAACCTAAACAAATATTATTTCACCTTGTTTTAAGGAATAAAATATTATATACAGTAAACCGTGCAAATGATATATGAGCAAATCACTCTGTAAAAACCTTCAGAATATAGATAGGAATAAAAGTGGCAGACTCAGTGGCAGAGAAAAAAAAAATCCTTTTTGAGAAACCTGCCTTTATAGATATGTATTATAATTGAAATCTACATATACAAATAGATCATGTGTACTAAAATAAACACTTGAATGTGTTTTCTTTCCACCAGTCTGAAAGAAGACAAGTTATGGAAGCAAAATAGCCCAAAATTTAAAGTTGATCAGAGTCTGAAAATAATCTGTTGTTGCCGGCAAACTGGATGTGGATGGTTCTCAACTGGTTTTGATTTACGACACACTTTACATTGGATATCAATTGGTGACTCCAACACAAGTAATGAAAAACATCCCTCAAATCACACACTGAAATGCATTACCATGAACTGCACAGACCAAAAATATGCACAATTTTAACATGCTGAAAGTATCTAAATTAGTGTCATGCTCTCTGCGGCCTATCAATGGCATCTGACGTCAACAACAAAAGATATGGAAGCTGTCGATCTTATCGTCGCTCAGTTGCACTTTATTATTTACAATTTGCATTGCTGTTTCCACTGCTGTCAACAAGATCCAACCCACCAAGCTGGGAACCACTGCACCAACATCACCCCAGTTCATTTCATAAAGGCTTTATGATAATTGTGCATTGCAACGATGGCCCTAAATCAAACACTCTTTGAGGTCCTGAGTAGACCAAAGGTGGCTGCTAAATGTATAGGGAAACACTTAACCCTTTCCCGGCCCACCGAGTCGTTTACGCAATAAAAACCTCAGAGAGGGTCAGTGAGTTCTCTGTGCCGTTCTCAAATGACATCTATAAATCACTGTCCAAGAGGCGTAAACGCACTGTAAATTGACGGCGAAATGGTGCCATTGGACCAGATTAGTTCCTCATGTATGCGCTGATGTGATAATAGGAATGAATGACGCTAGTAGGGACATTTTTTACTCTAAAGCACACACACAACTCTTTCAACACCTTGATGCCATAGTGGAATGCTTTATTCTGCACAGGATGGCTAAGGTCGTCAACCGGCACGAGAAACAGATGTGGCTGAGAAATCTGGTTTGAGAATGTGGGAACTTATTCCAGGAGCGCAGTCATGTTTCAACAATCAGATAAGATCCTCTCTGTGGGAGTCAACAAATAATTAGCTGGAGTTAATCATAGAGGTTTAAGTGGTTGCATAATTTCAATCTCAAATGTTGTTCATTTGAGAAGAGTTCGATTAAACTTTGAGTTTGACTCCAAAACTCCTCGATGGTGTTCGCATATGCGATCTTTGATTATATTTTGAATTAGGAAATCATTATAATGCAGTCAAAGATAAAAGAGACACTGGTTCATTTGTCAAGATTCAGAGTGTTTATGTGCATGTGTGCAGGCTTGCCACTGAACTCAATGACCCCGCAGTCGGGTCGTACGAGTTGAGTCATCAGTTTTGGTTCACTTCATGTGTTTTC
The DNA here is from genome assembly GCA_900092035.1 of Leuciscus waleckii. Lineage (NCBI taxonomy): Eukaryota > Metazoa > Chordata > Actinopteri > Cypriniformes > Leuciscidae > Leuciscus > Leuciscus waleckii. The sequence goes on from FLSR01004884.1 coordinate 9,668,288, forward strand.
TGCCTGTCTTACGTGTGTAGGGTCAACGAGTTTATGAGGCACACACATGGGTTCACGGAATATGTTAAAAACATGTTGCATATCATATAATTCAATCTTAATTAGCTGTGTAAGTTAAGTTTTAACTCATTTTGTACTATTTGGAGTACAAGAGGTACAAGAGGTGTACTTTTACTTTTCCAAGCAAACAGAAGAAGAAAAAAAATCCCTGACCTGAGATGAGATGAATCTCACAAAGGCCACTAAATAAGCATGTGGAAATCATCAATTAACAACACCACAGAAACCACATATTAATTACCCAGAACACCTTAGAAACTGTCTAGCAATGCACCGGCAGCAACACACAACGCCAACATCGTGACGGCCACGGTGAGTTCTGCATGTGTGTTTTTATGGATATGCATGAGCAGTTTTATCTTGTTTTCCCATTTCTTTTGATCTACTCTTTCTGAAGAAAATCAAACCAGTGTTGAGCAATAAAAAATCCCAAAGTATGAAAGAGCTTAACCAAAATTTACCAAAGAAAGAGTCTTGTATAAACCACAATATTTCACAGCCTAGTGCTGCCAAATAACCCAAAACAAGTTTAGGGGTTTAAGTCCTTGCATGGCTGTGGTTCTTTCAATAGCTCTAATACCTTGTTTTTGCCAAAAAAACTAAACGACCACCCATGTGTTCCGGAACAACCCGAGAATCGGGTCGTATTGCATTAATTTAGTCACTTTAGCCCAATAAAGTTAACAAGAGTTAAAGTTTTATTGAATATGTTACTTAACAAGACATGTTGTATTGTTGTTATATATGTTTTTAGGTTAACAAAAGCATGGCCTAACAGAATCAACACCATTATAAACTCCGACTACTCGCTTCACTGTTTATATAGTCCAAACATCTCCACCGTTAACCAACTAATTCTGAAGTACACAAGTGTTAAAGTGCTTTGATTAATTTCTGCAAACAAATGATACTGATTTCTCAAACAGATGGAATGTTCTAGTGATAAAACTCACTAAAATGTGTGCTGCTGATTTCCCTCCTAAATGATGTCACTTCCTGGAGGATGATGTCATCATCAGGGAACTGGCTTTGTAATTTAAAGGGGCTTTGCTTCTAACAGAACGAAAAGTGACAATGGCGACAATAAAAAAAAAAAAATATATATATATATATAATCAATTGAAACTCTATTCCTAAGAAAACTTGACCTCTGCTCAAACCACAGTAGTGAAATTTATCATTTATAATTTTTTTGTTATAATTGTTTAGTTCAATATACTATTACATATATGATAGGCATAAAAATGATATGATAAATCCGCCAATATTTGCCCATTTTGAGATCATTGGTCAACAGACACGGCTCTTCCAAACACAATCGAGATGAATCTGTTCTCTGTGTGTTTTGTGGACTTGATCTTGTTAAACGCTACGGCGGCACAGCAAGCACTGCGGAGGGTTCAAGGTTATTTAAACAAGATCTATGTGCTATGAGTCAACATGTTTGCTGTACCGCATATCTGTACTTTTGTAAAACTATACTAAACTATCATGAGCGTGGGATTACCAATGGGCTTCAGTTCAGATGTAAGATGGTGTTTTTGCATCATGCACACTGGGTATACTGGGCAACACGCTTCCCCGGCTAATTTTATACTCAAACCTCATGCTCACGGCTCATACGATACACACATTTGCAACATGGAGGACCCTTACACAAATCCACAACGCATTGTAAACCCAAATAAGTTGGCAAAACTCAAAAAATGTAAGGCAATCAGTTGTCTCAAATTTTTTAAGTTAAGAAATTCAAAGTTTAAGTAAGCAGAACAGGCAGATGTGTATGTTTTACTTATACATTTTAACTTGAAATGTTTGAGTACACTAATTCATGCATTTAACTTAAATATTTCATGTAATTTCATGTAATGTGAACACTTATATTAGTACAAACTTGGCTAGCTTTAACAAGCTAGTTTGCTAACATACTACTTTGTGAGCACTTGTGTATGAGTGCAGAATTATAAAGGTTTTATTTGCTCTCAAGTCAAGCTGCATGCACCACTTGTCACCATGATGGTAACTATCCTAAAACCAACATTAACAGAAATTCTTCTAAATTAGCATAACAAAACATGAATCACTACTAAATCTCCCACTTAATATTAATCGTGCAAAAAAACAAACAAAAAAAAAACATTATATTACACTTAATTTTAGCATTTACTTGCCCTTTCGAGTGCCATCGGCAAAGCATGCTGGGAAATAGACATCCCAGCCGTTTCAGTTAAACTTAAGTTCGTCTAAATTGAAAGAAACTCAAAACAATTAAACAGTTCAGTTTACTTAAAATATATCAGTTCTGTGAACTTGAAAGAAAAAGAAAGTGCTAAATACTCATAAGAGTTCATTTGACTGAACTAATTAGTTTAATTTAAGTTTGTCCAAGTCAAACCAATTCATTATTTTGAGCGTTAAACAAACTTAACTTTACATTAACTTGTATTATTTAGTAATTATTTTAAAGTTAATTTTATATATCTGTTTATTAAAGTAATTTGAATCAGTGTATAAAAAAACAATATACAAATAAACAATAGTATGACTTGCCTTGCATTAATAATATAAATTCTTGATTTTATTTCAATTTGTGTGCTCTTTTAGCCTAATTTAGAAAAAGATTTCCAATGTTTTCACTGAACAGCTTTATTGTATTTTGTAATATATATATATATATATATATATGCTATAAATGTACTTAATAAACCAGTTATTTTAGTGAAGTTTAGTTAATTTTGTTTTCTTTATGTGTGGTTATTTAGAGAACTTTGAATCTTTACAGCTGCATAAAACGTGCTATATTTGTCCTAATAGTGGTTAAAACGCTGTAATTCAACTGGAGATACTTTTTTGTTCTTCTAGGATTATTATGCATGCTGTCTTCATGACATCATATTCATTGAATACTTAATATTTGTACTGTATATGAATATGCACTTCCTTCATCCACAATGCAACTTCTCAGTCTAAAATCTTGATATTCATGGACACATCCATGTTATTCATCAACTATTCTGATTTCAATACTGTAAAAACGCAATAAATGAACTTATCTCAATGCAAAAAGCGTTTTTAGAACCTTTTCTTTTCAACGTTTTTTTTTTTTTTTTTTTTTTGCGGTATTATCAATCAAGTGCTGCACGTATACATAATGGTGATGAAATGTGAAATGTCATCAATGAAATTCCACGTCGAAATGTTCCATGGCACCATCGCAAATACTGTACAAACAAGCGCGATTGCCGATCGCCTTTGGCCAGGAGCGCACAGGAGCTGCTGAGTAAATATTTGCGGTCTCAGTGTTGACTCAGAGAGAGGAGTTGAGGCCAGCTCAAAGCGAACCGCCTCACCTCCGTTATGTTTATTTATAAAGCGCGTTTGAGGGCACTTCCTCGGTCTGTGCGGGGTCATGCGCTACTCACCAACGTAGATCCATAAATGAATGGTGGGCTCGACTTCCACACACGATTCCTGATTGGTCGCCGCGTCCGACCGAGATAAACACAGCCGCGAGTATATATATAGGCTATAGTGGCATCTAAGAGAAACTCCACTGACACTTTTACGCACGTCGTTTTACGCACGCTTTAAGATGAGAGTGCATATCCAGAAAGGTCCTCAGATTCTGGAGCTACTGAAGAAGAAGTCGTCTGTGGGACTTCAGCACTGTAAGCCCACATCCTCCGTGTGCGTGCTGGACTCGAAGGATGCTGGCGGGAGCGCGCCGTGCGCGCACAGTCTCGACTCCATTCCTGGACCAACAAACTGGCCGCTGTTCGGCAGCCTCATCGAGGTGCTCCGCAAAGGAGGCTTAAAGAGACAACACGAAGCGCTGGTATGAACCTCTGCATTAGCCTATTATGCGTTATTTTCATTTATGTCCTTATATATTTTAATGATTTTAAAATAACTTTTTTGTGTCAAATTTAAAATAAAACACTTTTTAAAATATTTTTGTAAAAATTGTTTATGCTATTTAAAATAATTTGAATCAAAATGTTTATGAAATATACTATTAAAAAGGCTTTTCTTGCATTAATAATAATACTAATTATAATTCTTATGATTTTAAATTTTGTGGGTTTTTCATTTATATTTTTCTTATTTATATGTACACTATAAATTAACTTCAACTTAATTAAACTTAAGTAGTGATATTTTTGTGACGTTTAGTGAAACTTTTTACTTATGCTTATTTAGAGCACTTTATATCTCCACACACACACACAGTTTTAAGTTTTTTTATTTATTTGTTTTTTTTTACCTCAGATCGATTACCATAAGAAGTTTGGGAAGATCTTCCGGATGAAGCTGGGCTCTTTTGAGTCGGTTCACATCGGGGCTCCGGGTTTACTGGAGGCTCTTTACAGGAAGGAGGGCAGTTATCCCCAGAGACTGGAGATCAAACCATGGAAAGCCTACAGAGACATGCGGGACGAGGCTTATGGGCTGCTCATACTGTAAATATCCTGCTTCTCTTACAAGGTTTTATTAGTTATTTCCTGACAGTTGTGGTATTTTAAACTGGTGTATTTGCAGGGAAGGGAAGGACTGGCAGCGGGTGCGCAGCGCTTTCCAGCAGAAACTCATGAAACCAACCGAAGTCATGAAACTGGATGGGAAAATCAATGAAGTGAGTTGTGCTTGATAAACATCAGTTCACGTACTGTATCATCCACGTCTATGCACGTATATGACTTCTTGTTGTCTTTAAGGTTTCAGCTGATTTGATAAAGAGGATCGGAAGAGCCAATGTCAATGGAAAGATCAATGATTTGTATTTTGAACTGAACAAGTGGTCCTTTGAAAGTGAGTTTTCATGCAACACTTCCCACATATACTTATAGTGCATTGCTATAATGAAATGAATTTAACGTTTCTCTCTCTTTTGGTCTTATAGCCATTTGCTATGTGCTTTATGACAAACGTTTCGGGCTCTTGCAAGACAATGTCAGCGAGGAGGCCATGAATTTCATCACGTCGATAAAACGGTAATTGACCATATCTTTGACCCAATCAATATTTTGAACACTGTTTAGACTATTGATGAAACTGATGAATGTTAAGCTTTATCCACATCTCCTTAGCTGTGTTTTGAGGCATTAGAAATGCAAAGATGCAAGTAAGCTAGTTAAAAAAACAGATGGTGTTTTCTCACTTTCAGATGATGAGCACCTTTGGAACAATGATGGTGACGCCCGTGGAGCTTCACAGGATTCTGAATACCAAAACATGGAAAGACCACACAGCGGCATGGGACCGTATTTTTAGCACAGGTACTAAAGAGTTCCTTGATCAAATGACGTGTGACCCATAAAGTGTTCAAAGCACATTTACAGTCAGGTGATGACACATGAACTTACGGCTTTCTGCCTCGACCCCCTGAAAGAAGAAGAGTGTGCACAGCAGGAGAGAGAGAGAGAGAGAGAGAGAGAGAGAGAGAGAGAGACCACGAGTAAACCACGGTAGTAAACGCGGTGACCTAAGTGCAAGAGAATCCAGCCAAATATTTGTATTCCAGCAGGGAGGGAGAGAGAGGCGGCAGGAATGTCGACGCGAGACTGAGTTACTCTCAGTTTGTTGTGTTGCTGTTGCTCCATTAGCGGCTCTCACTGACAGACTCCTGTCACACTATCAGTATCACCAATACTTCATCTTTCCTGCAGCCAAACAACATGTGCAAGCATGTGCTGGACACGGACAAGATGTCCGACACGTGTAGGCTGACCGTTTAGACAATAACATACCAGTGTTTAATTAACAATTAGTTCTTTACATTTCTGCATTTGGTAGAAAGTATACAAGGATATATACAGATTCCTCTGAATATCGAATATTAAACAAATATATAAAAAGATTACATTTACATTAATTTGTTTATTTAAATGAAACATTTCACAGTGATGATTCGAAGTGCTTTGCATAATACAGAAAAACAGAACTGAACAATTTTAAATTACTTTTATAAGTTAATTCAAACTCTTTAACTCATCAAAATAATTTAAGCATTTCAATTTTTATAAGTTATACAAGATTAACCTCTTTTTTCACAGTTTAATATAAAAATTGAAGGCAGCAACTGAACTGAAAATGTAAAGCTGAAATTTTTTTCTGCAAATTATCATATTAGAATGATTTCTGAAGGATCATGTGACACTGAAGACTGGAGTAATGATGCTTTGATCACAAGAATAAATGACATTTTGAAATATATTTAACTAGTAATAATATTTCACAATATTTCAATTTTTACTGTATTTTCCTTCAAATGAATGCAGCTTTGTTGAACATAACTTTCAATAAAGGACGCCATTAAATAACATCATGCATTCACTGTAAATATTATTGAGCAAATAGCATGTTTTATACACTTTGAAATACCATTTTAAGAATGCACACACTTTTATTTAAAAGCATCCATCAGAAATGTCACCAATCACTCAAGCAAATCTATCATCTCAACAGCTAAACTTTACATTGACAAGAAGCTGACGAGGCACTCAAAGGGCAAAGCGGACGATTTCCTCTGCGATATCTTCCACCAGAACCACCTCACCAAGAAGGAGCTATACGCCGCCACAACAGAACTTCAGGTCGGAGGAGTGGAGACGGTGCGTTCACAACACACACACACCAGCTTTCACAACCCCAGACAAACAAGCCTGTTTTTCAGCGAGCTTGTTTTCCAGTCACACGCCAGCGAGCTAAAAAAACAGTTGATTTAACTCGTCTTTGTTCTGCTCTTATCCAGGCTTAGTTCACTCAAGCACATAAGTCAGAAGAATGAGGCAGGGCGAGTGTTAATTGTTCTGCTGGAGGAATACTGTACAGTGTGTCCTGATTGACCAAGCAAATCCTTCTTGTTTTCCTCCTGCAGACGGCTAATAGCATGTGTTGGGTTATTTTCAACCTCTCCCGAAACCCCTGCGCCCAAGCAAAACTTCTGAAGGAGATCCAAGACGTGGTGCCTGCTGGGAAGCCGCCTCGTGCCGAACACATCAAGAACATGCCCTACCTCAAAGCCTGCCTGAGGAGCCATGAGGTGAGCACGAGCGCCGTCGATGGGTCACGTTTCACCCCAAAATATACTCCAGAATGTGCTTATTTGCTCTTAAAACAGATTTTACGTATGCAAAATATCACTTCTCGTGTCTTTCTTTTGATTTAATTGAAAGGGTGTCCCTTAATACTGGTTGAGACAATCCACTTTACACTCTTAAAAATAATGGTTCTTTATTGGCATTGATGATTCCATGAAGAACCTTTAAAATTCATGCACTCTTAAAAATAGATTCCAAATTAGATTAAATTCCAAATTAGATTTTAAAAAAATATATATATACCTTGGTCTCCCAAAGAATGACAGAACCCTTTTCCACTATAAAGAACCTTTTGTGGAATAGAAAGGATCCATGGATGTTAAAGGTTCTTGATGGAACCATCAATGTCAGTAAAGGACCTTTATTTTGTGTGTGGAATTTTTTCGTTGCACAAAAGGTTCTGGAAAATTCTTTGGGGAAACCAAAACCCTTAAAAATTCTGTTTCTTTTTTTGGCATCAATGGTTCCATCAAGAACCTTTAACATTCATAGATCCTTTCTATTCCACAAATGCTCCTTTAAAGAAAAAGAGTTCTGCAGATTATTGAATTGAAATATTATTAAGAGCTGCTCACTGAAAAGTTCTTTCGGGAACTCAAAGTGGATCTTTCACTGTTAAAAATAACGGTTCTTTATTGGCATTGATGGTTCCAATGAAGAACCATTAACATTCTTTCCATTGCACAAAAAGTTCTTTAGATTATTAAAATGTTCTTTACACAAGAAAATGGTTCTTTAACTTCTAAAATGGTTTACTGAAAGGTTCTTTGGGGAAACGAAATGGTTCCTACAAACTTAAAAATTAAGGTACTTTATTGGCATCTATGGTTCCACGAAGAACCTGTAAAATCCATGGAACCTTTCAAAACATTACAAAAGGTTTTTATACTGGAAAAAGTTTCTTTAGATTTTTAAAATGTTCTTCACACTAAGAAAAACTGAAAGGTGTTTCAGGACCCAAAATGTTTCTTCTATTGCATCCCGGCAAAAACTCCCTTTTGGAACCTTTATTTTTAAGAGTGTTAAATCTTTCCATTGGACAAAAAAATAAATAAAAAAATAAAAAATAAATAGTGGAAAAAGGTTCTTTATATTATTAAAATGCTTCATTTAAGAACTGTTCACTGAAAGGTTCTTTTGGGAACCCAAATATTTCTTACACCTTTCAAAAAATAAAGGTTATTTATTGGCATTGATGGTCCAATGAAGAGCCTTAAACATTCATGGTAACATTCCAGTGCACAACAGTTATTAAAATGTTCTTTAACTTTTAAAAACGGTTAACTGAAAGGTTCTAATAGTTATTCTATGGCATTGCTGTAAAAAACAACAACTTTCAAAACCTTTATTTAAAAAAATGTAGCCATCCATCCATCCCAGCACTGTTCTGATGAATGTGCGGAATCAGCTGTTAAGGTTCATATGAGGTCTTTACCAGGTCCAGTCAGGTGACATAATAATAGTCCCCGACTGGAATCCGAAAGCACATGGAAGTCATGTTTATACCCTCACTCTTTCATGTTCCAGTCGACAGGAAGACATGTCCTGGACATTAAAGAAGGATAATGCTGAAGCATGTGCTGTGAATGTGGGATTATCTATAGCCTTGACTTGCATTAGCGCCATACAGTGCCTCATGCCATTCAGCTTACAGTCTCATGCATGCAAAAGATGGAAATTCTCTGGAATTCTCAGCAAGGGTTTTTTTTTTTTTTTTTTTTTTTTTTTTTTTGCAGAGTTTCCCCCTCTGTGCCGTTCACCAGCCGTACCTTGGACAAAGACACCGTGCTGGGCGATTATACTCTGCCTAAAGGAGTGAGTATTCATTATTAGCAGTCCTGCTCACTACTTATGAACTCTGACCCGAAACCTAGTGAGCGGTCTCGATGTCTACCGCTTCTAATACAACATCATAACTGAAAGAAGAGTTAATAAGCAGCTGATTTGGAAACATTAGCAGCTTACATTACATACATAACATTAGCAGCATTGAAGCTAATGAAAAATGACTCACAACTGATTCTAATAGAGTTTGATGAAAAGATGCTATAGTGCACCTGACTTAAAATACTGCCTACATAGACAGCTAACTGGGTTTTGCGAAAGACTGTAACTAGTTTGTGTCCCATTCATAACTTCATCATAATATCTACGTTAAATGTGATGTTTTAAAGACATATTATGCAATGAACATTAGGAGCATTATATTTATTTAACCCTATTTCTTTACGTTCTCAGACCGTCCTGATGATCAACAGTCAGGCTATCGGTTCAAACGAGGAGTATTTTGACAACGGGAAGCAGTTCAGACCAGAACGCTGGCTGGAAGATAAAGGCTCCATCAACCCGTTCGCCCACGTTCCCTTCGGGATCGGGAAGAGGATGTGCATCGGCCGACGTCTCGCTGAGCTGCAGATCCAGCTGAGTCTTTGCTGGGTACGTTAGCTGGACATTAAACGCTCACATATACGTTGAATGTATTTTCTTCACCCAGTCCTAATGTTTCATATGCTGTTTATTACAGATACTACGTGACTATGAGATTGTGGCCACAGACCATGAGCCGGTGGACTCGCTGCATTCAGGAACACTGGTTCCCAGTCGAGAGCTTCCAGTGGCTTTTGTCCCACGATGAGGTACTGAAACGAGCTCAAGTGTTTCATTCAAGACCATAAAGATATCAGTTTGATGCTCATGTGTGCACCGTGAGAATCTTCTTGTCTTTTAAAACCTGTTTTTTTTTTTATCTTTGCAGAAACCTTGTACCAGTACTAACCTGAACACATGACTCCATATCAATGGATCAGACACATTACGAGACCTTTATATTGCTGCTAACCTATACAGAATGTATCAGTCTCACACTTCAAATATACCTCAAACTATTAGTATACATACAGTAGTAAATATGATTATTCTATTTATTTACTTTATGAAAATGACAGGCTAAATTAAATATTTAAGGTTCTCATAATTGCTGCTACCTACTATATTACTACAGTAAATATATATATTTTACTAAAATGTAAATTATTATATAGAGGTGGTAAATTTTTCTATGCAATATTGTTTTGTACTGAAATCGTTCCATGTACAGTATTATGTAAAATTATTTTTATTCTGTTCTTTTTTTTTAATACAAGAACTGTGTGGAAATGTACATATATGTCATATAAAACATAAATGTAACATTCTATTTATATACTCAATAAAATATGTTTAATGTATGCCTGTATGTGTGGTGAGAGAACAATGCGACTGTTGTAAAGCAAATCGTTCAAAATTTCAATCTAGAAATGTGCTGGATATTGTTCACCGCAAACCACTTGTGTTTATAATACAAAAGTGTGAATGTCATGCTTTGGTCTGATATGAATTGAATTCATTGTGTGTGTGACACATTAAAAATACTTTGCACTCACTTGCAAAACAGTATCACTGTATTACTATGTTTTTTCTAGACATGCATCATAATTTGAGGCACCATATCTGAATATAGTAATCATTCATGGTGTATTTACAATCTGATACCATCACTGGTCAGATCTAAAAAAGCTTTAATATCAGGTCTTTAATGATTCATTCTCTATAGAATTGGAGGCTGAAGTTGATTTAATAAAGATTAAGGATACATCAGTCCTGTAAACTGAGCATATACAATATGTTTAAACAATAAACAGTAAAAAAAATATATATATATATTATAAATAATACTTTTATTTTGAAATAATGTTTATATTTATATTACATTTTTTACACTAAAATGCTGGACTGCCTGTTTTTTTTTTGTTTTTTTAAAAAAATAAATTTTTAAATTTTTTTTTTAAAGTTTTTTTAAAAAAATAAAAGTTCCTGTTTTTTTTTTGTTTTTTTTTGTAAAAATTTTTTTTTATTATTATTATTTTTTTTTTTTTATTATTATGGCACAGATCTTTATAAAAAGTTGTATATATAAGTATGCCCAACTTTATCCACATAATGTATTTACACATGAAGTGATGAATACTATATGGCAAATCTCAACTGCGTGATTGCTTGTGTCGTCACAAAATGTGAACTGTATATAGCTAAACGTGACCATAAAGCATAAAGATATTGTAAACATTAACATCATGATTTTGTGAAACACAATATAAATAAATGTGGATTGACTTGAGGTATCAGAAAATAAAATTATAATTACGCGTATACTGTATGTGAAAATAATATATGACATTATAGGAAAGTGATAAAATAACTATAGAAAATAGTGTGTATATATATATATATATATATATATATATATATATATATATATAGTATAAAAAAAATTATTTTACATATAATATATTCTATAGAATAGAAAATAAATATAATATTATTTTAATATTATTATGAAAATTGTAAATTTTTCTGATATGTCAAGCATTTCTTTGAATGAAAGGTAAACTATAAAAAAATTATGTAATTAATTTTTTTTTTTTATTAATATTCGAAAAAGCTATTATTATTATTATTGTTATTATGTTTTATTACCACTATTGTTTTTGTTGTTTTCCCCGTAAGTGTTGTTAAAGAGTGTTGCTCTGTTGGCCGTTCTCCAGTATGAAGTGGACCTGTTCTCAGGGGGCTTATGGGGGTGGATGGGGGTGTTTGGGTTAATTGGCCGCTCTGAGCCGTCAGCTGACACTGGACTGACACAGATTCAACAATGTCATCATGTTCTGGCATTTCACAAGCTATGAACTTGATGTTTTGACAGAAAGGCACACACAAACACTGCCAAGTGATATAACATGCAACTACTGTAACTTTAACCCCAGTTTCTCAACGTCCCTTTGCTTTGGCCCGGGGCCAGTGTCGTTCACCTCGTGTTGTGTGGGCTCAGGGCAACAACAATCACTACGCCAATAGAGCAATGCAATAAAGTCAAATGTCTGATTGCCGCCCGTGTTGATAGTAGTATTAGAACACCGCCGCTCAAGTAGAGCAGTGCATAAATCATCCAAAATTAATGTTTTTCTTGCTTAACCTGCTGTAATTGTAATGGCGTTCCTGTGAGTAAATTGGCATGATCTTGTTGTCTTATAGTTTTCCTGAATTATAGCATGTGTTTATCTCATAGTAGAGCGGCTGACGTAATTCCTGCTTCATCAGCCAGACTAAAACAACAAGTTCAACATTGGGACTAAGATCCAAATTTCACATGACATGTTTGAAGTTTTGGATAAAGGCTTTTATCAAACTATAAACAACATGAAAAAACATAATGGTGCTCTCATTGCAAACCTAATTACTCACGGGGTCGTTCACCTGCTGGAAGCCCTTTATCCCGAGTTAAGAAATGGGCAACGGTCCATGCAGAACTAGAAGTTTCTACAGAAACAAATAGAAAGAAGACACTGAATCCTGTCAGGTTGTTCACTTATATATACGAAAACATACGGAATAGCAGTAATAAAATAGGGATGCAAAAACACATTAATCAAAAGTGACAGTGAAGACATTTAAAATGTTACAAAAGATTCCATTTCAAATAAATGTTGTTCTTTTGAACCTTGATCAAATATTCCTCATAAAGTCACAGAAATATGAATCAGCACAACTGTTTTCAACATTGATAATAATCCGAAATTTTTCTTGAGCAGCAAATCATCATATTATAATGATTTCTGAAGGATCATGTGACCCTGAAGACTGGAGTAATGATGCTTAATAATGATGTTTGATGTTGAATAAATTACATTTTGCTATATATTCATATAGAAAACAATTATTTGAAATTGTAATAATATTTCACAATATTACTGTTTTTATTTGATCAGAAAACATTCTTCCAAAAACATTTTAAAAATCTTACAGACCCCAAACTTACGGACAATATCATAAATATAAGCAGGACAACATAATTGTTCACACATATATGAATGAAACTGGTTTAACCTGTAGAAACCCTACACACACACACACACACACACACACACACACACACACCAACCTATATCCATATCAGCTTTCTCCTTATCATTCACGAAGCTTTACTGTACACCCGTAATGTGGAAGTTTTCTAATCTTTAAAAGGTCATTCACTTCAAGACAGCTTTACTCCGAGGTATAAACGCGGTTACTACAGTTATACTACATCTACAGCAGTAAATCCAGATCAGTCTCTCTACGCCCATTTCCAATACTTTTTAACTTAAATTAATTTGACTTTTTTTTTTTTACTAAAATTGACTAAAACTTGACTAAAACCTTTTTGCGTTTTCGTCGACTAAAACTTGACTGAAACCTTTTTGTGTTTTCGTCGACTAAAACTATCAAGTTTATAAGTGACTAAAATGTGACTAAAACTAAAAAGCATTTTCGTCCAAAAGACCAAGACTAAAACTAAAAGGGCTGCCAAAAACAACACTGGGTTACAACAAAGCGACATGTTCCGCGACACAAGCTGCGTCCCAATTCAAAGGCTGCATCCTTCGAAAGTCGATTGTGTCACCGCTGCGCGACGAAGGCTGTCCCAATTCGAAGGCTCCTTCAAATGCGGCCTCCATTTCCCGTAAAAGGAAGGATAAAACAGATGGATCCTTCGCGGCCTTGCCTACCCCAGAATTCAATGCGTGCCAGTGACGACAGGACTTTTTTGAGAGAAATTAAGGAATATTTAAACGTAATTATTGGGTTTCAGCTTAATCAATTATCCAATGATACAAATGTAAAAAATTAAGAAAAAGAAACCTTTAAAGTTATTCAAGCATTGACTTATCTTACTAAGTTTATACCCTTTATTATATACAGTAAATTGACCGTGGTGAACGTATTTAGACAGTTTGTGAATCCTGTTTTGTTTTCTGACAGTTGAATAACTTTCGAAAAAGTCTAGTAGCCAACAAACGTTACTCCACTCATCAACGGCAGCTAGTAGGCTTGACCAATGCTCGGTCCAACCTACGCGGCCTTCGAAGAATTCAGCCTCTGAAGTCCGAGTCCTTCGAAGGACGCAGCCTCTGAATTGGGACACAGCGATCGTGTCAGTGTAGGCCTACATGCCACTATATCCACTAGCACATGTCACTTGTTTTAAGTGACACATTCTACTATCCACTGACACATGCCAATTAATTAAACAAGATGTGCCAAAATGTGCCAATCATGGGATGCAATGTTAATGTCCACTCCAGGGGCCGACTGCATTGCTAAGACTAGTCTTACAAGTTAGTCATCAGTTTTTTTGTTCCTAACTTTTTTAAGTCAGTTACATATTTTTTTTTAGATTGGTCTAATTTGATACCTAAAAGTAAGACTGATTACCCCTAACTAACTGCTAGTTGTTCGTACTAGTTCTTAAGACACAGTCTTAACATAATGGCTATGCAACTGGCCCCAGGATTAAACCAATATAGTCCAGGCAAAGTAACTCATTTTGGAGCCAAAAATAGAACTAATTGTAAAATAATTTTTTTCAGCATAGATCATTTCTATGAGGTGTCCAGAACAACATACTAAAAGTCCTAAGAAATCCTAGTTGAGGAATTATGTTAAATAAGCCCATGTGCCAATAAGGCCATGCAGGCAACAATACACCCCAATGGGGCTATTTTTTTTACTTTACTCCCATCAAAATGAAACTTTACACAATGTTAGTACCCATGAAAAGTAAAAGAATTTGTATTACAAGTTTCTTTGAAAATGAATTTGAATATGCAAATGAGCTATACACTAATCGAATGTAGGCTACCCAAAATACACCCACCTAGGCTTAATTTTTTACTTTACTCCTACCTCAATAAAACTTTACACAATGAAAGTCTACAAGAAAAGTAAAACATTTTGTATTAGAAGTTTCTTTGAAAATGAATTTGAATATGCAAATGAGCAATATACTAATCGAATATGCCCAAAATACACCCTAATGGACTTATTTTTCCTTTACTCCTATCATATCAAACCTCACACAGTGAAAGTAACATTTTTGTTTGACAAGTTTCTTTGAAAAATCTATTTTAAATATGCAAATGAGCTCAAGACTAGGCCTAATTGACTTATGGCCAAGAAACCATAAAGTAACAAGTAGAAAAAACAGGGGCCAAATAACTAACACATTCATGTCCATTCAGTAAGTTAACCTATGCATAAACACGATAAATTTGAAGTCACTTACCATACTTACCTGGGTCACTTGCCACAAAAAGACGTATATTGACCTTAAGAATTGATTGCACAATCTTGCCTCCAGCTGCTTTCTAAATTCTTTATTTTTATTTATTTTTTGCCTTACCTAATGACATTCCCCCACAGATAACATCAGAAGAAAGTCAGAATAGCCATCTTAGTCATTAACATGGTGAGATTAAATTTTGGCCTGGTAGATTTACAAATGATTGGTATTGTTGGTAAGATTACGAGATTACAGGCAGAAGTCATTCTTATCAACTAAACGATTCACTCTCACACAGAAGACAGATGAAAAACCAGATAGACACACTTTCCAGACATTCCAGCTCTTTAAAATAATTTTGCCAGACACCAAAACTGCTTCTCTTTTTGTAGTTAGCAAGTATTTCAGACCAGGCGGACCACACATCAGACTTCCACTGTTTGTAGCTTTTGCAGTGTTATGAGAAGCTAGCAACAGCAATATCTAGGTTAGTTAAAGAAAAACAACAAAAAAATAAAATAAAATAAAAAACACCAAAAAGAAACCTCCCCTGTTGTTGCTACCTTGTCGTGGTGGGGAGGCTTATGTGCCTCCGTGACCCTGAAGAATATACCGGCGCTGGTTATACCCCTGGCAGGTACTACCAAGCCAGGCCGTTTTCAGGTTAGAGGCCAGTCTAAAAGCAGCATTGCCATCACCCATTGGCAGTAGGATGATTGGATGAAGATTGGGCCGATGTATTTGTCATAGGATATGAGGTGTTTCTGCCTATGCAAATTAGGACATATCAATAAGTGTGGCGCTCTGTGCATATTCAAATTCATTTCAACAGAAACTTGTAATACAAAAAAAGTTACTTTTCATGTATACTTTTACTTATGTAAAGTTTTATTGTGGTAGGAGTAAAGGAAAAAAATAAGCCTATTTGGGTGTATTTTGGGCATATTCGAATAGTGTATAGCTCATTTGCATATTAAAATTCATTTTCAAAGAAACTTGTAATACAAAATTTTTTACTTTTCATGGGTAGCCTACTTTCATTGTGTAAAGTTTCATTTTGATAGGAGTAAAGGAAAAAATAGCCCCATTGGGGTGTATTGTTGCCTGGCCTTAATTTGGCACACATCTCGGATTGATTTAACATATTTAACATATTTCCTCAACTAGGATTTCTTAGTACTTTTAGTATGTTGTTCTGGACACCTCATAGAAAAGATATAAGCTGCAAAAAATTATTTTACAATTAGTCTGTCGTAAAACGCTACTTTGCCTGGACCAATAACCAAAAAAATAGTTTTATGGCCAAGACCAATCGTTTTGTTTATAATCAAATCAAACATTCGAAAATGAATTACAATTTAGCTGAATATTTAGGAGGCTATTCTATAATAGGTCTATCTGTAGCCTATGTGGTTAATAACGGAAAAATACTGACAACGAAGTCCTGACGAATACAAATCAAGTTCCTGTGTGACGTCAAGCAGTCAGTCAGGAGGAGGCTCGCGCATAGCATTTCCCCACAGTGAGCTGCAATCGTGCCTGACCGGTTACCGTCCCAATACTCCCAACATATCTGTTTTTATTTTTATCTTTTTTCTCTCTTTTAGAAGAACGAAACCAAAATCCAAACTGAGGTTGACTTAGTAAAGGTAAGTTCTTTTGTATAAAATGTAAGATAAAATGGCTGCTCGTGTGAGAGCGTGAACGCAGAAAATGGCGTCGTTATAGAACAAACACCTGAGAGCGTTTCTGTATGTATTACTGTTCATATAAAATATTAAAATACGTGTCAGTCGTTAGAGATATTAAATATATGTCTCATTTTGCTTCTCTCCGTGTCCTGAATCTTGAAAATGCCACGTGACCAAAGATAGCATGAAAGCTAGCCATTACGCCAAATAAATGGTGATATATATGTTTACGTTTTGTTGTTAACGTAAGTGATTCGGTCATATTTCATGCTTTCAAAATAATGAAAGCTAAAAGGCGTTCTTTTCATGTTTTCTGTTTTTTCTTTGTTGCCTTTGTTACTGTGTTATCAAGCAAAATGTCTCGCCTATTTTGCTACGAAAGGTGGAAAACCATTTTGTTTCCAACGAAATATTCGTAACTTTACTATAAAATGCTTTCTAAGAAACCTCAATCTCTGATGTAACGTTAGGCCTTTTCGTTTTAAGGAAGAGGAAACCAGTAAATGTTTGTGATGTTACAAAATGTGTTTGTAATACGCAATAATTCCTTAACCTGTTAGTTGTGTTTTGTCATGTTTCCTTGACTTTCTTTCTCTCTCATACAGTTCGGATTTCCCCACCCCGCCCTTTGATTATAATTTTTTTGAAGATTCTTCGTTGTCAAGCCGCCAAAGTGGAGAGTGTGATTGCAGAAGGGGGTGCTTCTCGTTTCAGGTGAGATCAAACTTCAAGCACTGGCCAGGATTTGGCTACCAGTCTTTCTTAACATCTATAAAAGAAACATAGCTTAGCTATTGCCTAATAATATAGACACTTGTTGCCCTAAATATGTTAAAATAATTTTTTGTTCAGCAAAATGCTTCATTTTGAAGCACCCTATTTAAATGGGATTTCCCAATGTTGAAGCTTTTCAGGTCAAAATGATATGTATAGGTCTACTCTCAGATTAAACACCCATGAACATTGTTTAATGACTGGCATTTCTCTCTATCGCACACTGGTTCAGTTGCGTTTTAGACCCGAGCATCTGCATTGACGCCGCACCAATCGCCTTGAGCAAGTGGACAGTTCAGTCGATTTAACTTAACTCATGACAGAGGGGTAAAGCATTTGCCTGAATTTTTAAAAGGATGTTTGAATGAAGATTGAAATAATTATCAAGATGGGAGAGTCACTCAGATATTGGGGTTCTTACCACGTTAAAGATAAAAAGTCATAAGGTGTATTAACTGGTCCACTAGTTCCTTTGTCTTCTGCTTTGCTATTTAAAATGGTTTCCACACCACAACAAATTGGATAACTGTAAGCCAGTTAAGTATTGGTTTGTGGTGGTTGTTGTGTGAAAGCATTTTTAAGTCGTTTAATCTAATATTGCTTTTGTTCTAGTGCTTCTTCGGGCGGAGGAGGAGGTAGGGGTGCACCTCAGCACTATCCCAAGACTGTCGGCAACAGGTATGCCATGCTAAAGTCAAGAACATTCCAGCTTTGTAACATGCTTTAGAGACTCTAATTGCTTTGTTTGTCTTTAGCGAGTACCTGGGGAAAACCCCAGGGCTTAGCGTTCAGAGATGGGTTCCTTCACGAAGCACTAGACGAGATGTCAACTCCTCCAATGTCAACTCCTCCAATGAAAAAGAACATCACGATGGAATATTTAGGAAAGTGAGAGGGTAAGTGTCCTTAAGAAGTGTGAATATTACATTTAATTTAGTTCACATTTATTTGTATTGCACTTTTCACAATACTCATCGTTTTCAAAGCAGCTTTACAGAAAATGCATGGGTGATCAATGATCTGTTATTAGAGGTGACTTTGTCCAAGTTATGCATTTCAGAAATGTACTTACTCAAATTGTACAGTTAGCTGCTAATGTATTAATTTAAAGCAGAAAAAAATAGCTAATTGAAGTAATGAATACATGTTAACAAATGATTAGTGTATATAGAAAATGTAGCATTGGTGCATGTTGATTCAGAATATTCAGTTCAGCAGTGATGAGCTTAAAGAAGCCTCTGTTTTTGAGCTCTTTTGTTCGTTGTGCTCTTGGCCTTTTGAGCATGTTTTTGTGGTTGTGTCAGCTGATGCTCTCAAGCTCAGATAAGCACGAATCTTTACATGTGGTAAACTGTGGTCTTTGTTTTAACTGGTACACGATGTTTATTTTTGCTGTTGCTTTTTCTTTTTAGCATACTTAATAAGCTGACCCCTGAAAAGTTTGACAAGCTATGCCTTGAGCTTCTCAATGTGGGTGTAGACTCTAAACTTGTCCTCAAAGGAGTCATCTTGCTGGTAAGCTGGTATTATTAGTTAAAATGGCTCTTTTCTATTTTAATATATTTGAACTGATGGTAATTATTCTTGTGATAGCAAAGCTGAATTTTTAGCATTATTACTCTAGTCTTCAGTGCCAAATTATTCTTTATAAATCATTCTAATACAATGCTTTTTTTAATTTCTTTTTTTATGTAAACGGATATGTTTCTTAATATTTTTGTGGAAATATGACTTAAGGATTCCTTAAAGTTCAAAACAACAGCAGAATAAAGTTTAATTTCTTTCCAAAAAAAAAATCTTACTGACCTCAAACTTTTTAATGGTAGTGTTGGTTATGGGTTTTGCTCATGTAATCGATTGATTCATTGTGGTGTTAGTTATTATAATACAAATATTTCGACTATCATACAACCCTGCTTGGATATTAGTTCTAAGCCTGATTACTTTGCCACAAAAAAACCAACAAAAAAAAACCGGTTCTCAGGAATGTTTTAATACTGAATCTTACCTTTTAAAGAGCAACAGAGCTTCATTAGGGCCCGAGCACCGATGGTGTGAGGACCCTCTTGGAATTGCTCTGTTTATTATATCTGTTTGAAACTCAAACCATCTTGACTTAAGTGATTATACACAATGAAAATCAAACTATAAATATAGTTAAACAGACCATACAATACTGAAATACCTGTGGTGGCTACATATTAATTCTTTTGTTTCCCGTAGATCGTAGACAAAGCCCTAGAAGAGCCCAAATACAGCTCACTCTATGCTCAGCTATGTCTGCGTTTGGCAGAGGATGCACCAAACTTTGATGGCCCAACACCTGAAATCCAGTCATCGCAAAAGCAAAGCACAGTAAGTTCCTAAATGCCATTTATAAATATAATGCCATATCTGTTTCTTAAGGGTTGAATCTGAAAGAGCGTTAATTTCCAAACAAATGATTGGTTACCAAGCTAATTGCCCCTTTAGTTTTATTTTCGCATTGTGCACCATACTCATTTTCATAACTGTATTTCCCTGCAGACTTTCAGAAGACTTCTAATTTCCAAGCTTCAAGATGAATTTGAGAACCGCGCCAAAAATGTTGACAGTGAGTCACTTCTCCCCTAACAGCCCCCCACACACACACACTGTTTTGTTTTATTGCAAGGCATTATGCTCTTTGGCAGGTTTCTAATATTTAAATGTCTCTGCATTAAGTCTATGACAAACAAGACAACCCTCTCACCTCTGAAGAGGAGGAGCAGCGTGCCATTGCCAAGATCAAGATGCTTGGCAATATCAAATTCATCGGAGAACTCGGAAAACTTGACCTCATCCATGAATCTATCCTTCATAAGTGCATCAAAACAGTATGTATCCTACTCAGTTTTGCTCAACATATCCCACTCATCATTTAGTTCCACTCCATTTTGTTCTTTGGTTTATGGTGAGTCAGTGATTTTGATGAGTCATTATCTACACTTTCTGGAGCTTTTGGAGAAAAAGAAGAGGGTCCAGCTCAAGGACATGGGAGAGGATCTGGAGTGTCTCTGTCAGATAATGAGGACTGTGGGGCCCAGACTCGACCATGAAAAAGCCAAGGTACCATCTGGCCCAAGAACATTTTAAGGGTCACGATTCTTATTCACCATTGGAAAAGGATTGACTGATGAATGGAAACAAGTAGAAGTGCGAGTTTAAAATACACAATTATATCTGTTAAATGTCTTGAAGAAATATGATCTGAATGCTCAGATGTAGGTATTAAGGGTTGATTTAAGGTGTTTGTGATTGTAAGGGATGAGTTTCAACCAGGGGTGTGTGATATCATGATTTTTGATCGTGGATGATTAAAATGTCTCCATGATTTGCTTTTGAAGAAGTATCGTGCATTCTATTAGTTGCATTTCTTGCATCTCCGTCTCAACGCAACGTATATTATACTATTTATGCTGTACGTTACTGAACACAAGAAGATATTTTGAAGAATGGCGCTAACCAAAAAGTTGCTTGTCCCCATTGACTTCCATAGTAGGAAAAACATATACTATGGAAGTCACTGGTGTACATGAACTGTTTGGTTACAAAATAGGGACATTAGTTAGCTGTAATGCTCAGTCACTTGCAAAATAGTAAAACCAACATGAAAAAGAATCGTGATTTTCCTGAAATAAAATCGTGATATGATATTTTTGCCATATGGCCCACCCCTAGTTTCAACCATAAAACAATTGTAACAGGCTCCTGTTCTTTCTAAAATGGACTGCTTAATTTCACCTTGTTCCTAAAATTGGTCCGTTTTCTTGAAATTGGCCTTATATTTGAAAGAGCCAAACCATGACTGATTGGAATAATGGCATTGTGACTTTTTAGACTTAGATTATTTTAATTATTTTTTCTAAAGCAGTTTTAAGAGGATGACACAGCCATTGAGTAGCATGATTGTAATTTGTGGGAATACTCCATTTATTGTTGTTGCCTTTCCCACAGTCTTTAATGGATCAGTACTTTGGCCGTATGCTATCCTTAATGAACAACAAGGATTTGCCTGCAAGGATTCGTTTCCTACTGCAGGACACTGTGGAGCTGAGAGAGAACAATTGGGTTCCTCGCAAAGCTTTCATCGACAACGGACCAAAGACGATTAACCAGATTCGTCAAGATGCAGTGAAGGTGAGTCAGTGGTGGTTTTTCTTTCAGATTTGACAAAATACTGTCAAATATTATTTTTAGGCTAAGGAGTCATTGACTACTATATTAAACTGATGTAAGTTTATATAGTGTTGGTTATTAGAAGTTTTTATCTTTCCTTTTGTGAAGGATTTGGGTGTTTTTATTCCACCCATGAACCAGGGAATGAGAATGGACTTCTTCCTAGAAGGCCCCTTCATGCCGAACAGGATGAAACTGGATAGAGAAACTCTTGGGGGATTGGCCGATATGTTTGGTCAGATTCCAGGTGAGTTAAGACCTGTGATGGTTTGATCAACTGTCTCTTGATAAATGTGCCATGTCTTCATATTAACTGCATTTATATGTGCAGGTATTGGCATAGGAACTGGTCCAGGTGTGATCCAGGACAGATTTTCCCCCACCCTAGGACGTCATCGTACAAATCCTCTTTTCAATGGCCACAGTGGACATATGACCTCCCAACCACAGTCACAGTTTGACTTGGGTATGAAGCCTTTCATCAAGTCTAACCAGGTAAGCATAAAAAAAATGTCTGCAATAATTTGCCTTTTTCAAAGCAGGTTATGAGATTGTTTATGAGTACTGTATATCCTTAGGGACAGAATCAGCATTTTCACAATCAAAACCAGAACCATTCGAACCAGCAGCAAGCTCAATCTAAAGACATGCCTCCACGCTTCAAGAAGGGGCAGCTCAATGCAGATGAGGTAAACCAGAGACACTAAATACTGAGTAAAACTTCTTGCACCCTGTGATTATAAAAAGACGCGTTATTCTGAGGGACTCAACTGGATAGTAGTTTTCTTTCTTTCTTTGTCTGTTCTGTTTCTTTCTTTTCTTTATCTCCTCCTTTTGCTTCTCTCCTATCCCTCATTCTTGAACTCCTACCCAGTCCGCTGACTGCGATTATGAGATATGAGGGTGTGAATTGGTACAATAGTCTTAAACATTTTAATCTTTGTAATTAACCTGACAATGTTTGTTTTTCCATGATCCATTCTTACAGATCAGCCTTAGACCTGCTCAGTCCTTCCTTTTGAATAAAAACCAAGTGCCAAAACTGCAGCCCCAGATTCCCACCATGATTCCTCCCAGTGCTCAGCCTCCACGGACACAGACTCCACCACTTGGACAGGTATAAATCTCTCTAAGCTTCGCTGAACTCTCTCTTTTTTACAACGAATTACATATGGGAGCAATTCATTGCTATTATAGGGTTTTAATCTTATCTTGCCAGTGTGTTGCTCATCTTTCATGTGTTCTTTTTAGCCTCCTCAACTTGGTCTGAAATCCAACCGCCTCTGATCCGGAGAAACCTCAGAAGACTACTAAGAAACCAGCACCTACTAAGGAAGAACTGCTGAAAATGACTGTGGGTATCTTTGTTTGTTGTACTATTATGTTCAAAGCATTTATCACCGATTGTTGGAGATTTTCTCATGGTTCACTGATTTTGTTTACAACAGGAGAACATTGTAACTGAGTATCTGAACAGCAAGAACATGGAGGATGCTGTCATTGGTGTGAGAGAGATGAAAGCACCCAAACATTTTCTGCCAGAGATGTTGAGTAAGATCATCCTCTGTTCTCTGGAGAGAACTGATGAAGACCGAGAACAAGCTAGCACTCTTATCAACACACTGCGTACTGAGGGCTTCATCACTGGGGAAAACTTCATGTGTGTAAGTTATCTTGCTTTTTTTTTCTTAAGCAATCAAAAAGTTTGCATTTAGCATTTCACTGCTAATTCCAATAATTGTGCTTTGTCATCAGGCTCTGCTGAATGTCTTGGATCAGTGCCCTAAGATTGAGGTGGACATTCCTCTAGTAAAGTCATACCTAGCCCAGTTTGCAGCACGAGCGGTCATCGCTGAGCTGGTCAGTGTGGCAGAACTGGCTCATCCACTGGAGAATGGCAACCACTTTCCTCTTTTCCTGCTCTGCCTGCAGCAAGCTTCCAAGCTCAAGGACCGCGAGTGGCTCACAGATCTCTTTCAGCAGAGCAAGGTCAACATGCAGAAGATGCTTCCTGGTAAGTCTCCTCCTAGACTTATAGGTTTTTATTATACAACTCTGGAATACTTGACTTTGGTCAGTCACTGCATTTTATTTTATTTTTAAAGCAGTGAAAATTGGTTTTTGCTATATCAACAGAAAAGTCCTCTCTGAAAGATTTTTTTTATTTATTATTTTGTTAGATATTTTGATATTAAATAGGATTGATTTAGTTGATTTTTGTTTCTCAGAAATCGACCAGAATAAGGACCGAATGCTGGAGGTTCTTGAGGGGAAAGGTCTGAGTTTCCTCTTCCCCTTGCTAAACTGGAGAGGAACTGCTGAAACAAATCAAGGCAGACCCCTCCCCTCAGACCATCTACAAGTGGATCAAAGACAATATTTCTCTCAAACTCGACACAGACAAGGGCTTCGTCAACATACTTATGACCAGGTACAGCCCACTGTATCTTCACATCTACAAATGCAGATATATGCAACTCAGATTTTGTTATGAATGTTGTAGTTTACAAGCCTTGCTATTTTTCCATTTAACAGCTTCCTGCAGTACTTCTTTGCTGAGCTTGGTGTGACCGAAGGTGACGAGCAACTTTCCTCACCTACTAAAGAGCAGCTGGACCAGGAGAAGCAACTATTACTCGCCTTCAAGCCAGTCATGCAGAAGTTCCTCCACGATCACACTGACCTGCAGGTCAGTGCCCTGTACGCCCTGCAGGTGCACTGCAATTCCAACGCTTTCCCAAAAGGTACAGAAACTACTGCGATTTGTAAGATTCTGTCCCTGTTGAGATCAATAAAACATGACTTTCTTATTTGAGGTATGAGGCTCTTATTTTATCTTTTTTTTTTTTTATTGCAATTTAGGTATGTTGCTTCGCTACTTTGTCCACTTTTATGACCTGGAGATCATTGAGGAGGAAGCTTTCATTGCATGGAAAGAAGATGTTTCCCAAGAATTTCCTGGAAAAGGAAAAGCCTTATTCCAGGTGTTTATTTAACTACTGCAAACACAAATATCTCTCTATCTCTCTCTCTCTCGTGTACAAGCATGTGCATTTACAAATCTTTTTCTTTTCAGGTGAACCAGTGGCTGACTTGGCTTGAGACGGCCGAGGAAGAAGAGTCAGAGGAGGAAGCCGACTGAGGAGGGACTAATTCTCATAGTACATATTCATTTCCTGCTACATGACTTGCTGTCTTCTCTTTGGTTCCCACACTCTTTGCAGTAGCTCACACTCAGACAGCTTTATTACACTGCTGCTAGGCTCATGAATTAAACGAAAGGCATAGTAATACCAATATCATAATGTCTTGGTTTGCTTGTATCTAACCAATTCTGGCTTGTGTTGTTTTTTTTAGATGATAGATCAACCACTATGCTTTTTCAGTAGAAAAGGTGTTAGTCAAATTTTCCTTACATGTTCTGCCTGGTTTAATCTGTTTTTGTTTCACAAGTCATAGGACAGAAAACCTTTCGATGTCTCTGCGAAAGTTAAGCAGTCACTATATAGAACCAATGATTTGTTTGCAGTCTGTCTGGGGGATTGGTTAACATTAATCATGAGATGCTAGTTGAAAGGCCTTCATAGGTTACGCTGTAGACACTTTTGGTGTTATTCTGGGTCGGTTGCAATATCCTTCAACCCTCTTGCATGATTTAAACATCTAAAACTGTAATCACTGTAACTTGTTAGCAATTTCCACTTCTACCTCCTGAATAAGCGTTATTTAGTACAGGCTTCTGATATGTCTAAAGTTTTAGTCTTGAATTAAGATCCAGAACAACTGCATAGTCATTCAGTTTTGCACAACACACTACCTAATATTTCAGCTTGCAGTAGTTCAAGTATTTTTCATTGAAGATTCCGATATCAAGCTACTAGTGTCAACTTAATGCCTCTGCTGCCCCAGCCTTACTTAATGTTGTCTGCAGTGTGGTCTGACAAGGTAACCGAGATGTGTTCTCTGTCTGATGGCTGTAGTAATGTTGCCCTTCAGGTCCCAATGATCTGCTGCAAATTATTCCAATCGTAACCCTCAAACTGGTGGATTATTTTAACCTGCCTTTTAATTGATCATTAAAAGTAAATGAAAACCCTTAATGCCCATTAAAGGGGAAAGGCTTTTGCCCTTGTCAATAAGGGGTTCTCAAACAACCTTTTATTGACAGGTGTTTAATTGTATTTGACAGTTAATCTTGTTGTACTTACATTTGCCAGCATGTTAACTGATCCAATTGTCAAATGAAATGGCTTATGATCATGTCATTATAAGGCTGTTTAGTGCTGGATTCACCACTATTGCTGAATTTACAATAAAGGAAAAACTTGATCTGCTCAAGTGTTTAAGTGCAATTTTCCTCATCAGTGGGGATCCAGAAATATTCCACTTTCCAGTTTCTCCTGGAAAATCCAGAATCGTGGGAGTCTGCCATTGGTGACAGCTCACTGAAGTGGGATGGGCCAGTGTCTCTTCCAACTCGAGGTGCTGCTACCCTGTACATTGTTCTGCTGAATGGATGAGACAAATTAACCATTATTTTTTTTGTCTCTTAATTTAGCATTGGTTAAAAAAAAAATAAAAGACCTACCTCCCTGACCTTCTCTCTGAATCCTCACTGTTGAGGTCAGGTGTGGAGATATACACAGGGTCTCCTTCCTGTTGGGGGCATATTGGTGCATGCTATTATTTAATAATAAAAAACACACAAATGTTTATTATTTTATTAATAATGTGCTGAAGAGAAAAAATACCGTGAAGTTCCTTGGTGTGCCGTCTTGATTTTTTAGGATCTTAACCCTCTGGTCGCTTTCAGTCATACACAGAAAGTAGCTCTTAATATTAGCTTGACACTGAAGTGAGACGTGAATGTGTTATTAGTGTCATCAAAGCACATTCTAAAGAGTAATTTGAGTAAGACAAGTAAAAAAATATATAAAATAAGATGCAAGTAAAATTCAGTTTACTTGTATATAATGATAAATACGAAAGGAACTGGATTGACCCTACAATCAGGAGGACTTACGGCTTTGGTCTGCCTCAGGGACTTCAGCTCTTCCTGGGCTCTGATGACTTCTGCCAGGGCCTGGTGTTTCTCTCTCCAGCTGAGACACTCCCTGGTGCGATCCTGCCTCTCCTGCTCAACTAAATATCTTTCCTGCTCCGCTTCCTGCAGGGCTTTATTGGCCCTCTCACTCTGCTCTTCAGCAACCAAAGCTCTGCGTCTGGAGTTCACCTCCCTACAGAGGAGACAGACAGCATCATGAGCCATTCCTATTGAACTTTTATTGCATTATAATGGTCTGAATTCTGGCATGCCAGGATCTTTTGCTTAAATTACAAAAAGATAAATGGCACTGCTGAATGCACTTGAGCTTACTTTTCCATTATCTTCACATTCTCCTCAGTCAGTTCTTTCAGTTTGTGTCGTAAAGTGTTCCTCTCATCTTCCAGTATTCTGTTCTCCTCCAGGAAAGTCTGCTTTTCTCCTGACGCCCTGTCTAGTTTAAGCTTGGTCTCAAAGTAATTCTTTTCAGCCTGTGCTAAAAGTAGCTGGACATCTTTGTGCTATGGATGACAGTATGCAAATTAGTTTAATTTCAGTAGAGCCATAGAGTTATTTTGCATCCTGTGTATATTTTCATGATATTGTATGTGTACCTCTTTCTTCAGCAGCTGCAGTTCTTCGCCCAGCCGTTTTTTTTTTGGTTTGTTTTGCTCTTGTCGACCCAGAGTTCCTGTAGAAGTGCATGCAATGGGAACTAAGGAGACTCACCAACATGCAGCCTAGTTCAATTATTTATAAGGAAATGTTATACCACCACAGAGGGAGCAGAAACTCTATGCTACCACAAGGATTGTAACACAGCTCTCCTCTTCCTTGACTAATTGCACCATAGTGCCTCTCAACATCCTGAAATAATCTGGTTAGGGTTCACAGCATATTGGTAATGATGCCAGGACTGAAGACTGACTAGATTATTTTTTTCTGATGCAAATGTGAGTGGTGTTTAGCAGACAAAATTTTGCTACCAAGATGCGGTGTCTGTGTGGTTCCTCAAAAGTGTCTATAATTTTCTGATCATTACAAATGGCTTACACAGGGTAAGTCTCTCAAATAGGTAAGAGACTCAAATAAGTCTCTTGGCAATTTCCCATTTTATTGTCCACCAAAGCAAAAATCTTAAGCCTGGTCATGCACTTGGAAAAATAATAGCACTCCATAAAATAAACCACACAATTTGATTATCTTCATGTTTGAACTACAATCAGTGCTGGACACATTGCTTGCCAAAGTTCAAAGTTATTTACAAGCACCACTATTTAATACACTGCATTATTACACTGGTCTCCGAAATACTTGATTCTAATTGGTCAGTCGCATATATCAAATTTTTTATTTAGTTAGTTTATATTTTTAGTTAGATTAATTAAAAAAACTTTTTTTAAAGTATAAAATCAAATCAATATTTTATGTCCATGTTTTTATTTATTTTGCGATTAGGCCTACTCATTATCACACCTTCAGGGTGATCATTGTTAAATTACAAGGAACTTGTAACAAATGTTTGAAACACTCTCTAAAAGTGATTATCACGCTAAAATGGATATAGCATACAAATAACTGAATTAACTAACTAATTGTTATTCAGAATGGTTCTGCATATGGCCCTACTATAATAGTCTACCTCAATAACACCAGATTCTTTACAAGCAGTGTTGGGGAAAGTTACTTTTAAAAGTAATGCGTAATATTTCATTACTCCCTAAAAAAGTAATAATTCTGTTACTTTTAATGGAAAGTAGTATTACTGTACTTTGGTGTTACTTTTTCTCATCTAAGCTGGGCTTGCTTCTTTGTTTTTTAAGTTTTATTTTTGGCAAATATAAAGGGCCTTTCACATCAAAAGTTAAATGAATAAGCCCCACTGAAAGAAATGCCAAATTGTACCTGTACAGTAGAGGGCGCTTTACCTGATCATCTGAGGTCAGCAGCAAAGACATTAGTTAATAAAGTGAGATTAAATTCATTTATACAGTGAAATACAGTATATTGTGTTATTTATCATTTAATTATTGCAAGGTTTTGCATTTCACTGTTTTTATTCATTTTGAGGATACTTGATCTGTTTTTGTGCAAGTGAGATGGGTAAATGCATGCTCGCAATAGTGTAGAACTAATGACCATCATGTTTACACAACGCACACAACGCCTCAGCATTTACTCCCGATTTCTCTAAACATGGGGACAGGAGAGGTGCCAGTCATAAAGGGGGACAAAAGTAACTTGCATAACTTATTTGAAAAATTTACTCAGATATTTACTTGTAAGTTGAAAAGTATGCGTTACTTTGTTGCTTGAAAAAAAGTAATCTGATTTCGTAACCCACGTTACTTGGAATTTGTTACCCCAACACTGTTTACAAGTATTGATTCCCTTTACTTTACAGACTAGGCATGGAAACTCAACCCCCTCTATTATTCAAGCAGAGTGAAGCAGCACAAATAGGACAAGTTCCACTGGCCTAGTTAGCTTTGTTTGTGATTTTGCTATAAACATTAAATGCCTAACAACAATTCAATTTGATTCAGCCATTTGAACAAAAAACGATTTTCTTGTAACATTTTGTGACTACAAACTAGTGATATATAAGGAGCAGAGAACACAAACCTCTTCAAATGTCAGAAGAAGAATATTGAAAGTCCCAGTCAAAACCTTTTGTCATGGTTTATTTCCTGTGCTTTCTGCACAGTCAGGGAAATATGTTTTTATGTTCTAAGTCAGGAATTTAGAGATGAGATAATAAATTATGTGAATCAGCAAAATGGCAGGATGCTTTGAATAACTTCCTGTGGATATTTTTCCAACTTGTCCAGAATGTCTATATGTGCATGATGTGTTGAATGTGTTTAAAGATATTTAACATAACTGGTGCACAACCACAGGAAGCAAAACTTTTTCAGTTGTCCTCTGACCCAGCTTTAAATGCCCTCTTTGGGAAGGTCATCTTACAGATCATCCTCAACCTCCTGTTTTCTATTTGTATGGGTCCCTTTCTGCACCATCAACAGACTGAGTGTGTTCAATCTTTTGGGCAGTTTTGGTGGCATGTTCTGCAGTCATGGCAAGAGTCTGGTTAGCATTTTGTCTACTGTTTTTCTTATTTCCAAGCACAGCCTGTCTAGACGTGAGTCAAATCCTAGGTAGGTTTCTCTCTTTTTTTTTCTGTTGATTTAAATGCAGTGTTTTGCTTTTGATTGTTTGTGAATTTGTACTTTTGCATGTTAATGTTGGTTCTTTTTTAGTCCCTACAAATGATGGAATTTCTGGAGTGTTGTTAGTCCAAAGCAAGACCAACAAGTACAGTTTTAATGCCACCACAGCCAGTGAGGCATGTGAGGCTATTAAAATGAGAATTGCAAACCTAGATGAAATGAAGACAGCTAACCAAAATGGCTTACAGACATGCAGGTAAAGCACTATTTAATGGGGGACTTAAATAGTGATTTAATAGTTAATTAAAATATTACTGTAGATATATGATATTGAGTTTTTTAGGAAATATGATTCTTATTTCTAAATAACATGCTTTGTATATTTTAAAGTACAATACCAGATAATATTCATTGAAGTAAAATATGAGCCTGCTTTATCACATAATTATTATGTGTGTTGTCACATGCTGTCTAATTAATTATACAGTAGTGGCCAAAAGTGATGCCCGGACTAGGAAAATTGACATCTTCACCCTTTATTCAAAAGTTTGTGAAAATATATATATATTTTTTATCAATATTGCATGTTGTCAATTATTATTTGTGATAACGCATATTGCATGTTGTCAATTATTTTATTTGTGATAACGCAAAAAAAAAAAACACACAAAAAAAACATGCTAAATTGTGCAGACATAATTTTTGGCCAGGCTGTCATACAAATAAATTATAAATATGCAAAAACAAGAAAGAAAAAAAATAGTAATAAGTGATTATGTTCAGTATATGCTTTTTTTTCTGAGAGCTGTTTGTTTTCTATGCATTTATATTCTATTAATTTTTTTATTTTTGCATAATAAAACAAAACCTGTATCTGTAGTTTGCCTTGTTTTGCCAAATTATTTTGTCAGATAAATATCTTAACCTTAACCAAGTTTAATGTTTTCTTCCTTCTCTTATATTTAAAATATTTACAAGTAAAATAAAAAGTACAAGTATAAAGTATCTAAAGTCCTCATATTTTGTAGTATTTTGCCAGTACTAGAAGACATTTTTGAACCCTATAGTTTATGTTTCTTCTAAGAGTGCAATATCATTCTTTCACACAGGTCCCTCAACCTACAACAGGAGGAAGAACACCATCAAACAAGCATTATTCAACTGAAACAACCCATCCATCATCCATTAAGTCAACCTCTTCTCCTGCCTACACATCCACCCCATCCATTTCCTTTGCTTTCAACACTTCCTCCACAACATTTATAACACTTAGTCTTTCTGACATCAGTGACAGTTCCCAGGCATCAACAAGCCCTCTGTCTCTTTCAGAACTTCCAGAATCTTCCAGAACCTCACCCAAGTTCTCAACTTCA
Organism: Leuciscus waleckii; assembly: GCA_900092035.1. Classification (NCBI taxonomy): domain Eukaryota; kingdom Metazoa; phylum Chordata; class Actinopteri; order Cypriniformes; family Leuciscidae; genus Leuciscus; species Leuciscus waleckii. Next base: position 9,699,834 of record FLSR01004884.1, read on the forward strand.
TCCCCATCGACTTCCTCTTATTCATCCAGTCATTTTCTTTTTCAGCATACTTTAACTTCCACAGGTCAGCCTGAACTGTCCCACACCACTACACCACACGGAGCATCCAGAGGTTGGGTTTTAAAAGTTACATAACTTTTTAATCACTTTACACATTCATTTGATCACACTATTTTGTCGTTTTTATATTTTAGCAACTCCCAAAACAATTGTCATCATTTCTCTTGTGCTACTGCTCTTGTTGGTAGTGGCAGGTGCAGCTTGGTACCTCAAAATGTACGTTTTTACTTTGAATTACTATTATGAGAGAGACATGCATAGGCTATGCATTACTTACTTACTGGTCTATTCTCCATGCTTTTTTCAGCAAAAGAGGGCAACGGTTTCCATCTTGGATCAGAATGAGGCCAGAACAGATTACTGAAACGGAGATGTGGAAACGAATAAGTGAGAGGCATTGGATGCCAGAACAGACCAACAACAATAGGAAATTTAACAACATCATCCTTCAAATGGAACAAGACCCAAACTCTCCCTAAGAAAACACTGTAGCCTACTTTGTATTTGAAAAAAAAAAAGAAGAAAAAAAAAAGTCCTGTCACTGTAACTGCATGTAAAAGAGAAACCTGGACATTATTCTGATTTTTCTCTACTCGTGTTCCACAGAAGAAAGATTTGAAACAGCATTTTCATTTTTGGGGTGAAAAACCAACTATTATTTTTTTGTTTTTGTTTTTTTGTTTAAATAATCAAATATTAAGAACTGATGTAAATACTAGTTTGTTCTTGATGATTTTTTATCACATTTGACTATTAATTAACTTAATAGGCTAAATGAGAATAATGTGAAGTCTTTAAATTGCTTAGTTGTACTTGCTAGTTTATTTGCTTCAAGGTTCGATGTATTTTTTTTTTACACAATCGAGTCTGGTCGTTACGTCATCAATCCGCGTCAAAGGTTTTCTTGCTCTCATCCAGCTTGTCATATCTCGAATATTTGCTTGGATAAAACAAATGTCAGCAGGTTTGTACACATTTATTTGCATCTCGATGAGTTCTTGTATATTTGTAGCTAATACTAACTTTTGGTGTATTTGCTTTAAGAGATTGATGTATTGTTTTGGCTAGGCAAGCTAACACTAGTAGCCAGATGATTGTTTTTGTAGTAATATTCGATATACAAACATCATCGGTATTTAAGCCGCCTTTTTCACATTACGAAATAAACCTATATTTTTCACTCGTCTACTTAGTTATTTTAAAAGAGAGTTTGTTTTTTTTTCGTTTTTGTTTTTGTTTTGTTTTTGGCAACGTTAACTTACATCAAATTGGGCAGATAAGAAAATTCGAAAGCCTTGTTGCACATTTGTTATGAATGAATGTTTCAGGGATTATTTCAAAGTCTGCTAAATGTACCGCTGATCTCAATTGACAACTTGTGGCAATTTGTGGCCGTATAGTTTTATTGTAGCACATCAAGAAGTATTGTTTCATGAGTCGCTGCCTAATAAGCATAAACTTAATTTTCATAATTTTTTTTAGGTGTAACTACTTAGTGGGTGGGATCCAAATGCCTGTGAGCACTAATGAAAATGCTTCATTTTGCTCTCTTCTACATTACATTAAATATCTACATCATCACACATTTATTTCCCCCAAATCCTCAAATGTTATTTAAAGGTTTGAACAAGTTTTCAGTGTTGTCTCAGACTTCAGGACCCCACAGTGCATGAATAAAGGAAT
>FLSR01004884.1:9717111-9730717 GCA_900092035.1 Leuciscus waleckii
TCACCTTTCTTTCCCATTCTGACATTCAGTTTGGAGTTCAGGAGATTGTCTTGACCAGGACCCACCCCTAAATGCATTGAACCAACTGCCATATGATTGGTTGATTAGATAACTGCATTAATGAGAAATTGAACAGGTGTTCCTAATAATCCTTTAGGTGAGTGTATATAGCTATCTACACTGGTGGTCAAAGTTTGAAATAATTAAGAATTTTTTATGTTTTTGAAAGAAGGTTGAATTTATTTGATAAAAAACAGCTACAGTCTGAAGCCTATTTTTGATCAAATGAATTCATCCTTACAGTAAAAATATTGTGCAATATTATTACAATGTAAAATATCTGTTTTCTATGTGAATATTGTAAACTGTAATTTATTCCAGTGATCAAAGCTGAATTTTCAGCATCATTACTCCAGTCTTCAGTGTCGCAGGATCCTTCAGAAATCATTCTGATATGATGATTTGCTGCTCAATTATTATCAGTTATTATTTGTGCTCAATTATTAATAATGCTTATTTTTATTTGGAATGCAGAAAAATGTATTTGTGTATTCATATTTTTGTGGAAACTGTGTATCAATGTTTTCAACAATGATAATAATCAGACATGTTTCTTGAGCATTGAATCAGCATATTAGAATAATTTCTGAAGGATCATGAGACACTGAAGACTGGATGCTGAAAATTTAGCTTTGATCACAGGAATACATTTTTGCTAAATGTTAAAATAGAAAAAACGTTATTTTTCAATTTTAACAATTTTTCACAATATTACTGTTTTTACTGCATTTGTCATCATTATAAGAATTTTTACACTTTTCCACAATCGATTCCATAAAATGAAAGGAGATGTCAAGCTCCTGAAAGGACAAATACTATAAGCACTAGAAAGGCACCATGAAAGCAGTAGGCCTACACATTCTGCACTACATTCTAAGTCTTGGTGAAAACTCTTCTGATTGGACACACTCCTGGGTTTGCTGTTATACAGACACATGACAGAGAAGCCATATCACTGAATGCTGAATGTTTTTTTTACTATTTCAGAACTATTTCAGTCTTTCTACTTTAAAATATCATGTTTATTATTCGTGGGTTTTGGTGCTTTTGCTGTTGTTGCTGTAAGGACCTTTGAAATAACTGAAATAATTTGGCGAAGTGATATGGACATGTAATGCGGTCAAGACCTGCCTGGAACTACTTTAGCCGTGCATTTCCCTGAAAATAATTGCAAACCTTAGAATCTTCATCAACCAATCAGATTAAAGCATTCAACAGACCTGTAGTATATTATATTATATTATACCTGTAACTGGAGCCACACACTGACGTCCACCGCATGCAGTGCTGCAGCATTTCTCATTGTTGGCACAGTCACTGTCGTCGGCACACAGTGCTAAACCCATCATGAAACACTTTTCTGCTTTATGATTTGTGATTGGACACACTCCTGGCTTTACTGTAATACAGACACATGACAGAGAAGCCATATCACTGAATGCTGAATGTTTTTTTTTCAATGTAAAAAAATATATTTGTAAGTTGTATATATTAAAATATTCCACAACAAATCCTTTAAATTTAATGATATTCAGAACAGAACAAGAATAAAACAATAAGTAAACAAGCCAAAACGAAATAAAATAAAAATAAAAACGAAAGTAAGCAGGGTTGGGCTCACGTATCTCTATCATTAGAATCAAAATTTTTCAATATTTGCGATGTATTTGGATGCTAAACTATTCTTTATTATAGGCTTTGTACTTCACTCACATTCCAATATCGACGGAAAAAATCATCCTCTTCACACGCGCAAAAATTTGCTTGGAAACATCAGTGGAGCTCTGCTTACTGTGAATGGTACAAATTGTACTACTGACTATTTAAACAGAGCAGTGTAATTTTTATATGTTAGGTTGACTATTTTATTATTATATTTTATTAAGGCTATAATGAACAGGCTGCGATGTCAAGATTGCAATGCTGGAATGTGTGGCGCGGGTGCGATTGAATAGTGGAGACATAAATCATACTCCGTCATTTTGTTCATACAGGACATCATTCAAACTGCAAAGTGTTAACTTATATTTGTGTACACTCACAATAAAACACAACATTGTGCTTTTGTAAAATCAATTCAAGCTATTATGGGTTGTTTGAAAAACGCATACTGTGGAATTTGATGTACTCCTCCTAGGAAATTCATCAGATCCCCACCAAACTCGGTGTGCAAAAGTCAAGACATTGAGAATGCGAAATTGCGGACGGATTTTTGATATCTCGAACGGTTTGGCCGTGGCGAGGAAACAAACTGACCCCAAAAAACAAAAAAGCATTTGCCACCTCTCTACAGATGGTACTCACCCAGAATAATACCGTTCCCGTGGCGGTAAATTGCGGGTGTGTATTTGCAGCCTCTTATCGCTAAGAGGCGCTACAATCACAGACTTTGAAAGTGTCAGTTTATTCTCTCATTCTCTCTATTGCATAATCTGCCGCCGCGTCGCGGCTCATTGAGAGTGATTGAAAGCTGGTAGCAAATCAATTCAAATGAAACATTGAACGAATTCATAATCACAATACTGAAATTACTGAAATTAAATTGAATAAATTGAATAATGAAAAAAAATTCAACATAAAACATTGCAATAGAAAAATATTAGGCCACATCGATGAGGCTTTGTAAGAGCAGACATTAGTTTAACAGTATTCAGACGATAGCTCTGTGGTCAATGCAACAACATGAGCCTCTCAGAGCTTCAAGCGATCTGAGATCGAATCTCTGTGTAGCCGACAGCGTGTATGTTTTTCCGTTCTTGATGCTTATATCTGTTTATTAAAGACAAGCATCTTGTTTAATTATCAATTGTACATTACAACATAAATTTGCTACATTCCAGTTGAGCCGATGCAAAGACGACATCTGATGAAGGAAGACTGTCAGCCACCAGAAAATGAAGATGATCGTCTTTAATCTGCTAAGTTATTATTATTTTAATTTTTTTGTGTGTGAATCATTCACGAAATTCAGATGACTGACAGTGGCCATAGCAACAGAAGACATTTTTCAAAACAGATAGAACAAATCAGAAAAATACTTACAATAGGCTACAGTATTGCTTTCAATTAATAAACAATGAAAATAACAATAAGCAAAAAATAAACAATGAAAATGTAAAATTTAAATAAAATTAATTAAGTTTGAAAACCCATTGCACATTTCAATAGCCTAAATAAAGTGTCGGGAGAGTTTTTTATTTAAAACAGGGTTGCATCGAGTTTAGAGTTTATTCCCTTCGCGATGCAAAATAAGAAACACAGAATCTTATTCTTGCAACATTTTAAATTTCTATTGTCAAAGAAATTGCAGCTAAGTTAAAAAATTAAAACGGTACAAAACGAAAATAGTTCAAAGCAACATAAATTAAGAACAGGCGTTTTTCTTTGCCTCTCTCTCACGCTGGATCTTTTAGTGCCTAAGTTTCTTTTGTCTCCCTCACTGCGCGCGCCGGGTCTTTCTCGAAATTAAACATTTCAGGGTAAAAACACACCATACAGCTGATAATACTGTAGCCTATGTCGCTGCGTGTCATCCACACAAATCACGAAAGAAAAAACTGTAACAAAAGCCCCTTTCACACAGCGCTTTGAACCCGGGAAATTGCCGGCAAATTGCCAGAGCGCCTTCTGTGTGAACGCAAACTCGACCCGGGATTTATGCCGGGTCGGGACCTAGTAACATTGCCGTGTTCAGTCCCGGAACGCGCGCTGTGTGAACAAAAGCCGTAACAATGCCGTGTCGTAATGATGACGCTGAAGCGCGGGATCGTTCGCCAGCTGTGAAACGGTACGTAATGCGCAAGTTTATGATCGAATCAGAGAAACAAATGCACAGGCTAGATACAGCTCATAAGCAAACTTAAGACACTGCTGAGATTACAAGTCACATCGATGTCACGTGTCTTTACGGCATTTTTACGGGTTGTGTGTGAACGCACTCTCAGATTCCGGAAAATCACTGGCAGTGTGAATGAACCAAAATCAAACGAACACGGGTCAAATCCCGGGTCACTTTATCCGTGTATTTTCCGGAATCTCTGTGTGAAAGGGGCTATAAAGATATCAGCCCACAAAGCATGTACAAATGCATGCTTTGAAAATCCACTGGAAGTATAGTATACCATCCAGGCAGCTTTAGAATACTATTTTCAGTGTACTTTGGTTTGGGATGGACTAATCCTAATCTTGCATATTATGTAGGACAAATAACAGGGGTTTAAAACTTTCATATTTATGAGAATATCACCCCCCCTCGCCTATGGCTTTTTTACACAAAACACCTCTTTGAAATTTTAAATCAATATATTGTCTTATCTGAATGAGCAGTCAGGGAGTTTTTCACATAGTTTTGGAGCAAATATTCTAGGCTACGTGATACAATTTTCAAAAGTCTTGTGAAGAAATAATCAGTATGGGTTTCATGGCCTTATTTCAGTGAGAATTTTTTTTTGTTTTTTCACACCACGCATATATATGACAATCTCAAAACTCTACACTCTTTTACATACATGCTGCTGATATATTATTGTAGCAGTGTTTGTGCTGAATACAGTGTAATTAGACTTTAGCCATGAAAATGTCACTAGTAACAGAAAAAAACACAAATGTCAGAGCATGTCAGAACACCTCCAGGGTCAGAAAACAGCTCAGACCTCAGAGGGTTAACACCTATTCGGGTTTGTTCCTGCTCCTGCACCCCCACGATAAAGCAATTACTTCTCCAAACCCCCCACAGGCTATCTGAGTTGGCAAAACAAAACAAAGTATTTGCCATTCACACTTAAATCGCTATTCTAGACATTAGCAATAGGCTATTCAAGTGTTGATAATGAAGGAATTAAATAATTTAGGCTATGTAGTAATATTTCTGTCATAAATGTTTATTACTAAATATTTAATTAGGCCTATTTCAATAATTGAAGAATTAAAACTCTACTTCAGTTTGGGCCAGCTTTTTCCAACAAGCAAAACAATCTTCAAACGCATGTTCATTTGTTGTCATGAACAAAATGTTCAACTCAATATTAAATTCCACATGGATCTTTGAATCCTTACAACCAGGGTGCGATTTGTGAATAAAGTTTATTTTTTATTCAAATAAATCTCGAACCACAGCTTCGTGCTGCTGTTAAACTAAATAACATTTATAGAATAATTATGAACTTAAATGAAACAATATCGCAACATTGAAAAATAATGTATTTGATCTGTTTTTACAATTTAATTCAGGGCGATTTAGCCTACATTTAATTAGAGCGAGATTTTCACCCTTTCCTTGTCCTTTCCTTATTGGGAAGCGTTCACATGATAGCTAAACATTTTTGAGTAGATCATCTGTACCTCGTTTCATATGGATTACATAATCAGCCTTTAGACATAGCCAGTTTCGTATCGTGACTAGCTGAGGCAAGTGGCTTTCGTTCATTTTTGTGACGCGCAGTTCCCGGAGACAGAGACGACAGACAAACTTTTGTCGTTAGCCAAATATGAATACATTTTACAGTTTTGAACGATGTAGGCTATACTCTACTCTTATCTGTATGACCGAAAACTACAGAGTAGCCTATTAAGTTATTTTAGCTGTTAAGAGAAGCATAAATCCAAATGAACGCGCCGCCGCGTTTGTCGAACACTAATTCAGCATGCCAGAATAAAACCTGGCTTTAGAACAATGCATAGCGCCACTCGTCGTGGTGTGCCAAAACACTTTATATATTATTATAAACTTCAATATTTAATTCAAAACAATCTCAAAACGCTCTGTGACATTTTGAAAAGCCGTGCATGCATTACTGCCACTGGAACCATGAACGTAACAGAATACTGGTTCTGATTTTATTGTTTGTCGTTTAAACGTGCCTCTTGCATATCTTTATTTTATATATTTTATGTGGTCTATTGAATTAGCATTTTATATATATATATACAGGGTTCTTGCAGGTTTCAGTAAGTCAAATTTAAGACCTTTTTAAGACCATAAAGATTGAAATTTAAGACCTACACGACGCATTACCAAATAAATATTCAAATCAAAGAATTCATTTTATTTCAATGAATTCAGTAATTGAAAAAGCATTAATTTAATTTACAGATAAATCACATTAGTAACCTTCCACACCCAACAACGCGTGTCAGAGAAAAGAACAGAATCAGATATCATTTTTTTTATAGAAAATTGTACTTTGCATATTATACTGTAAAAAACACATAATTAGTTGATTTTAGTTGATCATAGTTGATCATAACTAGAGATGAAATGGCATGAACATTTAATTTCATGATTATAGTGACAAAAATGATCATGGTTATCACGGAATCCTGTTCAAAAAGTATTAATATTACACAATGAAATCAATTCACCAAGTTTTGATTTCCACGAAAACCAGCAAATAACAAATAAATGTAGCATCAATATGCACTTTTTGTTTACATAAACATTAAAATAATACCATTGAAAATGAAAATTTTTAAAGTGTCTTGCATGTTATATACTAACATGTACAAGTTAAAATAAAGGTTTGACAGAAAAGGTTTTATAAAAAGATAAACCTTACATATTTCAGACTTTAAATATTTTTTTATAAAAAGAATGAGTCAAAAAAGATAAATTACTGACATTTACAATGCACTTTAGCTTATCTTTTATTATTAATAGTAAAATTCGGTCCGATTTTCCCGTGGCGTCTGTCGTTGCTATGCAACCATGCACTGCACTCTCCACAATGACAAAGAAAAATAAGTTTTAGTGGCTAATAGATTTCCACCACCGAAAAACGCTTGCTGTAGCTCTGCTACAAGATTTATTTACGGAGAAGAGAAAAACCCCCGTAGTGTTTGGGTGCACCCCCATCCTTCCTGTTGACTGAGCTTTCAGACAGCGCCTGGAAAAAACGAGTGCGTCGCTTCAGTTATGAGCACGCTTACCGCACGCCTACATTTGAACAAACTTGAGCGCGCAAAAGACGCGATATGTGAATGTGTGAACGGGCTCTTGGCGAGCGACATCCAATCAGGCCGCGAGCGACGTGTTGGAGACCCCTGCACTAGGGCTCCGCTTTGTAGGCTACGACTCGATACTTTTTTGCTACTTTGTAATAACTTTCTGCGGCCAGCGTTTCTGGAAATAAACGAGGGTAAACCCTTTTTAAGACCTGACTAAATGAAATTTAAGACCGCGGATGAAAATCTGGCTGTTTTTAAGACGTTTTAAGTTGAACCCGTGTCATCTAAATGATCGAAACGTAAGTTCTACCACTCTGCATGACTTTACTCGTTGAAAAATGGCCAAATGTTCCAATGTGTGTTTGCTCACACGAGCGAGAAGCGCTCTTCATTCAAATGAACGCGCCGCCGCGTTTGTCGAACACTAATTCACCAATTCAACAATGCATAGCGCCACTCGTCGTGGTGTGCCAAAACACTTAATTATAAACTACAATATTTCATTCAAAACAATCTCAAAACGCTCTGTGACATTTTGAAAAGCGTATGCTTTACTGACACTGGAACCATGAACGTGACAGAATACTGGTTCTGATTTTATTGTTTGTCGTTTAAGCGTGCCTCTTGCATATCTTTATTTTATATATTTTATGTGTTCTGTTGAATTAGCATTATATATATTATTTTTTTAACAGAACTGCTTTTGAAATTACGATTGGAATTATTATAGGCTACAGAAGTAAAGTCATTGTATAATATTTGTTCCAGTGTAAAATGGAAATGCATGGTAATTTTATTTTATAAATATAAGCAAAAAACTATGGTGTAACAGAGTTTAAGAACTAGACAAATCTCTCTGCATCAATAATAGGCTATAAAATGCATTAATAGGCTAATATAAAAATCTCAGTAGTCCAAGTTGGTTGGGGATTTGAACCCGTGTCATCTAAATGATCGAAACGTTTGTTCTACCACTCTGCCATGACTTTACTCGCTGCGAAATGCCTAAACGTTCCAATGTGTGTTCACTCACACGAGCGAGAAGCGCTCTTCATTCGTCTCGTTCTTCAATAGAATAGTACAAATAATCAGCTTCATTGCACATCATTTAATTTTGTTTGTTATTTTTGTTATTAAATTTGTTTTTGTGGGTTTTTTTGTGTGTGTGTGTGTGTGTGTGTTTTATCGCACTGCTCCCCGGGGAATAGGCTTTGTCGCCCACCGACGTCTAGGCCTACAATATGAAATACAGGTTATATTGTTATCTGTAACGGTCACCAGCTGGAGTGCCCTTGAAAGCCACCAGAGGGCACTCCACATCAGACACTCACGTTCACTCTCTGGTTGAAAGTGGTTACTGGCCAGCCACTGTCAATTTTGAGACCTTATATATGGTGGACTTGTTCACCACGTATGAGGATCTAAAAATCACTGCGCCAGGGATGTCGAGACAAGCTTTTGTCAGCATGCTCGAGTGTCGCACAAAACTCTTTGGGCGAGTGAGTGGACTCATCATTTAAGTTATCTTATTTGGATTACCTTTTAAATAACTAATTCATTGTTAGGACTTGTTCTTACAATCCCCAAAGTTTCAGTACATATTTCTTGACAGAGCCCTTTCTTCGTCATGACCATGGTCTGAAGCCAACCTTCGAAACAGTTACTGTTTTGTTTTTTTCACTTTTGCTCTCAATGTGGTAATATGTGGGGACACAATGCAGAGGGCCTTCCTCGAATGGGCCTATGCCAAATTTGAGGTTGACAAGCTGTCTCAGGTCCAGCATTTTCAGTGCCCTGCTTGCACACCCTCCATGTTGGCAGTTGCAGTGGATGGGAACCGCAAATTATTTAGTTTCAAAAGCCAACCAGGGGGTGTAACATTCATGTACAATGAAATGCTAGTAAGCCACAAATTACTTTTATACAATAAATTTTTACCCACATCTACATATATCTTTCAAGACCTGATGGGTTTTTTGATGGAGTCTTTTTGGCCAGTGATGCTGAGGTGTCCTCCTTTGTTGATTACATCCATGGAACAACTGGACATGTAAGCTAAATTTATATTTCTTCATGTGTAACACCACAATTTCACATTTTTATGAATGCTTGCCAGTTTTTTTCCCCAAAATTTAAACATTATTTGGTTTATTTAAGTAATAGAGCGGCATTACTCCATCAAATGCCATAATACCATGATTTACAGCTTATTTTATAAAATGTAACTGTGTAAATGTCTGTATTTGCTCTCATCTCATTAAGAATCCAGGAAAAGGGAGATGTGGTGCGGGTTAGTGGACCGCATACATGCATATTGTGAAGTCGTATTTTGTATGGTGCTATTGTGTAGTCATCGTGTGAATGCACACTCATTTTGTGTTTCTCATTGTAGGTGGGAATAAGCGAAGGCATCAACTGAGAAGAAAGATTGCTGTTGAGAAGAAAGCCTTGGAAGTTGCCATCAATGACCACAATGCTTCTGTGGGGGAAGTTGAAAAACTGCCTCCTCCCAATGAACTCCTGGCTGTGGACAACTACTCCTGGCCATGGGAATCGAAGTACTTCCTCTGAAATGCACTGAATACAAATTGTTTGATGCACACATCTTGATGTTACGGAGCCCCCCTAGTCCCACTTTGGCAAAAAAAAAATTATTATAACTATCTTGTGGCCTCAAGATAGTAACTCGTGGCCTCAAGATAGTAACTCGTGGCCTCAAGATAAAACAAAACAACAATTCAGAAAACAAAATAACAATTCAGAAAAAACAAAACGACAATTCAGAAAACAAAACAACAATTCAGAAAACAAAATAACAATTCAGAAAAAACAAAACGACAATTCAGAAAACAAAACAACAATTCAGAAAACAAAATAACAATTCAGAAAAAACAAAACGACAATTCAGAAAACAAAACAACAATTCAGAAAACAAAATAACAATTCAGAAAAAACAAAACGACAATTCAGAAAACAAAACAACAATTCAGAAAACAAAATAACAATTCAGAAAAAACAAAACGACAATTCAGAAAACAAAACAACAATTCAGAAAACAAAATAACAATTCAGAAAAAACAAAACGACAATTCAGAAAACAAAACAACAATTCAGAAAACAAAATAACAATTCAGAAAAAACAAAACGACAATTCAGAAAACAAAACAACAATTCAGAAAACAAAATAACAATTCAGAAAAAACAAAACGACAATTCAGAAAACAAAACAACAATTCAGAAAACAAAATAACAATTCAGAAAAAACAAAACGACAATTCAGAAAACAAAACAACAATTCAGAAAACAAAATAACAATTCAGAAAAAACAAAACGACAATTCAGAAAACAAAACAACAATTCAGAAAACAAAATAACAATTCAGAAAAAACAAAACGACAATTCAGAAAACAAAACAACAATTCAGAAAACAAAATAACAATTCAGAAAAAACAAAACGACAATTCAGAAAACAAAACAACAATTCAGAAAACAAAATAACAATTCAGAAAAAACAAAACGACAATTCAGAAAACAAAACAACAATTCAGAAAACAAAATAACAATTCAGAAAAAACAAAACGACAATTCAGAAAACAAAACAACAATTCAGAAAACAAAATAACAATTCAGAAAAAACAAAACGACAATTCAGAAAACAAAACAACAATTCAGAAAACAAAATAACAATTCAGAAAAAACAAAACGACAATTCAGAAAACAAAACAACAATTCAGAAAACAAAATAACAATTCAGAAAAAACAAAACGACAATTCAGAAAACAAAACAACAATTCAGAAAACAAAATAACAATTCAGAAAAAACAAAACGACAATTCAGAAAACAAAACAACAATTCAGAAAACAAAATAACAATTCAGAAAAAACAAAACGACAATTCAGAAAACAAAACAACAATTCAGAAAACAAAATAACAATTCAGAAAAAACAAAACGACAATTCAGAAAACAAAACAACAATTCAGAAAACAAAATAACAATTCAGAAAAAACAAAACGACAATTCAGAAAACAAAACAACAATTCAGAAAACAAAATAACAATTCAGAAAAAACAAAACGACAATTCAGAAAACAAAACAACAATTCAGAAAACAAAATAACAATTCAGAAAAAACAAAACGACAATTCAGAAAACAAAACAACAATTCAGAAAACAAAATAACAATTCAGAAAAAACAAAACGACAATTCAGAAAACAAAACAACAATTCAGAAAACAAAATAACAATTCAGAAAAAACAAAACGACAATTCAGAAAACAAAACAACAATTCAGAAAACAAAATAACAATTCAGAAAAAACAAAACGACAATTCAGAAAACAAAACAACAATTCAGAAAACAAAATAACAATTCAGAAAAAACAAAACGACAATTCAGAAAACAAAACAACAATTCAGAAAACAAAATAACAATTCAGAAAAAACAAAACGACAATTCAGAAAACAAAACAACAATTCAGAAAACAAAATAACAATTCAGAAAAAACAAAACGACAATTCAGAAAACAAAACAACAATTCAGAAAACAAAATAACAATTCAGAAAAAACAAAACGACAATTCAGAAAACAAAACAACAATTCAGAAAACAAAATAACAATTCAGAAAAAACAAAACGACAATTCAGAAAACAAAACAACAATTCAGAAAACAAAATAACAATTCAGAAAAAACAAAACGACAATTCAGAAAACAAAACAACAATTCAGAAAACAAAATAACAATTCAGAAAAAACAAAACGACAATTCAGAAAACAAAACAACAATTCAGAAAACAAAATAACAATTCAGAAAAAACAAAACGACAATTCAGAAAACAAAACAACAATTCAGAAAACAAAATAACAATTCAGAAAAAACAAAACGACAATTCAGAAAACAAAACAACAATTCAGAAAACAAAATAACAATTCAGAAAAAACAAAACGACAATTCAGAAAACAAAACAACAATTCAGAAAACAAAATAACAATTCAGAAAAAACAAAACGACAATTCAGAAAACAAAACAACAATTCAGAAAACAAAATAACAATTCAGAAAAAACAAAACGACAATTCAGAAAACAAAACAACAATTCAGAAAACAAAATAACAATTCAGAAAAAACAAAACGACAATTCAGAAAACAAAACAACAATTCAGAAAACAAAATAACAATTCAGAAAAAACAAAACGACAATTCAGAAAACAAAACAACAATTCAGAAAACAAAATAACAATTCAGAAAAAACAAAACGACAATTCAGAAAACAAAACAACAATTCAGAAAACAAAATAACAATTCAGAAAAAACAAAACGACAATTCAGAAAACAAAACAACAATTCAGAAAACAAAATAACAATTCAGAAAAAACAAAACGACAATTCAGAAAACAAAACAACAATTCAGAAAACACAACTACAATTCAGAAAACAAAACAACAATTCAGAAAACACAACTACAATTCAGAAAACAAAACAACAATTCAGAAAACACAACTACAATTCAGAAAACAAAACAACAATTCAGAAAACACAACTACAATTCAGAAAACAAAACAACAATTCAGAAAACACAACTACAATTCAGAAAACAAAACAACAATTCAGAAAACACAACTACAATTCAGAAAACAAAACAACAATTCAGAAAACACAACGACATTCAGAAAACACAACGACAATTCATACAAAACGGAAAAGGTAGGTATATTTTGAGAATGACATACTTATCACTGATTGGACGGACACCTGTCAATCAAGAAATTTGTGATCAACTTTGTTTTGCTATGCGAAAATCATAGACAGTATGGCGAAAATGGAACACATTAAACGTTACTTTGAAGAAGGACATTTTGTGCCGTGATTGTGGACATGCTGGCGACATACCACATAATATTTACTATAGTGTGTCATGAGTTTAGTATGCCTGAGCACATGGTTAGATGAGTGTTTCGCGATTATCGCGATAGCCCGCTATTCATTATAAATGGTCATTATGTCGATGTTATTTGAGTGTATGAGAGTACATGATGTTGTTTCAGTCTTATTGTGTTTGTTAAAAGCACGAGATTAGAGTGTTACTACCAGCTGTAAATGCCACACGTCATTTTGGGGCTAGAGCATGAGAACTGCACAGAGAGAGTGTTAAATAGCTTGTTGATCATATGTTTCCCTCTAGTGTGATGGAAGTTTAAAGTCACTTATGTCTACAACGAGTCATTACTGTAAAAAAAGGGATATACATGTTGAGAATGTATGTTTTGAGCTTTTGTTATATGCATATTCCCTTTGCTTCATTCTGAGTAAATACACCAACAAAGAAGCCATCACTGCAGCGCTCTCTTTTATTTCATTTTTCGACATAAAAAGTGTAATTTTGTTTTCTGAATTGTCATTGTGTTTTCTGAATTGTTATTTTGTTTTATGAATTGTTATTTTGTTTTTGTAATTGTGATTTGTTTTGCACCTCTCGGCCACCGTATCTTACCGCTAAGAGGCGCTACAATCACAGACTTTGCAAAGTGTCAGGGGTGTGACGGTAACCGCATCACCGCAATATCGCGTTAATGAGATGCCTACCGCGGTGTGAGGTCATCACCGCAC
>FLSR01004884.1:9730768-9766066 GCA_900092035.1 Leuciscus waleckii
GCTGAAAGTTACAGGAGTGCATATGGTGTGTGATATGAACTATAAACACATTCATATTTGCTTATAATTTACTTTATTCTGCGAGTCCCATGTTCAAGGGCTTCTGGAGAAAAAAAACGCTTCCTGCGCAAGGGAGGGACATCCGTTAAACATGGGGGATTTATTTTTTGTGTGTGTCTGATTATTATTAATTAACTGCTAGGTTTCAGTACTTGTGATGTTTACAGATAATGTTCAATTAAATACAAACAAACACAGGCATAAAAGACAAGCATAACGTGAACAGTTGGAGTTAGATTTTAATTGCAAGTAGCGATCTCTCTCATGTGGTATAGGCAATAACAGTTGACGGCGCTAGCCGAATGATTTAAAAAATAGCCACGAATCTAGTGTCTAAGCCAAATACTGTGTCGCCTTTGAGGCAGGTGACAATTAAGGGGAAGCCGGTGAATTTTGGACATAATATGGCAATATGCCGTATTTGTCGCACAAAAGTATCCGTCTCGCGAGGAAATACCACTAACTTAAGACCACATCTTAGAAAAATGAACCATCCTGTGGCGTTTGCTGGACTTAAGTGCAGCACACCTACCTTAGGTCGGCGACACTGGCTGCGTGGCGTGTCCGTTTTTATGTCGGCTCCCATGTTAACAGGTTAGAGCTTGCACATTGCCTGCGTGAGACGCGCGTCTCAGTTGCGGCACGAGACGCGCGGAAAAAGCGTGCATGCTAGAAATAGAACCGACGCCTATTTTTCACGCAAGCCTGTTGGAAACGTTTCCTGGTAAAATAGAATAGGAAAAGATGTTTGTATGTCATTTTGACATGAATACATATTAATAAATTACATTTTGATGTTTGAAAGTTTAGGTTTTGACATAAATGCAGATATAAATGTAATAAAAAAAACCGCATCTCCTCACAATTCCAAGTTTGTCCGCGAGCTGCAAACTGTCAACAAACATTTCCCCTCATCCTATAATGCACAACGCAGCTGACTACGGCAACTGGCTTAGTCCAAAAATGCACAGTTCTTTGGCAGTTGGTTCTGTTCGAGGTCGGATCACGTTCTCACCACAAACGAACCGCTCCAGAGTTCGTTTCAAAGCGTACCGAGACCACCTCTTCCAGGAGGTCTCGGTACGCTTGTTTGGTCCGCTTTTGGTGCGCACCCGAGTGCGATTGCCGCATTCACACCTGCCCAAACGAACCGCACCAACAGGGAAAACGAACTCTAGTGCGATTCAACCGAACTAAATGAGGCAGGTGTGAAAGCACCCTTATTCTTGCAACATTTTAAATTTCTATTGTCAAAGAAATTGCAGGTAAGTGCAACATAAATTAAGAACAGGCGTTTTTCTTTGCCTCTCTCTCGCGCTGGATCTCTTTTTAGTAAGTTTATTTTGTCTCCCGCGCGCGCCGGGTCTTTCTCAAAATTAAACATTTCAGTGTAAAAACACACCATATACCAGCTGATAATACGGTATATGTCGCTGTGTGTCTCCACACAAATCACGAAAGAAAAAACTGTAACAAATAGTTTTTGTTGCTTCAAAGATACAGCATGCCTTGCTGAATTCACCTTACAATAAAACGAGGTTGATCGCGAATTAAAGAGCTCTGTATCTGCTAAATTGAAATGGAAAAAATGGAAAACCTTTATACAACCAATAAAACTACAATATTTATAATTTAATGAGATATAGGGCCTACATATGGACTTTTGGAGATTTGGAGATTAATCCTTAAAAGAATTTTGCCTTTGCCTGCTCATCAGGCTGGCTATCCGACACTCTCCATATGAAAGACGGAACATTAACACCTCTTGTCCTGCACCCCCACGATAAAGCAACTACTGCCTTCTCCAAACCCCCCACAGGCTAGCTGAGTTTGAGATTGACTTAAAACAAAGAGTTTGCAATTCACACTTAAATCGCTATTCTACACATTAGCAATAGGCTATTCAAGTGTCGATAATGAAGAAATTAAATAATTTAGGCTATGTAGTAATATTTCTGTCATAAACGTTTATTACTAAATATTTAATTAGGCCTATTTCAATAATTGAAGAATTAAAATGCTCTTCAGTTTGGGCCAGCTTTTTCCAAGCAAAACTAAATACATCTTCAAACGCATGTTCGTTTGTTGTCATGAACAAAATGTTCAACTCAATATTAAATTCCACATGGGATCTTTGAATCTTTACAACCAAGGTGCGATTTGTGAATTTGTGAATTTTTAAAAAAAAAAAATTTATTCAAATAAATCTCGAACCACAGTGCTTCGTGCTGCTGTTAAACTAAATATCATTTATAGAATAATTATGAACTTAACTGAAACAATATCGCAACATTGACAAATACATTTATTTGATCTGTTTTTACAATTTAATTTAGGGCGATTTAGCCTAGATTTAATTAGAGCGAGATTTTCACCCTTTCCTTGTCCTTTCCTTATTGGGAAGCGCTCACATGATAGCTAAACATTTTTGAGTAGATCATCTGTAGGATGCATGGTTATTTTATTTTATAAATATAAGCAAAAAACTATGGTGTAACAGAGTTTTAGAACTAGACAAATCTCTCTGCATCAATAATAGGCTATAAATGCATTAATAGGCTAATATAAAAATTTCAGTAGTCCAAGTTAGTTGGGGATTTGAACCCATGTCATCTAAATGATCAAAATGCAAGTTCTACCCGGCCATGACATTACTCTTTGAGAAATGCCCAAACGTTCCAAATTGTGTTCGCTCACACGAGCGAGAAGCGCTCTTCATTCAAATGAACGCTCTGACAGAGTCAACGCGAGCAACGTGAGCGACGTGCTCCCTTTCATAGTCTACACGTCGGACGCAAGCAACTTGCAGTATCGCCCCCACCAACAACGCATAGTATGTTGACGACACATTTTGCTACGCATAGACGCATAATGGAGGCCGAAGCGTAGCGATGCATAGCCTTGCAGGCGCGTATGCGTATCGATGCGTTGACTCTGTAAGAGCAGATTTTTTAATTTTTAACAGAACTGCTTTTGAAATTACGATTGGAATTATTATAGGCTACAGAAGTACTTTGTATAATATTTGTTCCTTAGTGTAAAATGGAAATTTTATAAATATAAGCAAAAAACTATGGTGTAACAGAGTTTTAGAACTAGACAAATCTCTCTGCATCAATAATAGGCTATACATGCATTAATAGGCTAATATAAAAATTTCAGTAGTCCAAGTTGGTTCGGGATTTGAACCCGTGTCATTTAAATGATCGCAACGTAAGTTCTACCACTCAGCCAAGACTTTTGTAGCTGAGGAATGCCCAAATACGTTCTAATGTGTGAGAAGTGCTCTTCATTCATCTCATTCCTCAATAGAATAGTACAAATAATCAGCTTCATTGCACATAATTTAATTTTGTTTGTTATTTTTGGTATTGAATTTGTTTTTGTGGGGTTTTTTTTGTGTGTGTGTGTGTTTTTTTTTTTATATCGTACTGCTCCCCGTGGAATAGGCGTGTCGCCCACCGACGTCTAGGCCTACAATATGAAATAGCCTACAGTTTATATTGTTATCGTCTCTATTTTTAACTTGTTATTCTATTTTTCTGGCCTTATAAAATGTTCTATTATGTCACCATAGTTGTAGTATTTCATCCTTACTGTTAATTAACATTAACCCCACTTACGGCAATTGAAAAAAATGCAGCAATTGCTGCTGTTTTGCACAATATCCCTTTTCGCCACCTGGCGGTCATTTCGCGAATGACTTTGAAATGCGACTGGTTTATTTTTGCCGCGGTGGCTGGCGCGGCGGTAATAGGCATTCTGTTTGGTTACCATCTGTACAAATGTATTCTTGGACTGCAAACATTGTCCTTAGATGACTTCTCTGAAGAGGAAGACTTGAGAATACTTCCTCAACTGATGAGGAACTGGGAGAGTAGTTATTAGGGATAAAATGTGTATGACTCTATGAAGATGTCAAACATGACAAATTGCCTTGTTTTTTGTTTTTTTTAGCATTACATTTTTGGTCGAAATGTATTGCGCATCCCTACATAGCTTCACTGTAGTTGTATATAGTTTGTATATACTGTACTGTAGTTAACTGTACATAGCCTAAGCCTATTGTATTGTTACTCTCTCCAACAGTGTGCTATTCCAGCTTATGTTTCCACATGTTAGAATATTAATTCTCTCTCTCTCAATTCAAATTATAATATATGTGAACATTTTATACCACAGTGTTTTACCATATACACACATATCACTGAGGGTCACTGTGGTGGACAGTAGGGAAACACACTGAGGTCAGACACACACATTACACACACACATTACTGAGGGTCACTGTGGTGGACAGTAGGGAAACACACTGAGGTCAGACACACACATTCACCTGCTGTGGCACACACACGTATCTGGCACGCATCTCTCTCCCTCCTCTCTCTCTCTCTATCTGAAGATATGTAGTTTTTATTTTGAACAGGGCATCTCTTAGCTTTAGAAAGCCTATTTTATTAATTTCACCCAGTAAAGTGAACTGTTGTTTCAACAAAAAGAAGCAGAAGAATTCTGCAGACTCAGACATGTCTACAAGGAAGAAACTGAGGGGGATACAATCACCCAAAGGTTATTAAGCTTTCCTAGATTACATTTCAAATCAGACTTCAAATGCAGTGATTATTTAGCCTTAGCCAGATATACTTAAGTCATAAATATATCATGTGTTGCCTGTCAAAATCATTTAATACATTGATGAAGATGTACGAGGTCAAACTCATGTACTTTTTTTGCTCTTTCAGAATGTAACTGTCACAGGTCGGGGGGGGTCAAAGCCAGACTGCACCCACCCCTAAAACCCAGGACCACCTCGAGGAGCGTGCCAAAGACCAGACAGACAAGTAGATGAAAGTTTAACAAGTTTTATTGAATGGAATAAAATGTAAGAGTCCTAATGTGGCTTCTGGGTCCCCCAACAGGAGCGGAGATCAAACCCCTGACCCCAGGAAGGCGTGGAACTCTTCGTGGCAACTCGTGCCAGAGCGTGCGACTAGGGGAGGAGGAAGTCGACTGTCAGCCCGTCTCACCGTTGAGTATCCAGGTAAGTAGAACTTCTTGGGCTGGAACCCGGACAGGGTCTCGTCATTAAAGGGGGTCTCTTCTGGAACGGACAAGTGAGTATCCAGGTGCGTACCCCTTCTCAAGGCGCAAAGCGAGACAGTCTCGGGGTCGAGGAGGGGATCTTTTCCTTGGGCAGACAGCTGAGTATCCAGGTAAGCGGACTTCCTTGAATCGTTGAACAATCGGGCGTGGCCGGTGCAGGCACTGAAAACCAGAGGGAGAATCTTCTTACCAGACTGGTGAGTGTCCAGGTACGTATACCTTCTCGAGGCGAGGAGCGAGACAGGGGAGAAGAGATTCTTCTGCCAACCGACAGGTAGACAACTCAAGCATGTACGTGCTTCTCTTCAGTACGGAGGCAGAAGCTTACCGCTGGGTGTGATTTATTTTGGTCATGAAAAATGAATATTAATAAAAGAAATCAAGCCACAATGTCTCACTTTTTTATAGATTTTTATTCAAAAATATTAATTTCTCTGCTGTGGAAGGACTTAGCCTACTTCTTTTTTTACAGATAATTTCTCCAGCCTTTGAAAAAATCCTCTCACAAGGGACACTTGTTGCTGGCATGCAAAGATATTTTTTTAGCAAGGACATACAAATGAGGAAAGATTACTGCTCTCTCTTTCCAGTAAGTTAGGGGATCATGAGTTCTGGGCTAAAAACGCAGTTGAGGTATTTTTTCACTTCCACTGGCATCAGCTGTAGCATTGTGTATCATCTGGGTTTCACGGATACGATTATCAAAAAGTTCCCCATAAACTGTCCAGTGTTGATGTTGTTGATGATGATGATGATGATGATGATGATGATGTGGGCCTGCCGCCTGATGTTGACATTTGTGGCTCTGAATGAAAATGAAACAGCATTTAGTAACAAATCCTAAACTGACGGCATATATGAAGTATAAATGACATGAATCAGATTACATAACATAACATAACATAGTGAAAAGTTGAACAGTGAAGCTGTTTTTACGATCTGATACGATCTGGGCGTGGCTTGGAGTAAGATGGCTGCAACAGTTTCTCTCTGCTCAAAAGGCCTGATGAAATCCATTAAAATCATCAAATTGCACTGACATCCAACAAAAGTCAAGACTGCTTGGAGTACAATGGCCACTACTGCAAAAATAGCAGCTGAAATGGCGGAAATTAAAAATTCCCTGAATTTTATGTCAAGGGAAATAAGTGAAGTGGTGGAACAACAAAGAAAACTGACAGGCCTCATGGAGGAGATCAGGCAACTAAAAACTATTATCCAACAGAAGGATGAACGTATTGAGCTCCTGGAACAAAGGGTAGATGACTTGGAACAGTATTCTAGAGCTGATGACCTTGTAATCACCGGCCTAGAGACTAGGCATCAAAGTTACGCCCGGGTTACAGGCCTATCTGGTGACCAACAAGGTGAGGATTCACCATCTGAGGAGCTTGACACCCTGGAGCAACAAGTGGTGCGCTTCATGAAGAGTAAAACCATTCCTTTGGACAGTCAGCAAATTTCAGCATGTCACATTCTTCCAAGTAAGGACAAAAAATCTAAACCTAAAATTGTCAAGTTTCAGCCCGATCTCATCCCAAGTCGTCATATACTGACGCTTTTGACATTTCGTCTACATCGAACGCACATGGCCTTTAGCGTCAATATGAGACGCAGATAGATATGGGCCAGAAGGCACCTCCTAGCGGTCTAACCCTACCCCAGACCTACCCATAACCGAACAAAGCTCTGTGCGTCTCATATTGACGCTAAAGGGTGCCATGTGCGTTCGATGTAGACGAAATGTCAAAAGCGTCAGTATATGACGACTTGGGATGAGAATGCGTTGCAAGAAGAAAAATAGACTTTATAAGGAGTTGATCAAATTAAGAACAGAGAATGCAGAAAAACGCTATAAGAAATACAAAAATAAGTTGACTGATATATTGAGACAAGCAAAAAAAGGACTATTATAATAGAATGTTGCATGAAAATAAAAATAATATAAAGGCTACATGGAATATTCTGAACAATGTAATTGGGAATAAGACTGGACGAACGGAACTACCTAAATATTTTGAAAAGGACAATAGGGTGATTGAAAATAAAGATGAAATGGTCCATGAACTAAATCAATTCTTTGTTAATGTAGGACCTAGCTTAGCAAACGAAATACCAATATCTAGTGATCCGCTAGGGGGAGTCTGGAAAAGGGAAAATAGGATTATGCAGTCAATGTATCTAGGTGAGGTGACTGAAAATGAAATATTATCTGTGGTTTATAAGCTAAAAAGCAAGATCTCAATGGATAGTGATGGTATTGACATGAAAATAATAAAAAACACAATTGATTGCATTATTAAACCATTATATTATATAATTAATTATTCTTTTACAGAAGGAGTTTTTCCAGATAGTATGAAAATAGCTAAGGTAATACCTTTTTTTAAAACTGGAGATAAACATATTTTTAATAACTATAGACCAGCATCTCTCCTACCTCAATTTTCCAAAGTGTTTGAAAAACTCTTTGTAAATAAATTAGACAACTTTATTGAAAAACATGAATTATTAAATGAAAATCAGTACGGATTTAGGTCAAATAGGTCTACAAGCTTGGCTATCGTGAAAATTATTGAAGATATTACAACCGCAATAGATAGAAATGAATACACAAATTATATACTTATACTTTCTAAATTATATACTTATGGAATTAGAGGAGTTGTACTGGACTGGTTAACCAGCTATTTACAACAACGACAACAATATGTTGAGTTTGACGGTTATAGGTCAGAATGTATGAATATTGAATGTGGACTTCCACAAGGCTCAATTTTAGGACCCAAACCTTTTATTTTATATATAAATTAGATTTGTGAGGTTTCAAAAAAATTACACTATGTATTATTTGCAGACGATACAAATTTATACAGTTCAGGAAATGATATGACAACTTTAGCTAATAATATTGAAGATGAAATGGTTAAACTAAAATTGTGGTTTGATGTAAATAAATTATCTTTAAATTTGAACAAGACAAAGTTTATGATATTCAGCAATAAAAGAAAGGAGGAAATTAGTTTATCTATAAACAATGTAAATATTGAGAAGGTGTCTGAAATTAGATTTTTAGGAGTCACCTTAGATGAGAAATTGACGTGGAAAAGTCATATATATTGCATGTAAAAAATAAGATGGCAAAAAGCCTATTTATTTTGAATAAGGTTAAATACAGTTTACCGTATATACAATGAAAATGTTATATTGTTCAATGATTTTGCCTTATTTAAACTATTGTGTAGAAATATGGGGAAATACATATCATAGTAATACTATGCCTTTATTTATTTTACAGAAAAGAGCCATTCGTATTATTTTCAAAGCAGGATATAGAGACCACACAAATCCACTCTTTATTAGGTCAGGATTATTACAATTTAAAGACATTGTAGAATTACAAACTCTATTAGTGATGTTCAAAGTTAGAAGTAAAGCTCTTCCACATGACTTACTAAAGTTATTTGTTTTTACTTCTGAAGATGGAAAGCACAGACGGCCGTATGACTTTAAACATTTAATAGCACGAACAAACCTGAAACAAATGTGTTTGTCTGTTGCTGGAGTAAAAGCATGGAATTCTTTAAGGAAAGATGTAAAAAGTTGTAAAAATGTTTTGGAATTTAAAAGGTGTTATAAAAAGAAACAACTTGAATTATATCAAACTGAAAATTTATTTGAACTGTATGTGATCATTGTAAAACGTTTAAACAAATATCAGATTTGTTGGAGTTTGGGTGATGGTGGAGGGAACAATGCTAATGACATCTACTATTTATGTTAATATATTTTGGGTGATGGTGGAGGGAACAATGTTAATGCAATCTACTATTTATGTTTATAAAGGGGGCAGATAAATATAAGAATTTATTCTTCCATCTGCTCCTTCCTGATCATGGAAATGTAAAGGAAAATTCAAATGAATTGTATGTGCCTTGTACAAATAATGCATTTTCATGAAAAGAATAAAAGAGAAATGAATGAATGAATGAATGAATGAATTCTTAAACGCTCCTTTCCTCAAATGTATTATTTATTTGATACTTTTAGTCACAAAGGTACCTTGCTGATAAAAATATGACAATATTTTACCTTCTCCATAAACCTCCATCTCACAGAATTTAAATATCTTCTGATCTCCATGAATTATCAGATTCACATAACGTCCCTCCATCCCACCACATGAGTAGTTATAGGACCCTCCTGCTGGCACAGCAGGAATAACAGCACATCTACAGACAGAGAGAGAAACAGATGAAGGAGATAGAGGGCCCTATCTTGCACCCAGTGCAATTGACTTTGTACACCGACGCATGTATCATTCCTATTTTGCACCTGCTCACAGCGGACTTTTCCTTCCACAGACGCACGTCGGAGGAGGTGTGTTCTGGCGCAAACGTTCCCTTATGCTATTTTGCAGGTTTAGAAAACATTTCCGCCACTGACCGTCCTTCGGATGAGATGTAAAACCGAGGTCCTGACTCTCTGTGGTCATTAAAAATCCCAGGCACTTCTCGTAAAAGAGTAGGGGTGTAACCCCGGTGTCCTGGCCACATTCCACCCATTGGCCCTAAACAATCATGGCCTCCTACTAATCCCCTTCCATTGAATTGGCTCTATCACTCTCTCTCCTATCTCCACCTGTAGCTGGTGTGTGGTGAGCGCACTGGCACCGTTGTACTGTGGCTGCCGTCGCATCATCCAAGTGGATGCTGCACACTGGTGGTGGAGCATCCCCTGATGGTTTCTCCATCCCCATTGTCACTTCTCTGGGTTTTTTACGGCCGTGATGAGAGCGTTGCTCTCCTCGGCTGTGAACCGCTCCTGGGGCGTGCCTGGCAAATCCGCTGTTACAATAGCAATCCGCCACGGAAAAAGCGTGTCTGCTCTTAAAGGGAATGTGAGATGTCGCTCTGATTGGTTTATTTCACGTTATGCCCAAACCACACCTATGAATAATGAAACTACTTCAGACCAACCCATTTTAGATTTGCGTCGGGCGCAAGAGTCATTTATCCCGCCGGTATAATAGCAACAGTGCCCAAGACCCACCCACAAAGTTACTTGCGTTTTGCGCTTGATACGTGCATTTCAGATCGTTAAAATAGGTCCCAGAGTGTTAAACCTTCGCTTTTCTCTCATGTTCTTCCCCAAGAGTCTCACATGGGTTTGTTGTTGTCGTTGTTCTCCAAAAAGTTTCCGATGCGAATCTCCGCTCCATTTAATCGTTCTGCACAGCAGTGTTTCTTCTGTTAGTGACGACCACTTGTGACGTACACATCACGCAGATCGAGCCCCCACCACGGGTTAGTCTCAGTAAGGGTGCAGGAGCATCCCGTATTCCACTCCTGGAAACCTTGATTACCATCAATGGCCTTTTCAGCAAACTAGTCCTCAAATGTTGATGACTTTGTAGCAGCTCCTCCTACTGCCAGATTTCCTGGTAAATTAATAAAAACCTGTCGTGACCCATCTTTATGCAATGCAATGCCTTATGGTTCCCTTTCGAGGGAACTCATGCTGCGTCGAAAGATGACACTCCCTATGGTTCGGGCGTCGTCAATCATGGGGGTCGCAGATAGAGCTGGCTGATGTAGTTGAGACGGCTTCGGCCCTTTCTTTGCATTCAGTGGCCAACTCTGCTGGTCTTTCGGAGTCAAAAAAACACCCTGCGGCTTCATCCACCCAGGACAAGGACCCGATGCTCAAATTATCAGGCTCTGAGAGTTACGTACTTTGGACATCAAGGCAGGAGAATCAGAGGACTCGTCACCTCATTCTCCCACCTACGAGGAGCAGCTGGAGGTGGCGACGAGCCGTGGCCAAATTAAATATCGAGTGGCCTACAGAGAAACAGGAGACTTTAAAGAAGAGTAAGATCGATGAACGTTTCCTGCAGGCTCGGTCACAGCCTTCGCACCAGAGCCTTCCTTTTTTCACTGATCTCCACACCGAGGTGTCTAGATTGTGGAATAAGCCATTCCACATTAAAACGTCCACATTTATTCATCCATTTTGGGCTTGAAAGAGAACGGCTATGGGTTGATGCCGCGGATGGAAGAGACGTTGGCATCATATCTTTTACCTGACGCTGCATCATCCCTAAAGGCTCCGGCGTTGCTTTCCAAATCCTGCCGTACTACATCGGCTTTGGTGAGAGAGAGATGGCTTTGCCGAGCGGCAGACCTGTCCCTACATGCTACTAAGGAGACGGCCCGTGCCATCGGCCGCTCCATGGCAGCATTAGTAGCCACAGAGAGACACTTGCTGGGTTCGCGGGCGTACGCAGGTGCGTTTGGCTGCCGCTGCTCACTGGGACTAGAGTCCTCTTTTGGACCAATCAAAGTTTGACCAACCTGAAAAGCCCTCTGTCACTGTTTCCACGAATTTGACTGGAGTCTTTTGGAATGTTCATACCAATCAAAGTTTGACTAACCTGAAAAGCCCTCTGTCATCGTTTCCACGAATCTTCCACAAACTTGACTGGAGTCCACCGTGAGAGGTTTTTCTGTCGGCTGCTCATGGTCTGGGCTGTACTATGTCTGACTGCTTTCCATCTATGGGACTCATGCACGGGGCTTTCTATTGGCCATGGCACACGAAAACGGGCTATCGGCAGACAGGCTACCTTGTCGGCCAGCGGTTAGCGGGGCTAGGTGGCATCCGTCCTTTTGGCATGGGGTTCAGTTATTCCTCCTCACAACTCCACAAACTCAACTCTGCAATCACTTCTGGACCTAACTTCCCCATTATAAATGAACTCAGAATTTTGCGTCGCTCCCGTTATGTCCACCGGAGTACACGCAGATGCTTTGTTCACCACCAGCAGGCTGAGCAGTACATTCCTTCAATCTGGACGCCCGTCGCACAACTGACACGTCATCAGAGCGCTGCCACCAAGAGGCTATTTCATTCCAAGCAGGACAGAAAACGCGGAGTGGATCACAGCCTACTCCGGCCCCTACAGAGACACTCCACTATCACAAACCCAGCACCCCCTTTGGAAGATAACAATAACAGAGTATAAAGACTGGCCTGCCCCTCCCTTCTGGTCGCACTTGTTTCACAGACTGTACTGACTACCTCTGTGTGGCAATTGGGCCTCTTGCAAGACAATAAATTACTTTTTAATGATCATTTGATTCCAGACTGTCTCTTACGCCAAAGATGATTGTTTAGTGAATTAAACTGCCACAACAGACGACTAGGACAAGTGACCTGCAGCTTTACCAAAAAAGTCAAATAATTATAAAAACAAACAGATTTCTACATGAATGACTCAATTGAAGTGCGGAAATTAGCCACCAAGACTGACCGAATCATCCTCCAGTAGGCCTGATTCAAAAAACTCTACAGCAGAGGTGATATGAGATTAAAACATGCTTACTGTACTACTCTCTTCTTTGCTTGTCTCTACTCTCTGATATCAGTTTGTCTTCTAGCAGGTGATCTGAAAAACAACACATTTTAATTAATATTTTACAAAAAATATTCAAAAAATAGGCAGGCAAATTATCTTGAATGACAGTACGCTGAGTACGATGTACTTGGTGGGTAATATAATCAAAACCCTTCACAGACTCAGCAGTTTCAAATGTATGCTCTCTTATAAGCATCCTTTTTAACAATTTAATCTTTGTACTTATTTGTAATTACAAATATATATTAGAAAGTAATCAAAAAGGCAATAAGGTTGTCAAGCTTGAACAAATATAAACACCAATCAACACACACTACAATAATTGGCTGGTCAGCTCAAGACAAAGTAACTTTATGTTCATAATTTTTTTCAAACTTTTCAAAGATCATTTACATCATAACAATAAAGCCAAATCAGAAATAAATACACAGCTTCATTTTGCAAATAAAAATAATGTTAATGTAATGTTGTACAAGTTATAATGACTAATTCTGTTTTTTGCAGACATTGGACAATGTTTTATAGTTGTTTTAAGACAGACAAATGAATCCACATAGATTTTAAACAGATTTATCAAATATTAGTATTAGTATTATGCTTTTGTTTGAATTTAAACAAGTACAAACTTTTTTAAACATCTTTGGTAAAATGTATCTATGATGTGTTTCAAATAATATGATGTTGAAATCCTTGTGGGAATTTCAGTAGTACACAACGTATCATGTAATGGACAACAGCCTTTTAAGTAGCCTTTTACAAGTAGCCTACAAACAAGTAAAAGTGAACAACATTAATTTTAGGTATGCTTATTGCAATGCTTAATAATAGTTGACAAATGTTTCTAATACATTAAAAGTTGGTACATTGTTAAAGTATTTTTTTTTCTTCAAAATATTAAAATGATAAATACATAAATATTTAAAACATATTGCCGTAGGCCTAAGTGTTTATAAAGTACATATATTTTAAACACACTAAAAGCATAGGCCTAATCATTTTGCTATGTTCTTACACAAATTACTCATAAAATGTATTTTAAGTAAGAGCAACATAAGCATGTTTTCTTTACACTAAAACTTCACTAAAAGTATGCTTGTGTTTAGCATATTTCTTAAAAGTGTAACTAAGCATATATTTATTACCAATGTACTTATAGTGCACTTTTTAGAAATATGTTAAAAGTATGCTTGTTTTTAAATATATTTTTAGAAAATATACTGAAGTACAACTATTTTAAAGTGTGTTAAAAGTTGTATTGTAAAAATAGGTAAAAAGCATGATGCTAATATACTTTTAATATATTTAATGATAGTACATTTTTTTGTCAGTATATTTGCAATGTACTATTGAAAAAATGAATATATTTCAAATACAATGAAGTATACTTTTTTGTTTTTTCGCTAGGGGCTATATGGAAAATAGCAGAGTATTCCACTAAGGATACAAACAAATTCAACATAGTCACACATGCAACTTGAAATTGCTATGCAATTCCAGTAAAACGATTATTCCAGAATTCCAGTTTACTATGAGCTGATTAATTATATGTTCACTTAAACTGCCTAAAAACTGTGTACAACCCTGAATTTGTTAGCATTAAAATTAAATTGACAAAATTCATAATTATTGTAAAAATGTTGGCTAGTAGAAGCCGAATTTGCCGGTTGATAACAGACCCACTACGGAGAGTCCGGTTAGAGACTTTCACCAGAGATGATCAGATATTCGGGAATAACCCATTTATTGTCACCACAACTCAGTACACTGGATCATTCTGATTTGCATGTGTGTGTGGTTTTCTATAAATAAACATATAAGAAAAAGTTATAAGTAACAATAACAAATAATAGTAGTCATCACAATATAAACATAGTAACAGTAATCTTCACAATTAATATTAAGTTAAAATGATTAATAAAGTATAATAAGAAAACAAATGTGCCATTATATGGAAAAATGCACTGCTAGAAATGAGTAATTCACAATAATTCTGAGCGGTTGAAATTCGACACCCTTGCGCGCTGAGGACAGAAATGGAGCCGCTCTGACTATACATACAACCGGCACATCCGGGAACTTAACTGTCAATTTCGTAACCGCCCCTTTTTAGGGGAAAATTAGCCAGACTTCCCATAGACTTCAATACAAAATAGCGACACAAAACAACGTCCGTATACAGCCGGCAGACGTGTATAACTTCAGAAATCACTTAGATGAAATATGTCGAGTAATTATATGTCCACCCTGCCTTCCATAGAGCGTGAACGATACATTTATAAACTTAATTTGGGCAATTTAAAAACATGTCCCTTTCATTCTACCAGCGTCAAATTGGTCTAACAACCCCCACCCAGTGGCCAGAAGTGTTTTACTCGGACATTTAGTCGTACCTCATCGAGTCACCAGGTAGCCAGTGAATGATTTTACTACGGTTTTAAGAAGTAAACATCTTTAAATGTATAATATTATGTCTTTATATTTAGAGTAGCTACTGAGTGCACTTTTCTGTCCAGCCATACAACTAGCCTGATTTAGCTTTCGATAGCATCATCCGTAATTCATGAATCCAACAGCAAAATATGGATGATGATGGCAGGCAGAGATGGGCATAAATACATGAAAATGTATTTAAAATAAAATAAAAAATACAATACTGTGGAAAAAAATGATTAAATACAAATACATAATAGGGGTAGCCTACTGTGTGAAAAAAAAATGTTTAAATACAAATTACATGTTTGTAAGGGTTAGTACACGTCCTCAATCCGTTACTGTGTATGGCGCTCGCCGGATTGTTTTCCCCTAAAAGTGGGCGTGAACCTTTTCAGAGACGTTCTATGACGCTACGCCGGTTGTATGTATCACATTTGATATATATATATCACTCACACTAAAAGTGAGTGATATATATATATCAAATAGACCATATAATGAATAAAAGGCACATAGATTATGTCTTATGAATATAACAATAAAATATGTGAGGAAACTATGTAAATATACCATAGACTGTAAAAAAATATGGACGTAGTGTCCGTGACGTCACCCGTAGGTTTCTGAAGAGCATTTTTGAAGCCTAAAGTGGGCGGAGTCGGCCGTCGCCATCTTGGCCTCGCGTCACCTTGCGTCACTCCCGTATAACAGAAAATTGGCAAAGAGGCGGGGCGTGTGTGGAGCTGAGGAGCTGAAACCACGCTCACCCCCAGTGTTGCCAAGTCCGCTTATTATAAGCAACTTTGGGCTTGTTTTTCTGTAAAGTCGCTTGCAAATATTGGTTGTCGCGGGTTGCGTTTTTTTGGGCTTGTTTCTAAAGTGTAGTTGCTTATTTTGGGCTTGTTCCCAGCTCCACAATAAGTTGTCAAGCAGATATTGTATATGTTAAACGTAGCTTGTCTTGCCTGTTCCCTCGGTCCCTCCCCTTTCCCATACACACAGGAGAAAGTAGAGTTTTTCCCCATCCACGTCCTGCTTCTAATTGGCTCTAACCAAGATGTCAACAAGTACTAGCCAATCAGAGGCAGAGCAGGGCTGTCTGTTTTTTTTATGGTTAGGAAAACGTCAGTGACGTTTAAATGAAAATACGCGCGCGAGTCGCGAGATGGACTGTAGGAGAGTTTTTGGAGGGGCAAATGCCCGGGACAGTGAGCGAAATACGGGAAGAAATATAACAAACTGGGAGAAAGAAAAAGGAGTAAAAGAATGGATTCAACCTGTCGTGGGGGGTGACTCAAAAGCACTGTGCAGAGTATGTAACATTAGCGGACCTCGTACAACATGCTAGCACAGAAAAACATTTAAAAACAAGTAATAAAAACTCAGTGAGTGTTTTAGCGCAATTTTCTCACCTCATGGGATCACAACACTAAGAGATAGTAAATCTTTTCCTGGATTTTTTTTGTGCGTTCCCGAGATTAGACCTTCCTTAACATACTGCCGAAAACCCGAAGTCTCTAGGTGGTCTGGTTGAGGAGTAAGTTAGATAGAAGTGCAAGATTGGTGCGCACAGACGCACAGAACAGAAATCACGAGTTAACAAGCGCAATTTTTTTCCGGTGGAAAATTGCGCTAAAAAATGCAGCACCGTTCTCCTCAATGAAGTTTAGCTACGGACATTGGTTTCACAGTCTCCAAACACAACGAGTCAAGACAGAGAGCTGAGCTGAAGGTAGCCACCTATGTAGCTTGTCACACATCCATTAAATCAGCCGATCACCTTGGGGAATTAATTTGCTCAACTTGTGACAAAGACATCATTAATTAACCATGTCATTGCTCTATATGTTCACAGAACATAATAAATAAACAGAAAAATAAATAAACTGTACCATAGGCTACAGTTTCGCAAAACTGCGCACAGTTACGGGGGGCGGGGCGTTGGGATGGAGGGGTCGCTTGTTTTGGGCTTGTTTTCACTGGCCTGGTTGCTTATTTGTCTCGTGAGATCTGGCAACACTGCTCACCCCTCGACGTGATCGAGTTAGCTCAGGCTTGGGAGGTAATGCTATATGCTACTGAAAGTACCAAGTCTGCAACTGCACAGGGCCTCGCGCTAAAGTGACAGTTGATGATGAAAAGCCAATTAAAAGTTCCTGTTTTTGCCCTTCGAAATATTATAATAGTTAAAAGACATGGCTACAAGTGAGACTGTATCGTGATTCTGTACTATTCTGCTAGTTGAAAATGTATTATGCGTACTATTACTCTGAGAGAGTATGTGTGACAGTGATTTATGTGCATAACAGTTACATGTCAGTCACTCTTTATAGTCTCCATCAGCGCGGCATTGCTCGTCAAGTTCGTAGAGAGCTTATTCAGTCCATTTTAAATTCTGATTTCGGCCGCCTCTCAAATGGGTTGCCATTACCTATGAAGTTCAATTAAATGCGATAGAAATCCGCGCTCATTCAAGGATTTATTGCATGGACGGAGAAAGCGCCGACGCCTGCAGGATTTCATCTGACGGTACATAAGCATATTATAATCAATCTGTTCCGTGAGAGCAGAACGAACGAGCCTTTATATCTAACTTATAGACCTTTTTTAAATCTGAAAACTCCAAAAAGCAACGAAATTGTCAGACATCCATTAGTGCATGTTCACAGAGGAAAACAACTGAATACAGCACTGGTTGTTCTCTCGAACGATACTCGACGACGACAACAACGGAATCCGAAGCCGTGGGCTAAGTAATGGGTGTATTAAATTATATGAAATAATCCCGAAAAAAGCACAAACACTGCAGAGATGGCAAGTTCAGCAGCTAACATTTGCTGAGGTGAAGTGACGGCTAGTAACAGCAGACAAACGGCTACTAGCATTGACATCAGTGGGAATCCACCTGTCACTCAAAAGTGGACACACCCTTAATTATGCAGAACTTTAAATATTAATCAACTAAACGGATGAGTTATAAAAAAATTCACCCCCCTCACAGTTGTCATGAAGGGCAAAATTAGCTGTATAGACCAAAAAAACATACAGACACCAGGCTGTAAACACGTTCTCTTACGAGAGTACTCTCGTACTGCGTTTGAAAACGCTATGGGAAAAACTCTTTTTCACGAAATACTGAAGCAAAAAATTATCCTTAATTTCTTATTATTGTAAAACGCGTTGCAGCAGCACACAGCTATGGCGAGACGGCTCGCTCGCTCATTGGCTGCTCTGCGGCAACTGCATAAGCCTATCGAGCGAGGCCTGAAGTGACGTCAGCCATGAGGGCGCCCTCCTTGCCACTTCCCGCCGAAACGGGCGTGGCTTATCCCTATAAAAGGAGCTCGAAAAGGCTGATTCATTTGATTTTAATCTCTTCAGCGAAGCTCACGCAACGTTGACTCACGAGGAAGCAAGCGTTGTCTGATAAGCCTTTCAGCGGGACGAGCCATCGAAGCCGCTGGCCAATGCCGCCTTCTGCTGCCGTACCTGCTGCGCTTTTCCGGTGCCTATATCCTTATATATATATTCTGTGTATAATGTGTATTATGTATGTACCTTTACACTAAAAGAGCTCCTCCTGGAAGCGGACGGTCAGGGTTAGTTTTTCTTTACGTTACAAGAAAAACTACCCTGCCTCTGCGCGTCATTCACCGGCGAAAGGAGAAAAGTGTGTTCGTAGTTACTGGCCTCTTTTCTCTTACATTTCCCAGTCCCCTGTCGGCGACTGGAAATGTCTTTTGCAGCAAGCGCACGCCTGCCAGCAAACGCCGAAGAATACATGACGCCCACGCATACCAAAAGCCTGTATCCCCCTGTGGCTCAGTGATGGAATGATAGGTTTTTTCCGCATGGGAGACTGGAGTTCGTTTCCCGGTCTTGCGGCATATATTTATGCCGCCAATGCTCCGCTCGGTCAGTCCCCCGGGGGCGACTGCAGAGGTGCATTTTTTGCGGCCAGCAAGCGCGTAGTACCCGCTTGCCTGCAACCGAACACCGGTTCTACGGTTCCCGTGCGTCACTGGCGAAAAGAGAATGGAGTGTTTTAGCCCCGCTGAAACCGGGCGATATCCACTCTTCTCACATTCTGACACTTTTCAGGCGTCTGAAAATGTCAGTACTGCATGTTGTGCTACACGCATGCCTGCAACAAACGCTAGTTTGGTTAATATTCTAGCTTATTTGTCTTCCTCTGTGGTCCAGTGGTAGATTCATAGCCTTTCGCGCAATCGACCCGGGTTCGATTCCCAGGTCCGACGGCAGAGAAATTTATGCCGTCACATACAATTCGCTCTATCAGCCCCGAAAGGCGACTGCAGATGTGAATTTTTGCAGCCGACGAGCACGTGGTACAACCCGTGCCCGCTTGTCTGCACACGAAAGCCGTTCTACGGCTACCAAGAAACATCCCATTGGGATGTATTTCTGGTGTTCCGGCCACTGCCGATGGTGCTATGTGTGTAGAGAAGATGCCCACTGTCTGTGCCCATCATTACACACAAGCACAGCCCTTCATGCACGGCCCGCGCTCGTAGAATCGACTCAGGTCGATCGCGCTTACAACATAGTAACGTGCCCGTTGCTGCCGCCCACAAACACTATGTTCTGCATGCCTCATGGGTTTTCTATAAAAGAAGCCTGTCCGCATTCGCTCTGCTCAGGCAGACAGTGCGCTCAATGCAGTAAATGTGTCCGCTCTTCCGAGCCCCCATTCACTCACAGACATTACATGTCCTACGGGACTCGCCCAGCCCTCCCTCACTCGGTTTGTCACCGCGGCGAGGTCGAGTGCGTCTGAAATGTCGATATTGCATGTTATGCTACCCGCATGCTTGCAAACAAATACTCGCGTTAACTGAAAGTTAATGTGTCTTCCGCTGTGGTCCAGTGGTAGATTCTAAGGCTTTCACGCGGGCGACCCGGGTTCGATTCCCAGGTCTGACGATAAAAAGTTTTTATGCCGCCAAATACATCGCTCTGCCAGTGCCTTGAGAGGCGACTGCAGATATGCATTTTACAGCCGACGACCACGTGGTACAACCCGTGCCTGTTTGGCTGCACACAAAAGCCGTTTTTACAGCTAGTCCCGGCCACGGCCGATGGTGCTATAAATGTAGTGCTGATGCTGCCCAGTGCCCATCCCTACACACAAGCACAGCCCTCCAGTCAGGGCTCGCGCACATAAAATCGATTCAGGTCGATTGCGCGCCCAACATAGTAAAAGTGCCCACTTCTCAGTGCCCACAAACACTATGTCACACAGATCACGGGCTCTCTGTAAAAATGAGACCTGTGCACGCTCGCTCTGCTCAAGCAGACAGACGTTAAAGCAGTAAATGTGCCCGCTCCACGCCCACATCTGCTCACAGACAACATAAGTCTAACGAAACTCGCTCAGCCCTCCCTCGCTCGGTTAAACACTGTAGTAGGGTCGAGGACGAGCGCTCTGCCCACTGTAACAAGCGCGCTCCCTGCCTCGAATGTCACGGGCATAACGCCTATACTATTGCACACCGAAGCACCTCTGTCGCCCAGCGATCAGAGCGCGCTTCGCATCCAACCCTTAGCCATCCATGCAGAAGCATGGGCAGCGCTTCCAGGGGTTTCGGATTGGGTGCTAGACATTATAAAGAGAGGCTACTCGCTACAGTTTTGTCGACGCCCTCCCCGCTTTACAGCGTGCGTCGAATCTACGGTGAACTCAGAAGTAGCACACCTACTTCGCGCCGAAATATCAAAACTATTGAGCAAAGGGGCTATAGAGCCTGTGTCTCAAGCTCAAAGCGAGGAGGGGCTATACAGCAGATACTTTCTGGTTCCCAAGAAAGACGGCGGGTTCAGACCCATACTAGATCTGAGACGGTTGAACAAAGCATTGATGAAATGCAGTTTCAGGACGCTCACGACCAGGAAAATTCTCGCGCATGTTCGCAGAGGAGACTGGTTCGTCTCGATAGATCTAAAGGACGCGTATTTTCAAATACAGATAGCGTCAGGTCACAGGCGATTCTTGAGATTCGCCTTCGAGGGTCAGACATACCAGTATACAGTCCTTCCGTTCGGTTTATCCCTGGCACCTCGTACATTTACGAAGTGCATGGACGCAGCGCTCGCCCCCCTCAGACTCAGGGGCATGCGAGTACTGAACTATCTGGACGACTGGCTGATTCTAGCTCAATCACGATCTCAGCTCGTGAAGCACAGGGCCATTTTACTCGATCACCTCGAGAATCTTGGTATAACAGTCAATTGGATGAAGAGTTCACTGAATACCAGTCAAGTTACTTTGTTTCTGGGCACAGTTCTGAACTCACAGTCTACGACGGCACGACTGTCGCCACACGCGTGTAAGCATTCAGCGCGCAGCGAGCTCTTTCCGCTGTGGCGCATCTGTCCCGCTCAAGAAATTTCAGAGGATGCTAGGTCTCATGGCCTCAGCATCACCAGTCCTTCAGCTGGGTTTGCTCCGCATGCAACTGCCTCTGCAGTTTTGGCTGAGAGCACGGTTACCGCGCAGAGCATGGGTGTCCGGCCGGCTGCGTCTCAAGGTCGATCAGAAATGTATTACAGCTCTGAAGCCTTGGATATCGAACGGCTGGTACCAATCAGGTGTAAGCCTGGGGACTTCCTCGAGGGTGAGGGTGGTGTCTACGGACGCCTCCACCTCGGGATGGGGAGCACTGCTCGAGGGCAGATTGTTCTTCGGCCTGTGGTCAGAACAAGAGAAGCTCCAACATATCAACTGCCTGGAAATGATGGCAGTGAACAAAGCGCTGACGCGTTTTTGTCCCCGAATCAAGGACCAACACGTCTTAATCCGGTCGGACAATATGTCTGTGGTGTCCTACATAAATCGCCAGGGCGGTCTCAGGACCAGAGACTTGTACTATCTGGCAAAGCGCCTCCTGACATGGGCTCAGCACAATTTGCGCTCGCTGAAAGCGGTGCATGTGCCTGGACTCCAAAATTTGGGTCCAGACAGACTGTCCAGGAACAACATTCCCATGAGCGAATGGTCTCTAAACCCGCAAACAGTCCAACTGTTGTGGGAGAGATTCGGCAGAGCGGAGGTGGACCTATTCGCGTCCCGCGAAAACGCTCACTGCCCCGTGTTCTTTTCCAAAGACGAGAACGCGCTGTCCCGAACGTGGCCGCGCTGCCCGCTATACGCGTTTCCCCCCGTCTCCCTCCTTCCTCAGGTGATAGAGCGGGTCAAGGAAAAGAGATGCTCATTACTGCTTGTAGCACCGTTCTGGACGAAACAAGCGTGGTTCTCAGTCCTGATGCAACTAGCAGACATCGCTCCGTGGCCAGTGCCATTGAGGAGGGATCTCCTCTCGCAGGCCAGGGGTTTGATTTGGCACCTCACCAGAATTGTGGTCCCTTCACGTATGGGCGCTCAACAGGTACCCGCTGATCTCGCAGAGGGAGTGATGAATACTATCACGCAGGCTAGAGCACCGTCGACTAGGCGGCTTTATGCCTCGAAGTGGTCGGTTTTCTCCAGCTGGTGTACAGCTCGGGGTCAATCACCCCTCGATAGCGACGTGACGGAGGTCCTCTCCTTCCTTCAAGAGCTATTGGATAAGGGCAGTACCCCTTCCACGCTCAAGGTTTATGTGGCGGCTATTGCAGCGTGTTCTAAAACAGCGCTAGGCCGGTCACTAGGAAGGAATGATTTAGTCATCCGTTTCCTCAGGGGAGCTAGGAGGCTGAATCCTCCCAGACCACCTTCA
Organism: Leuciscus waleckii; assembly: GCA_900092035.1. Classification (NCBI taxonomy): domain Eukaryota; kingdom Metazoa; phylum Chordata; class Actinopteri; order Cypriniformes; family Leuciscidae; genus Leuciscus; species Leuciscus waleckii. The sequence continues at coordinate 9,753,521 of FLSR01004884.1, forward strand.
GTCCCTATGTGGGACCTTTCTACGGTTTTGGAGGCCATGAAGGGTGCCCCTTTCGAGCCTATCCAATCCATTAGCCTTAAACATCTGTCTTTTAAAACAGTGTTTTTATTGGCTCTCGCTTCAGTGAAGCGCATAGGCGACCTGCACGCGCTCTCAGTGAGTGCGGCGTGCTTAGAGTTTGGGCCTAACGACTCTAAAGTTATACTCAAGCCTAGGCATGGTTATGTGCCAAAATCCCTCAACACACCGTTTCGGGCTCAGGTTATTTCCCTGTCTGCCCTGCCGGTGTCAGACGAGGAAGGGGACACAAGTTTTCTTTGCCCTGTCAGGGCTCTAAGAGCTTATGTGTCTCGCTCTTCTCGCTCTGCTGTCTTCAGACAGACTGAGCAGCTCTTTGTCTCGTTCAGTGGACGTTCCAAGGGAATGGCTGTTTCGAAACAAAGTTTATCCAGATGGAGTTGACGCTATAGCGCTAGCATACACTGCCAAGGGCCTCCAGGTCCGTTGGTGTTAGAGCACATTCCACGAGAGGCATTGCCTCATCGTGGGCTTGGTCTAGCGGGATTTCCTTACAGAGGTCCCCGCTTTACAGGCTAAGCTTTTGTCGGTGTAACGGAGTCCGTTGTTTCATCAGAACACTGACATCTCGAGCGCAGAGCGCTACCGGCTGTCATATGGGCAGAATTGTGTAAGACCCATTTTTCCCACATTAGTTCAGGCTATCCGCCTTTTATATGTGATGTTGTGTTGCGTCTGCGGACGCTATAATATAGGAATGAGGGATTCCCCTTTCATTCCAAGACTCTCTGTGAGTCTATATGGTGGTTGAGCACTGTATATCTGGACGTTGCTTCCAGTAATCGGTGTTTTCACCCCAGCACACACGGCGTTTTACAATGCGTTCCCATAGCGTTTTTCAAACGCAGTACGAGAGTACTCTCATAAGAGAACGTACTCGGTTACTAACGTAACCTCGGTTCTCTCTAGAAGAGGGAACGAGAGAGAGAGGTTAAAGGGCTACATATGTCACTTTGAGTGATTTATGGCCCTTAAGCCACGCCCCCTTTTTGCCCGTGGGAATATTCCCACGCTTGCCCCGCCCCTTTCTACCCCATCCCTCCCACCTCCGGACAGGTCATGTGACCATGGGAATTTTCCCATGGTACCCTTCCCTACAAACATCCCCACCACACCCCACTTCTGGACAGGTCATGTGACCGTGGGAAAATTTTCCCACGATCCACATTAAAACGTTGAAATAACATGTATTAAAATTATATCATGCAAATAGTTCTATTTTCTAATACATTTGAAGAAAAGTTGTACTTTCACAATTACATAGTGTTTAAAGGTGTAAAATGTTAAAACATTAATGAAAAGTTTAAATTGCATTATCTTAAAGCTATTAAAATGTATTAGTATTAAGACATTAAACAAATATTAAAACATAAACGCATAAACACACACGTACATTTAAAAACTGACTTACGTTTTTACAATTTCACTTGTTGAAAGAAGAGAAAAGTCTTTCCAACTCAGCGATCTCCAAAGTTTAAAGATGTGTAAAAAGATTCCCTTGTGTAAAGTAATATCCTGGGAGCTCAATGAAACACGTCCGAACACTGGGAGAAAGGAGTCAAGACTAACTGTTTCTGGCTGGAGCAAGTGACCACACGTAGACTCCTCCCACACCAAGACACTCCCACGTCAGGTGGTGAAGAGGCGTGGGAAAAGACAACAAACAGTTCCCATGCTTCGCTAAAGACTGACACACACACACACACACACACACACACACACACACACATACACGTCTATATTACTAACAGGGGACTATCGCTCTACACTGGCCAAGAGGGGACTAGTGTTTCTAGCCATTTTGAAGAAACAAAAATGACATACAGATTAATGTTGTCTGTGTTGCTGCTATTGTAACACATCTAACTTCCTGAGAAGGATTAATAAAGTATCTCTATCATCATCATTATCATCATAAATGGCAGCTCACAACAAACCAAATCGTCAAACCTACCTGCCGACATCCCAAAATATCTGAAATGCATTTCCTCGTCTTTCAGTGGCCGGACAAGCACAGAAAATTCACCCTCTTTCTGCCTCAACTGGTTCACGGGTCATTCGTACCATTTTAGCTTTAAGTAATTTCACTAAAAGTAACTGTTTTTCAACATCAATCGGCTCCAACATGATCTGCTCAGTTTCAGTCGCCAAAACAAAAGACTTAACTCTCTTTCTTCTGGCAAACACAAAAGGTGGTTGTAGCGAAGGCTACATTCAAGATGATAAGCGCTGGTTACAGGTGTGTATAGCAGTGTACCAGGTGTGTCAGTTGGAACACGACAGGGATGTAAGTAATGGATTTTAATCTATTTATTATCAGTTATGCAAATATCATCATCAGAGGGAGGAGTCAGCCTGTACAATTAACAAGTAGAAGAAGTTGGAGGACTTCAGTGGACTCTGGAGGGCTTAGGGGTTAGAGTCAGTGAGGCTTCCTTTGCAGCATCCAGAGGGAATGATTCTCCTTAGCTTAATTTGTAAATTGGACGAGTGCAGATCAGCATGTGAGGATTAATGAGAATGATACGACACGTTAACAGGTGAAGGATATTAGCAAAGAAACCTGAGGTACAGTCAATGAGTCCTGTCTTAATCAGAGAGTGGTTCATAAGGGGTTTGGATCAAAATAAATATGTTGACACTTGCATGAGGCCATTTTCTGAAAAGTATGAGCTGTCTGGTCTGAAATATTCTTAGATCAGGGAGTCTCGAGGCCTGTGCCTCCATTACTGTCTGCTAGCTTGAGTCATATGCATACATGGGGGTTAGCAAAGCGCTGACATTAGCATGACGTTAATGGGGCTGTCAGTAGGTGTTCTCGTCTCAGAGTGGCCTGTTTCTGTCTGACATAGTAATTGCCTTTGGCTGACACAAATGTCCAGATCGAAGTGCAATCAAAACTGCAGCACATTTTTGGCGATTGGTTGGTGTTTATGAATCGTTTACCAGGGCTGAGAGATTTTAGTCAGGAGTAGGTCATTATTTCACACAGTCATTGATATGCAGAATTCTTTTTTGAAAGTCAAAGAAAATGTCAGTGATGGTGCTTTGTTTTGCCATTCTGTTCCCTTCTATCACTCATACATGTATCTGTGTATTGATTAACCTAAACACACACACGTATTACATATATTAACAATATTTACATTTACGCATTTGGCAGACGCTTTTATCCAAAGCGACTTACAGTGACACTTATTACAGGGACAATCCCCCTGGAGCAACGTGGAGTAAAGTGTCTTGCTCAAGGACACACTGGTGGTGGCTGCTGGGATTGAACCAGCAACCTTTACCTTTACCAGTTCAGTGGTTTAACCCACTAGACCACCATCTCCTCATAGACCACCATCCCTCATATTGTTCTCCCTGTTCACACATGACTGCGAAGTAAACCACAGTTCCAACCTCATTGTGAAGTTTGCTGACGATACAACCATTGTGGGCTGCATTTCTGACGGAGATGAGTCAGCCTACAGAGAGGAGGTCGACACTCTGGTGACATGGTGCCAAGACAACAACCTCTCTCTCAATGTCAGCAAAACTAAGGAGATGATTGTGGACTTTAGGAGGAGACAGAGGGAGGAGCATGTACCCCTACACATCAATGGATCTGTAGTGGAAAAGGTCAGCTGTTTTAGGTTACTCGGGGTCAACATCAGCAATGACCTTACCTGGTCTGCTCACACGGACAAGGTGGTCAAAGCGGCCCGGAAACGCCTATTCTTCTTGAGGAGACTGAAGAAGTTTGGCATGGACTCAGTCATCCTCACTAACATCTATAGATGTACAATTGAGAACACACTGACTGGCTGTATCACAGTGTGGTATAGGAGCAGCATTGACAGGGACCGAAAATCCTACGCAGTGTGGTTAGGTTGCAGAGTTCATCATCGGCAGGGAGCTCCCAGCCCTATACAGGACATCTACCACACACGATGCCTCAAGAAAGCGGGCAGGATTCTAAGAGACTGTTATCATCCATCCTTCAGTCTTTTTACCCTGCTGCCTTCAGGTAGGCGATACCAAAGCATCCGGGCCCGCACACAAAGACTGGATAACAGCTTTTTCCCAAGGGCCATCAGGCTCCTAAATGGACAATGACCATTTCTCTTCACTTTTTCTTTAGTCATTTATACACTGTCACTTTAGTTAACTGTTTGCACTTAGTATATTATATGTTATGTAATGTCAGGTTACTATGCGGTGTCTTGTCATAAGAATTTCAGTGCCAGTTTAACCTTGTGTTGTTCTGTGCATCTGACAATAAAAGACTTGAACTTGAACTTTTTTCAAAAGTATGGTAAATGGTAAATGTCACTGGTATCTGAGATGCCAACTGAGATGCCAAAAACTCATCAAAAAGTTAATACTATCTTCCGTCACACACTGTTGCTCTTGCAGCTCATCTTCTGAGTGAAAACAAAACCTGCTGCGGTTTTCTTCACATGTTTCTTCCTGTCTTTTTATGAACCTCAAAACAGCTTTACAGTCTAATAAAATACTGTATCCATTAAAAAAAGGTCTAATCTGAGTCAAAAAGTTAAATACACTAGACTTGAAGATTTTTCTGGCTGATAGCTGAGCAGTTATAGACAGAGAGAGACAATGTTGGTCTTCTGTGTTGTCTTTTAATAAAACATTGCATCCAAATCCAAAGACATTTTCAAAAAAAGTACTAATAAATAGGTTAAAAAAAAATCCTTATAATGACAACGACAGAATTAATAATAACAAACATAAACATAAACGTACACAACTATCCCTGGCTGTCATTTCTTCTTCTAAATCAGCTGTCACTGTTCACTGAAGTACCTCTCTCTGTTCTAGGTCCAATATTTCTGGACTTCATCTTTCCTGCTGCAGTTGGCATCTCAGTACCAGTGACAGTAAGTTATTACAAGATGTAACAGCTTTCATTGCAGAGTATCAGTTCTTGATGCATCATCAAGTGCTTCATCTCCATACCGGCGTGATGAATCCGATCTTCAAGCAGAAAGAACGGGATGAAATGTTCTGAATGCTCCCAATCCACAATCTGACCTGTGATGCAGTCTGAATCATAATCATGCAGTGTTCGTTTGCTGGCCAGAAGAGAACTGAACACCAGTCCTGACCGAGGTTGTCTTTTTCCACGACCGTTTGAGCTGAACAACACCCAAAATGCTGAATTTTCCTGTTATCACTGTAAAGTTGCTTCGAAACGTTGTATAAAGTGTTCTTCGAGAGTACTTTTTGGTTGAATACGTTTTGGCATACCTGGTAAAGTGGTCGACTACAACCAGTATGTACTGAAAGACACCTTTACTCCATTCTAAATAAATTTCGTCTATCTATAGAAAGGAGTTCAAGGGATAAAGCAGTTGTTATTCTTCTCATTGGAGCCCTTTCATGGGTTTTCACGCTTTTGTCTTTGACTAACAGGACCACAACAGACCAACAACAAACTCTTGACTCCTCTGTCATTTACCAGGACCTGTAACATTTGTATTTATTTATTTAGAAGTGATGATATCATATTATCATAGCCCTGGTGTAAAAAAATTATAATATATCTTTATTGCAGCCAGAATATGTAGTTACATACTTTACCGGTGCTAGTAGGATTAGAAAAGATTGTAAATGATGATAATTTTTTGCCTTGCCTTTGCCTTCCTGAACCACTGGGTCAAAGGTCATTAGGCTCAATCGCTCTATAAATAAAGGTGAATGCATAACTTTGTTTGACAGTTTGACAGCCTTTGCTTTTTGAATTTACTGCCAAGTTAATATAGCAAAAAGTACAGCATTATTAATGTGTAAACCATATAACACTGAGTATAGTTTTATAAATTCACATATATAAAAATAAACAAAAAAGCATTTTTTTTATTTGTGATGTTGATAACTGTGGGAACACATCATCACAGTCTGAAAAGGGACCATAATGTTTAAATTATATCAATAATAATAATTATTATTTTATTGTTCTCCTCAGTTGGATATTAAATATTTTACTTCATCACCTGGTTTCACAGACGAGGCTTAAGCTAGTCCCAGACTAAACTGCAAGTTTAAGCTGTCTTAACTGAAAACAACTTGCACTGACATAATCTTAAATATATCTATGCCATTGTTTTGTCTTGAGGTGCACACCAGTCATTTTTTTAATTACTGAAAGCTGTTTAAATGTCCTAGTTTATAATGCCTAATCCTGGCTTATTCTAAGACCTGTCTGTGAAACTGGGCCTAAATGTGATGTATGAATTGTATTTCCACAAGACTGATGTTCTCACATTACTGTCACATGAGATGTCTCAAGATCAATGTTTTTTTTTTGGGCCTTGTTGTGTTATTAAAATAATAAACTAATTTAAAACTCGACAGTAGTCTTTACATTCTTTAAGGTAATAAACTCCAGACTGGGGTTAGGAATAAGCAATGTAATATAGGCTAGTCTACTTTTGCCAACACGGCGCGACAGGAAGCATTAGGGATTGACATCAGGAACGGTTACGGGAAGGATTCCATAGGCTATGGATGCGGATAGTTTCACTTCTGCATTCGGCCATGCATTCGTTTTTTGAGGAGAAAATTGGTGAAAATGAAGCTTTTATTTAACGTGCTCGCAGTGATATCGTTTTTACTCGACCACAGTAAGACGTTTTTTGTTAACGTCGAGGCCACATCTTTGGAATTGCAGTGATTGCTGGATTGTTGACAGAAATGCTAGGCGGAAAATAGCTATAGCAGCTAGGCTAAAAAGAGAAACTAACTTACAGAAATCGATTGTGGATGAAACACTTTTTAACGATAAAAAACGAGATCAGATCAGCTGCGCGATGTGTCGTTTTAAACAATAAACATAAGTAGAAGATGACATTTTGTGTAGGCCTACATTATGTAATGTGAGTCGCTTTGGTTTAAAGCTTATGCCAAATTCATAAAATGTAGGCATTAATGTTGCCTTACACGTTTACGTGGTTGTTTAGGACTTAAATATTTTACAAAATGTAGAAAACACGGCACTGTTTTATTTGAGTGTTAATCATAGACAGTAATGCAGTGGAACATTAGCTAACGTATTAGCCTAACAAACAAACCATGAGCAATCCATTTGTTACTGACGTTAGTAAATAGAAATACAGCTGTTCATTGTTAGTTCACAGTGCATTAACTAATATTAACAAAGATTAATAAATGATGTAGGCCTATGTGCAGTTCATTATAAGTCCATGTTAACTATTGTAACGTTAGTTAACTAACAAACCTTATTGTAAAGTGTTACCATAATTCTCTTTACAATTTTTTTGGGTACTAGTCATCTATGTAATATATATATTGGGTCTATGAAAATGTTTGATTAATTGCATTTGCAAATATACTGTATGTGTAGGGAGAAAGGGTGTGAAAATATGAATCAGGATTTGGATTGTGGGTTGTGTGAGAAGATCATTCGTGAGACTCGTGTGTGTTTGTCTGATGAGTGAATGTGTGAGTCTGAGTTTTTCTGATGTTTGTTTGCATGTTTAAAATGATGAATCCAGACATATTTTTCTACTCACAATTATGATCTGTAGAAAAAATAAATCACTGCACCATTGTATGTTTTGCTCAGGTGTGTCTGGTGTTGGATCAGATGAAGTGTCTGTGATGGAGGGAGATTCAGTCACTCTAAACACTGGTGTTCAAACAAACCAACAAGAAGATATTAAATGGTACTTCAGCAGCACTCGCATCGCACAAATCAGTGGAGATCAGAGTAAGATCTGTACAGATGTTCAGTGTAATGAAGGCACTGAGAGATTCAGAGACAGACTGAAGCTGGATCATCAGACTGGATCTCTGACCATCACAAACATCACAAGCACAGACTCTGGAGAATATAAACTGAAGATCTTCAGCAGCAGTGACAGTGAAAAGATCTTCAGTGTTTCCGTCACTGGTGAGTCATTTAATGAGTGTTTAAATGCAGTTTATATGTTTAAAACACATGTTAATACAAGTCCTCCAGCATCTGTTGGTTGTGTTTCAGATGTTTCTGTTGCTGAACTATATGAAGTGAAGGAGGGAGAATCTGTCACTTTAGATTCTGCTTTTATAAAACACTCAAATTATTTAATGACGTGGTATTTTAATGACATTATCATCACTGAAATCACTGGAGATCAGAGTAAGATCTGTACAGATGATCAGTGTAAAGAGAGATTCAGAGACAGACTGAAGCTGGATCATCAGACTGGATCTCTGACCATCACAAACATCAGAAACACACACTCTGGACTCTATAAACTACAGATAATCATGAACAGCAGCTTCAGCATCACTAGAGTGAAGAAATTCAGTGTTTCTGTCATTGGTGAGTATAATTGAGTCATTCAGTGTATTTTCCTTTGAGGAATCTGAAAATCATTTCAATATTTTAAATCAGCCCAATAAGTGTTGTGGTTGTGGACTGTTTAAAAAAGGATGTTTTGAGTCAGTGACACTTTGGCTAATGTTACTAATGTGCAAAATGCGTAATATCAGCTAAATTTCCTGTGAATGCTGCTTCCAGTTTAACTCAAGTGCTGATGCTTTTGAACTGACTGAAACTGAGTGCTGATGAACAAAAGTCGCATTTATCAGTTAAAGCAATGTCATCCACCTGATGACAAAAGTAGGAAGGTGTAATTATCAGTCAAAGATATTGGTAAGTACTGGATGGATCATCAGTCATTCTCTCGTAATAATGACTGTTTCTCTGTATCTGTTCCAGGTTCAGGTTTGTCTTCAGGAGCTGTAGCAGGAATAGTTGTTGGTGTTCTGCTGGTGTTTGCAGCTGTATCTGCTGTTGTGGTTTACTCTCGTCAGCGCAAGAGCCATGCACCAGTACCACAGAGTGTAAGTATTACAGATATGAGATTTACTGTGCACAAAAACCTTTTAAAGAACAGTGGTATGAATGCATATATCAAACATAGCGATACTCAAATACATACACTGCTGTTCAAAAGTTTGGGATTGGTAAGTTTTTAATGTTTTTGAAAAAGTATCTAATGTTCACAAGGCTGCATTTAAAAAAAACAAAAAACATATATATATATATTTTTTTTACAAAGTATTGTTTAAAGAAGCAAAATCAAGAAAGTTAAAACCCCCATGTTCAAAGCTATTTATGACAACAATTTTTTTTGATGTTATATCTCTTGTGTTTCCATAAAAAATCTAAAAGCATCATTATATCAACCTCTACACAAATTGTCTTGTCCACATGCAAAGAAAGAGCAGGGTAGGTCAATCTAGAAACACCCTCCGCTTAGGTGAGGGGAGCCCTTCCTCATAAAGACAAAGTCTCTTTGGAGCCAGTTTTTTCTTAGCTTTAGTAATCACTGGATTGTTGTATTTTTATCCTGCTGTAACCTATAAATCATTCTCAAACATACCCATAATCTGCTGCAATCAAATATTGCCCTTAGCTTTGATTAAGGATGTAGGATGTCGATCCAGGGTCCTCGGCGTTGCCTCTAACCAGTTCAATCTTGAATTCGAATGCACTGGGCGTTTGCCAATACTAATAGCCTGGTTGAAACCAGGCCCTTCTCAGTTGCAACTGTGGGTGGGTCTGGGGAAGGTTCATTCACAGCCCATTTCCAAAGGGGCGTCACCAACGGAAGACTCAAATGCCTCTGGGCGCAATTGGATTGACCTAAAACCAATCAGAGCGATCGCCATCGTGTAAAGCCCGCCTCAACGTTCGTGATTGGTGCCTCGATTTGGAAAAATTGGAAATGAGCTTGAATGGGCTCTTGGCCAGACGGACTTGCAGAGCAAATCTCAAATTTGCCGGAAGTTCATCAGGGTTTTCCCAGGCTACAATAGTAATATTCCATTACAAAAATCATGAAATAATGATTACTCTTAGACTTGTTTAAAAAGTTTTACAAATCACCACAACATGATTTTGTTTTATTTAAAAGGATTCAGAATAATACAAAGACAAAAAATTCCAAAGGCAAAATAACATAAACACGTAAAAGTCTTCACTCGAGATGCTGCAACATAAACACGTAAAAGTCTTCACCCGAGATGCTGCACCAAAAAAAAAAACACCTCCAAGGCTTTTTAACTAACTCTTTTCTGGGCCGCCTTTTGGGCTGTCATTCTAAGGCAGCTAATTCCCTTATGAGGTCAAACTTTGGACTTAACCTAGTCCTTTATTAACATACGCTTGCAGAAGCACACATTCAAAATATATCTATTTTCTTTTCACCCCTATTTTATGCAGCACATACACAAAAGCTTTATTTGGTAAGTTTGACTATCAAGTTGACTGTCACCTTTTGACCTTTCTCTGGTTTCACACATTTTCTAGGTCTAGGGTGAACGATGTTCTCAGTTCCCCTTTAAAACACATGTGGTCCTAACAACCTAAACATATTGAGTTCACATACACCCACACACACATAACACCTCTTCTCCGTCTTGCGAGCTCTCTTTGCGTTGTCCCTCCGGAGGTGTTCAACTATAAGATCGTCCATAAAAATCTCAACCTTGTCTGTTACATTAACATTTCTTATTTCTAGGTCATTTCCATCCGTTACATTCAATGCATGCAGATTGTCATTAATATATACCTCTGGGAATTTATCAGAAGAAGATTTATCAGAAGAATTCATAATCAATTGTTCTCCAATATTTATTATAGGATCAAACTTTAATTTTCCTCTCGCATTGACATCTTTACAAATTGTAATACCCAAATAATTCACTTGAGACTTAACAGGAATATTGTGCAGGAATGGAGCAGAACGAGGCTTTAAGGCAAGGAGTTCACATTTATCTATATTCAAATATAGACCAGAAGCTTTTGAGAACACTTTAATAAGATCAAGAGCGATGGGGATCTGCAAGTCCTTTTTTAAAAAGAGTGTGGTATCATCAGCTAATTGGGTTATAATAATGGGTTTATAGGGTTTATATGCTATATTAACCCCTTGTAATTGACTATTCACCAGGGAAGTGGTTAGAAGTTGAGCGTCCATCAAGAACAAATATGGCGATACCGGGCAACCCTGGCGAACCCCTCTAAACACATTTGATGCTCAAGAAACATTCATTATTATTATCAATGTGAAAACAGTTGTGGCAATTTTCTTCAGGTTTCTATGATGAATAGAAAGTTGTGTTTAATTTATTTGAAATCTTTTTTAACATTATAAATTTCTTTACTGTAGCTTTTTATCAGTTTAATGCATCCTTGCTGGATAAAAGTATTATTTTAAGATTTATTTAACGTTTCGTGAGCAGCAATTCATCATATTATACTGATTTCTGAAGGATCATGTGACACTGAAGACTGGAGTAATGATGCTGAAAATTCAGCTTTGAATCACAGGAATAAATTACATTTTAAAATACTTTCCAATAGAAAATAGTTATTTTAAATTGTAATAATATTTCACAATATAATTTTTTTATTTTTTTATCAAATAAATGCAGCCTTGGTTGAGCGTAAGAGACATTAAAATCATATTGATCCCAAACTTTTGAACAGCAATTTATATATAAACAGTATATAACAGACTTACAGATCTTAAATCACAGACACTGTAGTTTATTGCTTTGTTCACATATGATGTCCTCATGCCTCCTGAAGCAGATCTATGGCATCTTCACACAGCTTTTTTTACCGTTTTTTTTCCTCTGTGTGTGTTCGTTTGTGTAACTGAAACATCAATCCTCCTCATTACTTTTACCTTTTGTGAATTTGTATTTTCTTACAATAGAATGATGACATGTGATATCTCGCCACCTGATCCGCAAGACATTCCTTTGAGGAAGAAGACGTCCTTGAATCAGTCTCAGGCCGAGGCTGCCAGTAAAACAATGTAAAATGATCATTTATGATTTTGATACTATGATTGAAATGTACACTGAAGAGAATTAGGACATGATGAAGAAAAGCGGATCAGCTGAAACTCTTTTCACATCTGTTTATTTCCTGACTGATAGAACAGAGTGATCCTAAGATTTCAGAGCCAGTAAAATCGTCACACCTACTGTATTTAGCCTACCAATTTAAATATGACATCAGAAACAGATTTTTAAAAGGTAACTATACCCCTGGTCAGAGCCTGACTCCACCCACTGGCATATTTGAAAAATGCAGAAAAGTGGGCAGACCCCAGCGGAGATGGAGGGGACGAACCGTGAGTGGGGGGGCATGCACCTGAGATCTGCTATCAGACTCTAAAATGGAGAGTGACTCACAGGGTCGGCAAGACGACGTAAAGTACTTGCATCTGATGAGATTTATCGAGTTGATGTCAATAGCACGCGCTCTCTGTAGGCATATTCATATTTTGCCGCTATGAAAAAAAAATCCAGCAAAATGCGCCGGCGCGTTTGTCGACCCCAGAGGATTAAAGGATAACTCCGGTCAATTTTAACATTGAGCTCATTTTTTTGTAAATTTGGAGTGCTGTCAGTACAGAGAACAACGACAAAAAT
>FLSR01004884.1:9766316-9777477 GCA_900092035.1 Leuciscus waleckii
TCAAGACGCCGCTGCGGTGGTGGAGTCCATGCAGGAGGAGCAGCGTTTGACACTGCGTCGCTTTTCAGCGCGAGCTGTGTGGAGAAGCCCATTTACACCTCTATTGCGTTACCATCCTGACCACTGTACTAAATACAGATAAATCTACGCTAACTTGAAGCTATAGTAACTGATGCAATACTATGCTTCTAACAATACTACACTAACAACTATGCTAATTAACTACCTAAGCTATTAATAGTAGCTACTACCTATAAATGCTATGCTAAATAGATGCTAAAATACTCTATCCTGATCGTTTTCAATACTCGCAATTCCAACTCCTGACTCGCTACAGGGGTTTAGACGAAACAAGATGATTTTTATACTGCCAAGGGCGTGGTGAGCTGGAACCTGCTTACGTCACGTAGTACCGTAAACATCCAATAGGAAAATTCAACTGCAGTAGCCACCGTTTAACCTGAAGAGGGCAGCACTCAGACGTTTTTACACCATATATTGTAGAATTAAAACACTATAACCAAATGTCAAAAAAGTTACTCGAATCAATGAACAGCACTAATAAAGCCCCAGTCTTACAGATCATTAACTAAAAAAAGTTGGTTAAGGGTTTAGTTACCCTTTAAATACAAAAACGAATTAAAAGTTAACATTAAGCATTACACACTGTATGAGAAATAACGTAAGCAATACGGCACCAGTAATAGATCAAGGAGTTCTTGATGGAGCCTATTTTAAAGCTGCTAAAGTGACAGTGAGACATCATTCGTTTTATGTATTTGCACCGCATAAAATATTAATGCACTGATCTGGTTTGAAATATCAATCATTATGTCCCACCTGTTTATAATCCTCACTGATAGAACTGACTGCGTTTCCACAAATATGCCACCAAGATGGGCATTATATGAAAAAATAAAATAAAAATCTCAGTATTTTGTCTTTTATTTCATTACATCAAAAAAATTTACATAAAAAATCTGCCAGTGGCGTCAGAAAAACTTAATTACAAAAGAAAACAAATAAATTTTTCTAATCCATTTGGCAGACATTTCCCTTTATTTTAAGCATTAAATTTTGATGAATTTATCAGACTTAACATTGTTATTTTTAGCAACAAACACAGTAATCAAACTAGGACAAAGGAAACGTGCCCTAAACAAAACCCTTAAAGAATGTTTAGATTTTTTGTAGTGGAAAACAAGACAGAAATACAAATTAAGAAAATCCATTTTTTCGCAGTGTATGGCCAGAAGTGCTCTTCAAGTCTGAACTACTGATACTGTAGGTGTTTTTACTGCTATTGTTGCTGTTACAGGCTTTCCTGTAGCTCAAACAGTAGAGCGTTGGCGCTAGCAACGCCAAGGTCATGGGTTCGATTCCCAGGGAAAGCAAGAACTGACAAAAATGTAAAATGTGTACATTGAATGCAATGTAAGTCGCTTTGGATAAAAGCGTCTGCCAAATGCATAAATGTAAATGTAAAATGTTACTGGAAAAGTCACTATGTTGCTAATGTTTATGGTTTACCCAGTAACACTAACCCTTGAGGCCTGTTGCATTAAACTTGTTGAATGAGTTTCAGAGTAGGTTTAGAGTTGACAAAATCAGACAAACCCAACCTGGTTTAGATCAGGTTCAGTCTTTATCATTCCTGTAAATAGGTATAGGATGTTACTCTTGTATTAAAGCAACACCAAAGCACTTTTCCTCTTCGGTCCCCCTACAGGTTGGAAGCGGAATTGTCCTTTACCGCTGTCGTAAATAATTTAGCCTACTGTCGTACGTACCTATTTGTTTACCAGCACCGGCTTTGGAAATAACGATGTCCACAGACAAGGTTGAGTATGTTGCATGATTTTATGAAAGTCTGAAGAAAAACAAAATAATGACTATTGTAACGCTTGCCATAAAGCAAGTCAAATTTGTAGTTTCTTGCGTCTCATTTGAATTACAGATCCGCTACCCGATCTGGTAAACTTCCATAGTGTGGTTATAGCCGACAAAGGGACGCAAAACAAATGCAGAAGTGCCTTTCACCCAGTTACGAGTTGATGAACCACTAAAACGATTTTAGAAACATTATTTTAAGGTACAAAATAATCTTTGGTGCTGCTTTAAACCTGAAAAATAATCAATGTATTGTTTGTCTGGGAGAATATTACATCGTAATTTCTGCATGTGTGTTTCAAACCGTGTTCAAGGACAAGCACTAAGCTGGTTCAAATCATACCTATCTGACCGCTACCATTTTGTCTATTTAAATGGAGAAAAATCGATCATAACTCCAGTAAACTATGGAGTGCCGCAGGGATCTGTGTTAGGCCCTCTGTTATTCTCAATATATATGATGCCACTTGGAAATATTATAAGGAAACATGGAATTAGTTTACATTGTTATGCTGATGACACTCAAATATATATTTCATCAAGGCCGGATGAAAACGCTAAATTTTCCAAATTGACAGAGTATATTAAAGATATAAACGATTGGATGACGCGTAATTTTCTTTTATTAAATCCAGACAAGAAAGAGGTAATACTTATCGGTTCAAAAAAACGCCCACAAAACCTCCCACAATACAACTTTAACATCATAGGATGTCCTGTTACTTTATCCTCTACAGTAAAAGACCTGGGTGTTATACTAGACTGCAACCTGTCTTTTGAAAATCATATTTCATATGTTACAAAAAAAGCCTTTTTCCACCTTAGAAACATTGCCAAGCTGTTTTTTTTTCTCCATTAGGTCACCTGATGGAGTGTTAGGACACCATTAGGTCACTTGATGGAGTTTTTCGGTTCCTTGCCACTGTTTCCTTTGGCTTGCTCGGGTGGGGGTATTTTGGGGATATTTAATTTAATTTGATCAATCAATAAATTCCTCTTGAAACAAACTTTGTTGTATTATTTTAATTCAATCCTGTGAAGCTGCTTTGATACAATCTGTATTGTGAAAAGCGCTATACAAATAAACTTGACTTGACTTGTTTACTTACTATAATAACTAAAAATGGACTGTTTTAAAGTCCCCCTTTAGTCAATAATTGTATCTCTTAAAACTCATCTTTCATCACCGAAATGACATATTTAAAAGCCTCCATTCACTCACAGCAGTTCAGAGAGCTGTTGATCTGATTGGTTACAAGGTAGTTTGTGACGTCAGAAACACCAGCGATTTCAAACCGTGTTTTTGAGACTGTCTTTGCTTCACTTTATGAATTTGCACATGTTTTTTCTTAAAGCACACTAAAAAACCCACATAGACATATAAACATTAAAAGGTGTATTTTCACCACAGGGGAACTTTAAGTCTTCATACATTTGGTAGATATTTATTTTCTTCCTCAACAAAACATCTGTGACATTTTATGAGGTGCTGATTTGTTTAAAAGTTTTTTTGGTTTTCATGCGAGATGGAAGACAAATAACACAATAGTTCTTCATCTCGTGTTTTTCAGTTCTGCTTTGATTGCCAAGGATGATTTTTGCATGATGTATTTGTTTTCTTGTTGAATATTATGTTTGATGTAGATGATTGCCTTCACTTAAATTCTCTGTTCAGCCAGTCTAGCAGTTTTCTTGGCAGCATTATTGTTTCTTTGTTCCTATTTTTGTATTTCATCTGGTGCTCATTTTCTGTTAACTTTGAAGTAAAGCCCACAACACTTCTGAAAAAAAAAAACACTTCTTCACAAAATCTTTTCTGAAACTCGAAAGATCTCTGTATGTTTGTGATAAACATTATTAAAAACATGATTCACTCTGTGGAATAATTTTTTTATTAACCATTAATAACATTTATTTTCCATACAGGTTTTGAAAACTAAATGATCCCAACACTTGGGCCACAGTTAGTGTGTGTGTTTAATAAGAGGAAACAAAACTAGACAGCTGTCTGAAAACATATAATAATATAAACCGAACTTGAGCAACAAGCTGAAGTAATCATTAAATCCAGATTTGTTTTTACCTAGAAACAGCAACAGTATTTGGGAAGAATTATTATTATTATTATTTTAAACTGGTTTACTGAACAAATTGTGTCAATTCAATTATAATTTAAAGTTTCTAAAGGATAAAAAAAAAAGATATCTGCTAATTCTGTAAACTATGTAGAGAGCCTTTGCACATAATATCAAAGGTTAACAACAAAGTCCAAACTATTAGCTTAAATTCAGTTGCTATTTATTTTTAAATATAATAATCAACACTTGTAATAAACATGTAAGCTGCACATAATGCAGTTTTTGCATTAACTACTTAATCCAATTATAAAATTATGTTTTTACTCAAATTTGATGTTGAAATAATTATTTCTGGCTTTCATTTTCATGACAGATTTATTTAAACCTACATTAAAAGGCTAATAAGATAGTAGAAAGTGAAGTTGTACTTCTGATGAAATGACACACTGACACTTATTTATATAACACATTTCATACACAATGGCAATTGCACATATTCATATTATTGCATATTATTGCATATTATCATATTATTGCATATTATTCTATGCTTTACATAGAAATAATAAATCCTTCACAAAAGTAATCCATCCGGCTCCAGGGGGATAAACGAAGGCCTTCTGAGGGTAATCTGTGCGGCATCTCCTGTGAACGAGCGTCGACCGTTACCGGAAGCCAGTTATTTTCATTTATAAAGTTTTAAATATGTATATTTTTACGACAAAACCGCACGGATTACCCTCAGAAGACCTTCGTTTATCCCCCTGGAGCCGGATCGATTACTTTTGTGAAGGATGCATGCACATTTTTGGGACTTGAAGGAGGTGGACCCCATAACTTGACATTATAACCACTGAAAGATCGAAGACATTTTCTAAAATAACTGAAAATGTGTTCGTCTGAAAACATAAATGGTTTGAAATTTATATTTGAAAAACTTTGTCTACACTATAAGGATCGAAATTTGTCTTTGACAAGGGCTCACACACACACATTAGAAAAAAGTCCTATAAAACGTCCTATATTCTGAAGTGATTTATGAACTGTTATTTCTTCAGGTGCATTGGGAGTTTATACAGACAGAGTGTCAGTGTTTGTGATGGAGGGAGATTCAGTCTCTCTGAACACGGATGTTAAAGCAAACCAACAAGAAAAGATTAAATGGTTTTTTAATAACACTCGCATCGCTCAAATCAGTGAATATCTCAATAAGACCTGTACAGATGTTCAGTGTAATGAAGATACTGAGAGATTCAGAGACAGACTGAAGCTGGATCATCAGACTGGATCTCTGACCATCACAAACATCACAAACACACACTCTGGAGTTTATAAACTACAGATCATCGGCAGCAACACCATCAGTGAAACGATCTTTAGTATGACTGTCCATGGTGAGTAATTTAATAAATGTTTAAAGACTAAGGTTATACATGTTTAATCACAATGTGTTTATTATTACATAAGGGACTTTCAGTGTAATGTTTGGTTTCAATTTCAGTTTCTTTTCCAGCAGGGACTTGTGTATTCCCCTGTTTTCCCGTCTTTTGTTTCTGTTTCATTTGTTCTAATTACCAGTTTGTCATAGACATTCATTGTCTTCACCTGAGTCTTATGTAGTTCCTCATTTTCTTGTAAATGCCCTCAGTTCAATGTCCAGTATTGTCTTTTACTCCTAAGTTCCATGTTCTCACCATTATCTTTGTTTAGTTTGAAAAAAAAAAAAAATATATCTGTAGTTGCATATAGATTCACATCTCCATTTCCTTTCCTGCTTCACCATATAGTCTCAGCCTCAGATGTCACGCCCACAGACCACAGCCTACAGGCAGAGAGGGCGGGACATATAAAAAAAATAAAATAAAAAAAAACTCTTTTTTAAAAAACAGCCAATAGAGTTTTGTTTATATTACAGCTTGGCCAGAGCTGTTGAGCCCAGTAAAGCCACAGTTTCCTCCTAATCTCCTCCATATCGCTTTAAAATTCGAATGGGTCCGATACATTTTGTGGTCTTCGCCGACTCGATCATATGATCCGCTCTGTGCTGTCATACCTTATATTATGAGATAATATAAAAAAATCTATATTGCAGTTTTCCTCCTTGGTATAGATGTAGAATTTGGCCAGTGAAAATGTTGAGTGACTAGTAACTAGACAGAGTGGCTGGTGAGAAAAAAAAGTTAATGTTAAACCCTGGTGACAATAAGCGCTTATTAGGATCAACTAAACATTGGATTTTCAAAAGCATGCAAAGTATGTAATGTTTACAGCATGGACTCTTTAAAATACGTCCAACAGTTTAACACGCTGTTATTGTAGTCACGACCCTAAACATGACGCTGAACAAAACGAACTGTGATTGGTTGCTTTAATTGTCAGTCAGACAGCCTCTGGGGGGTCCTTGGCCAATGAAAGCTGAAACCAGACCTTCTGATGTCAGTCTGATGTTAGTTTAGCAGTTGTGGGTCAATAATTCATTTTTTAAACAGCATAGTTGTCATTCCCATTTAGTTTTATACTAATTTTCTTCCAGATCCATGCTTGCAGTTCTTTCTTGTTTCATGTTGTTGCTGTTTTTTTACAGCTGATATTCATTTGTGTTTCCGATGTTCCTGGTGCAGAGACGGATAAAATAAAGACAAAGTCAGTGAAGGAGGGACAATCTTTTACTTTTGATTCTGGTGTAATAAAAAACCCACATGATTTGATGACGTGGTATTTTAATGGCATTCTCATCGCTGAAATCACTGGAGATCCCAATAAAACCTGTGCAGATGTTCAGTGTAAAGAGAGATTCAGAGACAGACTGAAGCTGGATCATCAGACTGGATCTCTGACCATCACAAACACCAGAAACACAGACTCTGGAGAATATGAACTAGAGATCAGCAGGAGGAACAGCGACAACATCAAGAGCTTCAATGTTCCTGTCATTGGTGAGTATAATTCAGTCATTCAGTTCATTTTCCCTTGAGCAGGTAATTCAATGTATTAGTTTTCATTGTGGCTTGTCTAAAACAGAACCTAATGCATAAGATCAATTAGTTTTTCCACGAGCACTGTTTTTAGGCGATAAAAACACAAGATGGCGCCATTTATCAGTTCACTCTATATCATATAGCTGATTAAATTATAATATCATCAAAAATAGCCTATACATGAAACATCAACTGTCTATCTAGTAATAATGAATGACTTTTTTTCCATTACAGATTGGTTTGTGTCTTTAGCTATAGGAGGAGCATGTGCTGGTGTTCTGCTGGTGGTTGTAGGTGTAACTGGGGAGAATTCCTGGTTCAGACACTGCATTCAAGCTTATTGCATCATTGTAGGACAAAAAAGGACAGCGTGATTCAGTTTATCAGATTCATTAGACACAGGGTTTTTGTGTCTGTGTGTAACTGGAACATCAATCCTGTTCATTTCTTTTAAGTTCTGTGAATCTGTTTTCTTCTTACAGGAGAGTGGCAGAGAAAATCCATTGCTAAATAATGAAACAACTGACCCTTTAATTCCACAGAGGAATGAACAGTGTCATTTACATTTTTAGCTGTAAAAGACCCCCGTGCTATTTATGGTGGATGTCAGTATATGTTAAAAGTGCAACAAAAAAAAGTTATTAGCAGCATGGCCTTGCTAATTCAGCAGAAAAGGGATTTCCATTTTAAATTATAATTATTTTGTAAATTATTGTTTTAATTTTTTTTCTGTAAATATGTTTATATTTGTCTTGTAATTCTACATAATTATTCAACTGTAGCCTGTTTGTATAATATTGTTCAACATATGTCTACATAATTTTCTTTATTCCTGTTTAATTGTAGCCTTCAGATAGCAACAATAAATTTCTCTCTCTAACCATAATTGGAAACACACCCATCATTTTTTACCCTGTACTCATCCCTTTGAGTGCCCCCTAGCACACAGATTATTCCCTTTAAAAGCCGCTTGTCTCTAAGTACTAAAACCGGGAAAAAAAATTTGCATACAGACGACAACATTGTCAAAAAGATCCTCGTTCACACGGATCTATGAAAAGAACTTAAACATTTTAAACACTGTATTCTGCTGCCAGGCCAGTAGTTGGCGATGTCACTTTGTAAAGAAACACTACACGCCTACTGAATACATTATACATGTAAATAGGCTAGAAGGTGTGGACACAAATTAGTTGGACTACAAAGCCCATGACTCATAGCACTAGAGAATGAATTCAAACTTGTTGGGTTTCCTCTTTGTGGTACGATGTGCTAAGCAGCAGGAGAAGCTGTGTGGTGTTTTTAAGGCTGGGTAATCGCAGAATAAAAGACCAGTTGATTAATGAGCAGCATATATGCTCTATAGAACTGTTATATTTACAAAGAAACACTGTGATCATTGTCCTCTTGAGTTCTCCTCACCTCTTGCGAGATAATGTTTACACATGTGCATGACATCACCATTTTCACAAATTCACCCTTTTTGTAGATTACATGGAGACAATGATATCATTTTCAAAAACTTGCATTTTGAATCCCTTTTTTTTTTTCAGAAGTTTGTGTTTTCAGGTGCCTAAAACTGTTTTGGTCAGGATCACTATCGTCAAATACGAAAGACAATTAGCATACAGTTTGGATTGGCGGTATGGTTCCGTTCTGGGCGAGAACTCCCTGCACATCCATGCAGCAATAAGAGTGGATAGAGCAGCAAAACATGAATGTTTTGCAGATATCATTAATTAATAAAGATTTTAATGTACAACAAATTGAGAATTTGGTCTGAATCAAAGGGGAATCAGACTGCCGAATCCTGACTGACGAGAGGAGCTGGGGATGGAGGAGGGTAATTCGCTCCTGAGAAACGCGATAGCTGCTGATAATACTGAAAGAGCTTATATATGAATACAGTGATAGTTGTCGTATTCCTATAGGTAGATGTGGATCAGCTGAGAGTCAGCTGATGCGAGTTGAGTGACATGACCTGCAAGAACTGACGATACGCTTGATTTTTGTGTAAATGAACGGCCAAAATGCATAAAGTTTTCTGTTTTTAGTTGGAAATGGTGACGTGTAAACGGCCCCTTAGGCAAAACATTCTGAAACTCCACAGGGTTTGGGGTTAAAGTATAGTTGAGACTAGGATCTGTCTTCTGTATTTATGTACAGAAATGAAGTGTAGCCTACCAGTGTATTGTTGGAAATTATTTGAACCAGTATAGGCAAAACAGATCCACATTGTTGGTTTTTCCAAAGGCCTGAACAATATAACAATGTTAAAGTGTTTGTCTCTCATACCTGGATGCTTTTATTTTCTTAAAGTGAACACCAGTTCCATCTTGTATGTAGGGTATCACACGACAGGAATGTGTCAAAGCAAACCTTTCCTCCAAAGTTTATGCACTTCTGTATTGTATAATCCGTTACATTACTGCAGTGTTTTTTATAGTAGAATAAATAAATTTTTTGACTTGCTTTTCACTCAAAATATCTAAACATCCTTAAAAACAAATGAATTGTTCTGTTGGTAAATTTGAAAACTTTTTTTATGCATAAACCTATTTCAGCAATGTTTACTGTTCTTTAAACATTTTCTGAGCGTAAAAAAATTGTTGTGGTCTTCTGCATTTGCTTAAAGAGAGAGTTCGGAGTAAAATCAACCTAGGGTCCTTTGCACCATGACCTTGAGCCAAACACCCCCCCAGAAGCCTTTTTTCCCTTAGTCGAACGTTATTAAAGTTAGAGCTTATTTAGAGATATCAGCCGAATGGCTTAGTGCAGGCGCTAATGGATCCAATGATGTATCTCGTAATTTACCCCACTAATAATGCCCAGAATGGTACCAAACTTCTCCAGTAGTACAAATAGGTTCTGTACTCATAAAACGAGGCATTGGAAAGTTTGTAAGTATCAGGAGTTTATTTAAATAACACTTGCCTGGCGGCTCATGCTACCGCTAACCCGGACGTCGAGGTCACTTCCGGGATTTGGGAAAAGCCTGTAAAAGTCCTGACAGAAAGCGATGCATAAGGATGTAGTGTAACAACGCCCAGTTCCAGGAATGCACTAATATTTTGTTGGTAGTACCAGTTTGCAATAATTATTAGTTAACAGTTAAGTTGTTAACACTTCGGAAAAAAATATAATTCGTCGTTACACTACATCCTTATGCATCGCTTTCTGCCAGGACTTTTACGTGCTTTTCCCAAACCACTGAAGTGACATCACGCTGGGTTAGCAGTAGCATTAGCCATCAGGCAAGTGTTATTTAAATAAAACTCCTGATGTACTTACAAACTTTCCAATGCCATCCCTTTAATGCTCCTTTCACAGTTTTGTGTAGTAGATGATCAAACACGAGCACAATGATGAAGAGAGAATGCAGTCTTTAATAAATCCAATGGCATAAAGGTAAATCTGAACCGAGAGAGCTACAGACGCCTAACATGATACCCGACAATGAAACACAGTGTGTTTCACTGTTTTTGTGTTTCAGTGAAACACAAAAACAGAACTGAACTTATAATGAGTGCACAGTTGAACATAATGAGTGACAAAGACAACAAACGACTAACTGGCAGAAAGTGGTGAAAAGTCCAAACTAACAGAACCGTGATAGCTCCACATTTATTTATTTATTTTAATGTTTTTACCATTATTAATCAAGACTGGATGGGCAGGTGAACTAATGAAATGTAACAAGAGATGGTGAGACTCTTGAACTTCAAAGTGGAAAAAAATAAATAAAATTAAGATGTCAATAAATAAACATATTATAGTAGCAGATTAATACATAAAGCCATTAAAAATAAATGAAGATTAATAGGTGATTGAAATGGTTAAGAATGTGTTTTACGGTGTGTACTTTACTCTTAACACCTTTTACCTATTTATTTATTATTCTCAGGTAAGGTAAAGAAAGTCTAATCTGACCTAAACCATAAGCATTCAAAATGTACTTACAATTTGGTCAGAAGACTCCTCTGTGGTATGTTCTCATTCAAAGTCTTCCAGCATCATAAATCTAAGTCTCAGTAGGCAGATTTTGTAATCAGTTAAATTTCTTTTAATTGGTTACTTTTCTTTTTATAATAAACAAAAATATAAAAGGCGAATACAACTTAATCGTTTAAGTATAAAATACAATAGTCATGTTTTGAAACAAAGGTGTAGTAAGCTCTGGGCTTCTTCTCTTCTGCTTGGGGTTTCTTGTCCTCA
>FLSR01004884.1:9805797-9825406 GCA_900092035.1 Leuciscus waleckii
TCAAGGCGCACACTATGAAAGAAAATCCAGAATTTTTCGTGGACTTTTGTCTTTGTTGTGTTCTGTGACGCACAACAATGTTTTATATACAAGGAGCGTACGGTCTTTGTGGGCCGTTGTGTAACTAATCAAATAATCTTGTTTTTGTGTATTGAACTGTTCAACTCCTTTTGAGCATTGACAGCTAATGACATTTCTCTCTTTCTCTCTCTCTCTTTTTCTTTCTTTCTCTCTCTCTCTCTCTCTCTCTCTCTCTCTCTCTCTCTCCCTTGCTCTCTCCTTTCCCCCCTCTCTCTCTCTCTCTCTCTCTCTCTCTCTCTCTCTCTCTCCCACCCTCTCTCTCTCCCACTCTCTCCCTCTCTCTCCCTCAGCCATTATTGGGCACATCATGAGGGTTGAGCCTCCCCTCTCCCCCCGCTGGAGCCGAAAGGACCGTTTGCCTGCGTTTGTTCTTGGCACCGGAGGTTAGTCCGACACTTGACTGCCGTCCCAGAGGTGCTCTCAACCTAACGAGAGAGCGTATCCGTTTCCCCAGATCAGTGTCTGTCTTAACTCCACATCCTCCGCCATCTGCTTGGGGTTTAACGTCAAATCCTGATGTTTGCACAGAGCCTGATCCCGGGACCTCAGAGGACCGCCATCCCATAGTCCTCTTCTCACTGATCCAATCCGCTGATTAATCACTTAATCTGTGTTGCAAACACAGGAACTCCCAGAAAGAGACACAACACATGGGCTTGAACCCTTCAATGGCAGAGAGTATCACGACAATACATTGTTCTCTTCTTCACAACACAAACACTTCTGCATCTATTTCTGTGGCGGCTTGCTAATTACATCAAGTTTCTCTGAAGAAAGGAAACAAAATAAAAATCCGGTAGGCATACATTTTCATGCTTCTTTCTCTCATTAACCACAAGCCTCTTCCAGTAATCTGTATTTCACGGAGAAAAAGAGGCTTGAAAACAAACTGACGCTCAGATTTCAGGCCGTGGAGTCAAATTCCTCCGCACATTTTCGCCTGCTACGTGCTATTAGCTTTGCTAGCATCAGACGGGCTGAGGCTTTTAAGCTCTCACCTCGGCGTTTGAGACTTAGCTACCTTAAAAGACTTAACATCCTTCAAAGCAATTAAAAAGTCAAAAAGTGAGCGCCGCACTGGAGCGATCCCGCCGCTGCCGCCGCCGAGAAGCACAAGTGTGTGTGTGTGTGTGTGTGTGTGTTTGCAACGCTAAGTGCTTCCCGATCTCGCATCGCTTGCTGCTCATGTACTGTATTATCTTCACAATTGTTTTTCTCCAGCGTGACTGATCTCGTCCTGGGAATAAACCATCCGAATCGGAGAGCCGAAGGTGTCAGACGTCCCGGTAAAGGTCACTCACCTCCTCCCGATCGCCTCCACCTTTCTGGCATTCGGACATTAGCGGAAAGCGTAGCGTTGAGGTGCGTGTACCTCTGTAGCGACATAAAAAAGTAAAGCGGCTACACGGCGAGCGAGAGGCTAATAGGGTTAATTGTTATGTAAAAAATGCCACGGTCAACTGCCGGCCCCCCTTCTCCCTTCCCGTCCCAGAGGGGAATTCAAGCCCAGATGGCATTTTCCGGGAGGCTACGACCCACAAGGGGCTGGCGCCCACAAAGAACAAGGTGCATCGCCTCCGTCTAATTAATTTACTATTATAGCACCTGTTTCCGAATAGATAGGCCGGGGAAGAGAGGCGCTCCCCAGACGCAGCGGTGGGGCTCGTGGTAAATGGGGTTTGAGCTGATTATATTAGCTGATGCTTTGATCATCTCAAGGCGTTAAAATGGAAATATGTTTTGGCTGGCTGCGGGCCGCCGCGAGTGGGGGGACACGGGGACGCGGCTGATTAGTTTTGACTGTGGAATCGCACAAGGCCTCTTGCTCTAAATAAGAAGATCCACATTTTAAGCCTCGCCGCGGCAGAGAGGGTGCCTCTTTCAGCCGGTTCCCGTGCTTGGGTTTGGCTTGTTGGAGCGTTTCGGTCATCATCGGGCCCGTGCGAAATCAGCGCCCGCAGGACTCCACGGATTTGCGCTGACGTTTAACAACCTTCCCGCCTCTTGTGTGTTTGTTTACTAAATGTTTTCACTAAATTTATTATGCTTTTAGTTACAAATTAGTGTCTATTCTCCATTTAACAATGCAATTACTGTTGAAAATGTTTGATTTTGTCACCGATAACCAAACAATTATGTTTTTAGCTACCAGTCTACTTTCCATTTACAATGAAATTACTGACGCAAATGTTTGATTTCATCAAAAATAACAATAACGGTTATGCTTTAAGCTACCAATAAGAGTTTACTTTCAATTTAACAATGAAATTACTGGCAAAAATATTTGATCTCCATCAACGATAGCGATTATGCTATTAGCCACCAATAAGAGTCTACTATCAATTTAACAACAAAACTACTGACAAAAATCTTTAATTTCATCAACGATAACCAAACGATTATGCTATTAGCTACCAGTAAGTGTCTACTTTGCATTTAACAACGAAATTACTGACGAAAATGTTTGATTTTGTCAACAATAACCAAACGATTATGTTATTAGCTACCAGTAAGTGTATACTTTGCATTTAACAATGAAATTTTGACAAAAATGTTTGATCTCCATCAACGATAGCGATTATGCTATTAGCTACCAATAAAAGTTTACTTTCCATTTAACAATGAAATTACTGACTAAAATATTAGATTTTTGCAACGATAACGATTATGCTATTAGCTACCAATAAGAGTCTACTATCAATTTAACAACGAAACTCTGACACAAATATTTGATTTCATCAACAATAACCAAACGATTATGCTATTAACTACCAGTAAGAGTCTACTTTGCATTTAACAATTAAATTACTGACGAAAATGTTTGATTTCATCAACGATATCCAAACGATTATGTTATTAGCTACCAAGTAATCGTTTACTATCAATTTAACGACGATATTACTGACGGAAATGTTTTATTTCGTCAACGATAACGATTGTGCTATTAGCTACCAATAAGAGTCTACTTTCCATTTAACAATTAAATTACTGATGGGAATGATTGATTTTGTCAAGGACAATGAAAATAATTTACTTTTTACTACCATTAATTTACTGACGGGAATATTGTTTTTGTCGACAATAAAATGCGATAAAAATTATGCATATCATGCCGAAAATAAAACTATTTTTAATGCCATTTTAGGAGCTAAAATTTTCACAACAAGGACAGTTTCCATGTTTTTGTGAATGTCGATATGTTTAAATTAATATATATAAAAAAATATATAATATTAACTTTTTCTCATCAGCTAAAATTAAACTAAACTGACTAAAATGAATAAGTATATGACATGACAAAATATTAACATAATTTAAAGGAGATTTTCATCAAAAGACAATAACTGTGTAATAATGAGCGCTGTTTAAATCCAATTTTATCACAATATAACACAAAAGATGTTTCAGGTGACTTTATTGAGCCATTAAGCAAAGTCATCCATTTGATTAATCAGTGTTCACAAATACGTGTAAGAATAGCGTTTTAGTGTGATATCCGGTTTAGCGTTAATATGTTTTCACATTGATTGTCATTCCATTTATGAACATTGATGTGATGGCCCATAATGGCCCAGCTCAGGTTACGTGCTAATCCAACTCAAATATTGGTCAAATAAGCGCGAGGCTTTAAATGCGGTTTGGCGAGGCATTCGGGAAATAATAGCTGATGAAATGGAAGCCCTGCTCCAAAACACTGGCACTCTGTAAATGGATTTAGGGAATATGCTAATCTTGCCTTCACTCGCACTTTATTCATTTCCGCCCCAGTGCCCCTCAAGGATTAACATAATTTATCACCTGAGAAACACCACAAAACAATTTTGCTTTTGTAAAAAAAAAAAAAAGAAAGAAAAAAAAATTGTACACCAACATCAACACAGTGAGAAGATATTAGAGTAAGTTTGGAAATCCCTCTAGGAGCGATGTGATATATGATTCAGGGCTGCTGAAGTCATGATAGTGCTAATCTAATTTGACAGTTATGAATAACGTTAGCAATTAATTGATGTAGGTCAAGTCCGTGGAGCACAGCGTGTTATTTATCATCCGTGTTTGCCTCGGGCTTCGCTAAAGCGGACAGGTTGGTCATACGGTGTTGGCTGCTTACTGCCGTGAAACAGACCTGTGTAATTCAGACAGTGCAAATGTTTGTGCACCCGTCCTGAAAAGGACTTATATCACTGGATAAACGAGTCAATCTTGACTGCCAGTTCACTCCATATTACAGGACATTTCCTATTTTCCCACTTTTCTAAGTATAAAGACCTTTTGTATTAATTTGGCCCAATGTATTTTGTCTTATTGTGCATGAATCACTGGAATATGATATTTTGATGAAAACGAAGGTTGCTTGTTGGTTAATTTTCAGGAAACTGTGATATTTATGTTTTCAGTATTTTTATTTTATTTTAAATCATGTAATTTGAAAAGAAAACAAGTACACCTGTAACAAGGACACCTTCAAATATAGTGTAACCAAGACTTATTATGATTGGAAAAGTTGTATGACTTTTATAACAAATAATGACAATTTTTTTTTTTTTTTTTTTAAGCCATGTTTTGAGTTAACCCTGTTACATTAAGAATGTTTTCTAAGGTTAAATGTTGCAGGGTTGAAGGTAAATATTTTTTTATTTTTTTTTACATATAATTTATTTTAAGTTATATTGTAATAAGTACTGAGTAATATTAATTAACAACGAGTTATGGTTAGAATTAGGGTTGGTTTAGGGTTAGTTACTTGTAATTATGCATCATTTACTGTTATTACTATAGTAAGTACATTTAGTAACGTGTAACTACGTCACCTTAAAATCAAGTGTTACCAATTTTTTTAATAAATTACACTTTGTTTTACAGTATGTGCACTTACAGTTTACTTAAACAAGAAAGTACTGAGTAATATAAGACAACTAATTCTTAAATATAGGTTACGATAAGGTTTAGGATATAAAATAGAGTGCTACCTAAATTGAGCCACGCATATTTTTTATGTTATTTATAAATATATATCAATTTTAATATTAGCTTATTCCATGAAACCCATTAAAACGTAACTATGATGAATGTAAACTTGCTGAACCTCAGAACTAAATAATGTTTTATTTTAAGTTTAACAAAAACTAACGAAAAAGTAAAACAAAAATTAACAAAAAATTAAAATGTTTAATTTTACTGAATTGAATTTACTTAGTCAATTACTTCACAAATTATTACTTTTTCATTTTTTTTGCATTAGACCCTAAATCTATCAAATAATGACTAAGTTCAGTATCCCATTCATTATATGAGTAGCAAGTCATGAAGACACACATTGCAGCGTTTACTAAGAATAGCCCTTTTTTCTTTTAGTTTTGGATATTATGAGTATTTTATTCTCTCATTAAAGACTCTGATTATGCTTATAAAACAGTACTGAAAAGCAGCATAAGTTCCCACAGTAAACGCCTGGCCTGTGTTTGCAGTGAAACGCCCTGCGCCGGTTTGATTGGCTCCGGGCCTGTGGGCTTCACCGACTCGAGCAGGCGTCGCACGTCTTCGACAGCGAGTCTGTAGGGTGTACCGTATGTCGTGATTGCACACGTACATCCCGACGCGTCAATGACTTGCCATGTTTCTCTTGCCACGGTTCTCTAATTTGGCGTCAAAAAGAGGGGCGCGAGAATTAGACTTGCTCCTCTGCACACCCTATCTTAAGAGCCACGGGAGCCGAGTACGTCAACATTCGTTTTTCCAATTTCTCCCTCTTTTGCGTTTGGAAATCTGCTTCGGCGGTGATTACAGTCTAAAGGTTCCCCCACTTACCTTGCTGTGAACAATGAGTTTGCAGTGAATAGGTGGTATTCACATGGTTAGGCTTTAATGGTCTTCCAGGTTGATATGTCCATGGTTGGGGTTTAATGGTCTTCCGGGTTGATATGTGGGGGGGGGGGGGTGCAGGAATATCTCTGACGCGTCCGCACCCTGAAACGCATAGACATGAACGTGTCAGTGCTGGAGGCTAGATAATGACAGGTTTCGAAGCTTTAATCTGCCACAGCACATGGTTACTGTAACCTGCATTGGTGAGACAGTGCTTATGAATAATGAAAATATGGAGTTCCTGCTCTAAGTAAAGTATTTAGTGCAGTATCTGAAGCATGAGAAGAGAAAATGAGCGTGGAGGGGGAAAAGTTGGCCATTGTTAAACCGCAAATGTTATTAAATATTAACAGTTCAGTAATGTGATGCGTTAACACTCCAGAGGTGCCAGGAATCAATTAGCTATACGCTAATAACATAAATTCCTTTTGCAGTCCTTCAGATAGTTTACTCTCGAGTTTGAGAGCGCTGGATATATATAGTGCGTGGAGTAAGACCGCGGTTTGGTTGCGTTCCAGCACGTCTGTTGTCTACGATATGTCTCCGCTTATCTTATTTACTGCGACGTCTCCGCGTCGTCAGTCGAACTCTTGAAAGTGGCTAATGCTCATTAGCGGTCTCACTTTGGCTTTGCTGTAAAGTCGTTTAGACCGATCTTCTTCCCTTATTGTCCAAAGAAGATTAGGACCAAAAAATCTTGACTGCTGTTCATGAGGTTATTAATGTGCTTTGGGTAATTGAACACGTCCAGAGATGTTTAATGTGGGATGTGTTTAACCACAATATCATCAGCTTGGCAGTGTTTACATTCAGTAATAACTAGTTCTATCATTCAGGGACCAGCAAATTCACGAGCAATTCGGATTTCCCGTAATCTGCTTCCCACTGGGTACGTGTTTGTATAGAAAACACAAGATTTCGTCTTTCTGTAATTGCCTTTTTAATTCCGTGCGGCCCATCAAGCCAAGATTGGAAATATCCTGCCCAAAAACCCAAATTTGAAAATTTCCTAAATTTTTTTTTTTTTTTTTTTTTTGTGGACATCTTGGGACTGTGACAGCAAAGATTTGTGGAAGCTTCTGCAAGAACTTGCCTGAATGAAATGGTCCTGGCTGGCCTGCACAGCCGTGATAAAACGTTTAAAAAAAAATGAAACATCTCAGTTTCAACCAGCTTGTGTTAATAGATGGTGTACCAGAAGACAGTGCTCAGATGCTAAGCTAATCTTCTGCTGGTTATCCGTGCGCGCCGTTGGGAACGTGCCATGGTGGACCAGTTGACTTTAAAAGCAAACTTTGACTTTTCTTTTAGTTTCTCTATTCTCTCAAACTCTTTCAGCTCAAGATGCTGGAAAGCATGCCGTTCATTTGCAGTGTAATGTTCCAGCATAATTTGATGCGGTTTTCCTCAGTGGAAATTAGAGAACAGCCGCTAGACGAAAGATTTTTTAAAGAAGCCCAATATTTTTGGCCTGTATTTCATCAGCTATTCAACATATTGATCTTTAATTATTGCTTTTTCTTATTCACTGAAAAAATGTGGCGTAGGATTGACTTTGATACAATTTTCACTCAGACATTGCTAGTAAATTTCACAAATAATTACAAAGAAACAGCAAGTGACACATTTAATTAAATGTGAAATTTTGAAGTAGAAAGACTTGAAATATATATTTTTTTGCAAAACATATTCCAATGTTTTATTCAACTTTGTACATAATTTATTATTAAGTTACATTCATACATACGACTTGAACATACCTCTTCTATGATGAGAATGTTTGTGTAATATCTGAAGTAAATTCATATATATATATATATATAATAATCTTATATTATTTCTTACAAAAATGTATTTTTTACATTTATAAAAAATTTTTTAATGATTATTAACATTACAAAACCTTTTTGTTTGACAAATCAGTCCTGTCATGTGGTGCGTCTCCCCAAAAATTAATTCAAATGAATTTTCTTATTCAAATATGATATTTAGTATTACCAATTAATGCAATGGAGAGGATTTTTAATTCTTAATTTTTAAAATTACCTTGAAAAATGCATTTAAAATAAAATAATGATTGATATGTATTACTTTTTACTTGATGATTACACCATATGATGTCATTAAATTGAAACTACTTGGTAAAAAATGTAATTAAAAAAAACTAGTTTAATGTGATGTAGTAATATTAATTAACTACGTGTACTTAAAGTTACGATTAGGGTTTGGTTTAGGGTTAGTTACTTGTAATTATGCATAATTCGCTGCTATTACTATAGTAATTACATGTAGTAACGTCTAACTATGTCACCTTAAAATAAAGTGTTACCAAAAGTTTTTTCAAAACCATATTTTTAAAAGCATTTTTAATCGTGGACACTCTTATACGTCATTGACCCATTAATATCTGCCAGTGTATCCAAATTCCTAAAGTACTGGAAAAATCTAACTTTTTTTCCAAGTGTCTGGAATTTGACTACACTGGCACTGCTCAAGAGACAAGACGCCTCAACTAAAGAATCATCTCTTCCTCAAGTGGACGCAAAATGGTGCCATTTTCTTTTTTGATTTGCTCAATGACGGGCTTTGCAGGCCGGGTTCCAATCCTCCCTCATTATGTCTCCATCTATTTTACATCACACCTGTTAGTATCACACAGATGTGGATCTAGCGGGATGCAAAAAAAAACGAGAATGAAACAAAGCAATCTGAGATAGAATTGAAACAATTACAGACAATTTTGCTAGGAAAAAAAGGCCATCTGGTGTATGCATTACCTCTATTGAGGAAAGTCCTTTTGTGGCTTGCCAGCTTCTTTTTAGAGGTTCTCATGAAATATGTATGTTTTCATAAAGTGTCACACGGTTTCCATTTTCGCCTTCTTAAGGGTAAACTGGAAGTGGCCAATTCAGTGGAAGTTTGCAATAGAAACTCAGTAAATGAGTCATAATCACTTCATACTCTCACAAGTAAAGACGGAAAGTCAAAAGTAATCTTCCGCCGCTTTTCCGGCATTTGATTGCACGTTTCATTGGTTCTTTATTCATTTTGCCTGCAGGAACACAACACTGATTATGCTCCCTGGCTAATCTAGAATGATGACCATTTGAATAATACATCAGAATTTTATGATTAAGCAAATATTGGCATTTGGAACTAAACGATTACTGCAGTATTTGTGGAGTTTATAGAGTTACCATGCAACTTAATTGGCTCCCAGTGTGCTTTCACGCCACATCTTTTGGTGCAGTCTGTTGAATGACAGAATTTGATTTGTGTGAAATAATTTTTCCGAACTCGGATGCGGATCTGGTTTGGCGGATGGCTATAACGAACTTCAGTGCGATTCCCAATTTGTCTGAAACTTGTGGAAGTGAACTGCTAATGATAATTTACAGTTCAACACAATCTCATGCCAATTTGCATGTATTTTACTATTTGGTGAATTGCTGGTGAATTTGTATGGATTTGCACGTCTCATTTAAGTGTTTTGTTGGGATGGACCTTCATGGTCATTCGAACTCAACAACTCGTACCGAGTTCTCATGAGATTGGGATGCTTTTATAAATTGCATATTTGCTGTCACACTTACTGTAGTAAAATGGTGCATTTTTACAGTGCAAACGGGACGAACTCAAATCAAACTTGAAGGATTAGTTCACACGAACTCAAATCAAACTTGAAGGATTAGTTCACAAAAAAAAAAAAAAAATGCTGATAATTTACTCACCCCGATGTCATAATTTA
This sequence comes from Leuciscus waleckii, assembly GCA_900092035.1. Classification (NCBI taxonomy): domain Eukaryota; kingdom Metazoa; phylum Chordata; class Actinopteri; order Cypriniformes; family Leuciscidae; genus Leuciscus; species Leuciscus waleckii. The sequence continues at coordinate 9,815,489 of FLSR01004884.1, forward strand.
CTATTATAATTTATCCATGTCTTTCTTTCTGCAGTCGAAAAGAAATTTAGGTTTTTGAGGAAAACATTCCAGGATTTTTCTACACAGAATGGACTTCAATGGCAACCAACTATTCCAATGTTCAAAGAAGGTTCAAATGTCCGTCTCAGTGCAGCTTCAAAGTTTCGACACGATCCCAGTCGAGAAATAAGGGTCTTTTCTTGCGAAAGATCGGTCATTTTCTAAAATATATATAAATTATAAATGTTTTTCCTGTCATTTTTGATCAATTTAATGATCCCTTATAATAATAATAATAATAATAATAATAATAAAAAAAAATATATATACTTTTTAACCACAAATGCCCGTCTTGTACCTCTCTGAGATGCGTCACGTATTACGTCATCACGTTGGAAAGGTCATGAAAAAAAGACAAATAATAATAATAATAAATTAAAACAAAGATGTCGGACGATTTTGAAGTTGGAGGAGAAAATGAGATGAAATTTTTCGCACTTCCCTTCCTTTATGAACCGGAGAACACAGACAAATGACTTAGATGACGTGATGTGTGACCTTTCCAACGTGGATGACGCAATACATGACACATCTCAGAGATGGTACACGACAGGCATTTGTGGTTAAAACGACGACGGGCATTTGTGGTTAAAAAGTATATATATTTTATTTATTTTTTGAAAATGGCCGATCGTTTCGCGAGATTAGACCCTTATTTCTCGACTGGGATCGTGTCGAGACTTTGAAGCTGCATTGAGACGGACATTTGAGCCTTCTTTGAACATTGGTATAGTTGGTTGCCATTGAAGTCCATTCTGTGTAGAACAATCCTGGAATGTTTTCCTCAAAAACCTTCATTTCTTTTCGACTAAGAAAGAAAGACATGGATATCTTGGTTGACATCGGGGTGAGTCAATTATCAGCAAAAATTTTTTGGAAAGTGAACTAATCCTTTAAGGGTCAAATTGTGCATTTAAAGTTTAGGTGGTACTGTTAGTATTCACAATATTGTCAACATCACATGGATGGTCCCATATTGTATCATTTTACTCTGGTACGGACCATCAATTGAACTAATTTTAAAAGCCCCACATTCAAAAACCTTAAATTCGTCATTCGAGAAATAAATGTATGTCATCTAACACAACCAATGTCATAACAGAGGGCGTCTAAGCTGTGCTCTTCCCTCCAGGACTGTTGGAGGATACGGTATAGTGGGTCTTATTTAAAGGAATCTGCTTTTGTTATGCGTCTAAATCCCAACACAGACCACAGTTAACTCCCTCTGGGAAATAGATGGCTTGTGCTCGTCTTTCTCCATCACTGCCCCTTTGTTGGGGGCGTCCAGGTGCCCCAGATCGGTCTTAACATCCTACACCTTAATCAAGCCAATAATTAATTTCATATCTTTGCTTAGAAAAAGGAAAGGGTATTTGGTGTTTCCCCAAACCGACTGGCTCATATAATTTAGATGGTGACACTATCTGCAGAGTTGACCACCTTTGGTAAATTGGAGGCAGTGGAGTGGAAGCACTGACTAGCTTCTATTCTCAAAGGACACCATTCAGAGGTTTAACTTTTCACAGCAAATTGTGTGGGTTTGGAGGTGGAAGTGGATACAGTTTAAGGTCAAGCATGCAGTAAGTTTGAAGTGTTGATTAGCTCTCCGTGCCCAAACTGATGCACTGGCGCTGTCCTCTATGACCAAACAACCCAATTCAACGCTTGACGTCTTTTGATAGTTGTTTTGATCAATAAGAACCTAAATAACATGCCTTTTCCATTAGCTTGGAGATGAGGTGTTTAAATTCATTTGATGTGAGTTGACTTCTCATTACAAGGGGATCTATTAAATATGTATGGTCAGTGTGTGTGTGTGTGTGTGTGTGTGTAACCAGCAGTGAGTTTCAACCACCTTTGGTGCGTTAATGAAGCCAAAAGGCAGCATGTTAACCCGAAGAACCCATAATTTAGATTGGGACAGTCTTGAAGTAGCATGTCTTACAAAGTTTAGCTCTAATGCTAATCAAACACACCTGAACAAGCTAATCAAGATTTTTCAGGATTACTTGACAATTACAGGCAGGTGTGTTTGATTCGGGATGAATCTACATGGCAGGACAGACACTCTCCAGGACCGGCGATATATACATATAAATCCAAGTATAACTTAAAGATTGCAATCTCATTGGAAGATTTTTGTCATCTTTTTTGCTGGAGCTTTTTTGCAAAAATTCCGACAATCCCAGTTTCCACCAGCATTTTGAAAGTTGTATGTGTGAAAATGCATATAATCAATCTGTATTGTAAAAAGCGCTATATAAATAAAGGTGTCTTGACTTGACTAAATGGGAGACATTAGCTAAATTAGCTCTACCTACTATATAATACAACAGCAAAAAGTATTATAAAGTTATATCTGAAAAAAACAAAACATGTTTTTTTTTCTTGGAAATATATCATATGCGTTACTTTTCATAAAAAGTAACAATGCCACGTGACTAGTTACATTCATTTGTATTTTTCTGTTATCAGTAAGCTTCTCTAATTAAGAAAGTAATTCCCGAGGTCTGATCTCAGCTTCAGTGGGGATGTGTGTGTGTGTGTGTGTGTGTGTGTGTGTGTGTGTGTGTGTGTGTGTGTGTGTGTGTGTGTGTGTGTGTGTGTGTGTGTGTGTGTGTGTGTGTGTGTGTGTGTGTTTGAGTGTGGTCCACAGGATTCTCTATTCACATTTCCTCCAGAAGTGGAGGCTTATTTTCCACAGAGCAGCTCAGCCTTTCTTTTTGATGGATGAACTCTATTGAAGTGCCGAGTATAAAATGGATTTTGTTCAGGTAGTCACTTTGTTTTCATGCTGATAATATTCATTTAAGCCCAGTTTTTTTCTCTGTCACTTTTCCCTTCAGATCCTCAACAGGGAAAATGCCGGAGAAAATGAGTTCCCACCCTCGCCTCCGCGTATACGCCTGCTGATTTGATCCTGTTTATAGAATGGCTCGCATAATGTACTTAATTCCGAGAAAGGCATCTTCCAGCCTATTACTGTTTATTTGGAGACCCTTGGAAGGCCGCTCCGAGAGACTAGTCTAATAACCCAACCTTCGGGAAACCGGGAAACTTAGCCATCTCAGGGAGCTGATGGGAACTGGATGCTGGCTGTGTTGAATGTTACCATTTTTGTAAGGATAGACCTACAAAGTTCAATGGGTTACAAAGACAGTCACAATCTACATCATGGGTTCTTCAGGTTATCATGCCGTCTTTTTGGCTTCATTAACGCACCAGAAATGGTTTTCTGAGCAACTAGACAACAATCGTTATGTTTGTGTAGTGATTGCGGCATTGAAACTCACACACACACACACACACACACACACACACACACACACACACACACACACACACACACACACTGACCGTACATACTTAACCTCGGAATATGTCAATTAGAGAATAAAAGTAACACCACTTAATTGTAATATTGTGATTAAAAACACTAAATTATGTTTTTTTTTTTATCTTTACAAAATGTTTTATTCAATATTTCAAGATGTAGAAGCCATTTTCACTCAGAAATTGCTAGAAAATGGACAAAATGATAAAGCATCAGCAAGTAACACATTGAACGAAGTGTGACATTTCGAAGTAGAAACACTGAAATTGTATTTTCTTCTAAAACATATTCCAATATATTCTGTTTAATTTAGAACTTTGAAGAATTATTATGTTATTTATTTTATTTTTTTCATGTACGATTGGGACTATTTTTATACTTTTGTCTTGCTCATATTCGCCCTGATTTAAGAAAGAGGTATTGAAAAGGCAAGGCCTCTCACAACTTCCTATTCATTAGTGAAAAAAGAAAAAAAGTCAAGGAACACACAGAGTCCATACAAGTCAAATATGAGTGTGATCTCAAGGATTTTCTTTCAGACGGCTTTAGGAGGTTGTGTCAGCTTGTCGAGGCTCACCTATCTCCTCTAGTACATTACCAAATGCTCTAATTTCCTTCACGAACCTGATGTTTATTGTGAGGCTGAAATTGAAAATGGTTGGTAATGGAGAGAGCTTCACAGCCCCTAGACCAATTCTGAATCTAAATTACTTGCTTCTTTTCAATGGCATCGACTGAGGAGAGCTTTGTGCTCCTCGTACCTAATCAACCCCCAGCGTGACCCCGGATCCGCCAGCCCTTCTGGATTAATGATAAAATCCTTGGTTCAAACAATTATTCGACCTGAAATGGCTGTCCATTTTACTCGGAAAATTAAAGAATGTGAAATTATTTTTCGCCCCCTAAAAAAACTCGCCGTGGAGCATCACTTATTTTTGATCTCTGCCCCGTAAACTCTTGAATTTCTTTTTTGTAACAGTGCCGTTAACTCTTGAATTTCTTTTTTGTAAAAGTGTTTTTTTTTTTTTTTTGTAAAGGTGGGTGCCGAAGACCTCTTGGTTGTCTTTGATAGAGTGTGACGGGAGGTTGGGCAGGCGACGCTCTCATGGGAGACATATTTGCTTCCATTATGAAGTCTCATAATCTATAGATGCAGAGAGAGAAAGAATCGTAAGGTTAGAACAAGGCCACGCTCAAATGACACTAATTAGTCGACGCTCGTAAAAAAGCATTATGAACGCTCCACACCTCCCCCTGCTCTCCTTCCCTGAACACAGTGTTTTACTTCATCTTCCAAGCAACATTCACTTGTTATAAGCTGATTATCGGAAATCCTTCCATTTAAAAAAAAATCCTTTGTGAGTTTAACAACTTCTGATGCTTTCTGATAAGAATGTAGTGTAGTATTACAATCTATTACTATCTAGATGAACTAATTAATTATTATGAAAGCAAATCTCACAAAAACATTATATTTACCTTAATATAAATATATGTATAAATAAATGAAAATAATGTCGCAATTTAAAATAAATCTTGCAATGGTATTAAGTAATTAGTAATTCATAAATTAACATATACATAAATGAAATGCTATATATAATTGATATATAATTTATATACAAATTTCATATGTTTTAAAAATATATATGTACTTGTTTTAATTTATTATATTTATTTATGATTTAACGCCATATCTGCAGCAAATGACAAAATCAATATTTCAATTTCCCCCCCCCCCCCAAAAAAAATGTCATTACTGTAATGCAATATTTTTTATACTGTATTATAGTAAAATATTTTTTAAATGTGCATAGCATTAATTAAATGCAGTACAGTTAATAATACTATATATATAAAATAATTATTTTTCCACATTACAGTAATGCAAATGTGTGCATAATTGTTTATTAACAATGAAAATAAATTATTGGTCCTAAAAAGAGCTAACACATCTCTATTTCTCATTTTATTTTAATTTTGAGGATAATATGAGCCAAGCTGTTCCTTGACAGCTTTCACCATGATAGATCCAACATGACCCATGTTGCCTTCTTTCTTCTTACCAGACCCAGATGACTTAAAGTGAACTTTCCCGCCTTCACATTTGTCCCACAGTGCATAGTTAATCACAGCTGAAGAATAGAGTGTGCTCTGCGAGATGTCATTGTAATGGTGGATATATAGATCTCATTGACCCATCTGCTTCCCCCCCTCGAGAGACCGCTGCACAAGTGGGCTTCAGCCTATCATTTCATAATCAAGAGCGCAGGAGTGGATGTGAGTGTTGGAAATAGCCCATATGCAATTTGCCAGCCGCTTTGGCCAGTAGTTCCTGTAGTAAAATGACAGCTGAAATGATGTAGGTTACGATTCACGACTGATTTTCACGTATTATAAAATACGCTATGATTTAAAAGTCTGCGTCAATCAAATATGTCTTCCTAATAATCCATACACGCAGCAATAGCATGTTTGTGGAAACGATCCGTTACTTCTACCCCAAATAAATCAAATTTCTAAAGGACGCTCTTGAGAGATTGATTTGATTTTACTCCCTTTTGTATGTCTTGAAATACAAAGCATGATGGGAAATGTGCTCAGGGGTTCAAGAACTCCAGGCGTCTTATAAAAGAGAGAATGGGAACTGCATTGCCATGGAAACGACGTGGTTGTCTGTCATTCTCGAAGGGATGAGTGCAGATACGTGTCGTTTACAGCTGTTGTCTTCAGTAATCCATTAGGAGACCAAACACATTTAATTCCTCAGTTGTGAATGATTATTTGAAATCTGTGTCAGTTCAAACCATTTAATAAAAACAGCAACAGGAAACACTGCTGATTTTGTTGAAATCACTGACTTATGAGAATATTTAATGTGGTTATGTATATTAAAATACTAATTTGATCAAGAATCCGTTCGCTAAATTAAACTATTTAAACTGTTTAGGTCATATTGTTGATGTACAGCTAATAGAACATTTTAGATTTTGGACTGATTAAAATTATGAGTATTAGGAATTTGAAAATTGCCTTGTCTAAGAATATAACGTTGTCGAAGGTTTCAAGGCAAACACAAAATCTGAATGTGATTTAGCTCAGAACGTTATGAAGGCTGTCTTTTTGTCCATCTAAATCTATTAAAGCCTCACCATATTTCCTCATTGATGCAAAATATTACGTTTATGGGGGCACAATAGAAGTAATTTCACCGTGGTATGAAAGGTGCTTTTGTAGCATTTATAGAGTAACAAACAATTGTTAATGTTCTCATGCTGTCTGAAGACTGAAAACGTGTTGTCAAGAGAATTATATGTTATGAAATGCATGCTAGAAATGTTATTAAAGAAATAAATGTAACTTATAAGTAGGTCTGCATGGAATCCACAGATTGTCCTTCAATTTCTGAAACATCCTCTTCCCCTGACAATGCTTTAGGAGACCAGTGAAAGTGGTCTTGATATGTTACAGTATTTAAACCCATTTTGCAGGTTTTGATAGATTTTTCTCAAACACTACTAGTAGAAAATGCGAAGGAAAAAAGGTTGATTTTGTCTGGGACACAGCGAATTTTAAAGTGTTAAATTCACACTCGCAGTGTGAAATTAACACTTATTAAGCACTAAACACTAAATAGAGTTAAACTTACAATTTAAATAGTGTTACTTTTTTCACACTTGCATAGAGTTAAAAAAGCACTGCAGGTGTTCCCCGTTAACACCATTAGTGTGTTTTTTCCCTTCAAAGGCTCCATTTACACCAAGTTCTGTATGTTGAAACTAAACTAGGTGTGTCAATAGCTTAACAGCAGGGGAGTTATTTTCCCCCGAACTGTACCGAACGTAAGCTCAAACGTGCTGCGTAACACGAGAATGAACTTTGAAACGCATATAATTTTTTCACGTAAAAACGCACAGTTTTGAGGCCCCGGAAACTAACCGAGACTACTTTCTTGAAAAACTTCCAGCGGCCAGAACTCTGACCAGGGAGGTGACCACAGAGTGGGTCAGTGTGTATGCACTATAGTGCTGGTAAGGATTGCATACAACTTCATGTCTTAAATGGGCGAACTATCCCTTTAAAAAAGTCCATGTTAGTCCAAATTAATACATTTCATAGCCCTACAAATGATCATGTTCACAAGCTTCCACAAGATAAGAACACTACAACTATCCAGCACTGACCACATCAGAGAAAGCCTGAGAGAGATGACTATCACATGGCACTTACTCTGAAAGTATCAGTTTTTGTTCCATCATGCCCATAGTCAACAATCAATGCTGCGCCTCCGTCATCTGCAATCCGATTGGCCAGTTTCTGGACAATGACTGCACCTTCTGGACACACTTCCACATGCTGCCTGTTTTCATCTTTCTGAAAATAACAATTGACAGGGTTCACTGACAAACAAAATGTATAAAAGGATGAAACATAGAAATCTTTTCAAAACACAAATGCCAAGTATTTTTTAAATTAAGTTTAATCACGAATAGTCATTTTTTTATGGTTTTACCTCTTGACAACTTGAACTAACCATTCCATTTCATAAAAAGTTAAATTGATCTGATATTATTTAGAGACACAGGCATTAATGTTGGATTACCATTAAAATGGTGTAAATATGCAAAAAGGATGTTTCCCTCTTATATCAACAGTATTTATTGCCAGACTTTGGACAAGCACATAGAGGGATAATATAACCCTCTCGCCCAGGCTGGAAGCATTTAAGTCTTGCTCAAAGACGCATCTTTTTAGTCTGGCGTTTGAGGCAGAGCAAAGTTAATTGTTGTTAAAGTGTTGTGGGAATGTACATATTTGCTCTTTTTTATTATATATTTTATACTTCTTTTTAACCTTACTATTTTGGAAAGCATTTCAATTAACTGATGTTGCTTTTACACGGCCACATGACAAATGTTCTCAGTGAAGGATGGAGAACTCACCTGTATAAGCATGCTGGAGGCCAGTGTGGGTCTGTGAGAAACCACAAATCTCAGTTTTTCTGGACTTTCAGGGTCAATATCAACCATCACCTCCCGCCAGCCATTCTCTGTTCTCTAAAAGAAAAAAATCCTTTTATGTAATGCTAATGTTTAAATTTTAAAATTAACTTATGCTAAGATTGTACCTGAAACTTGTGAATGGGTAAAGCATCAAAAAACTCATGGGCAAGGAAGACACTAAAACCTGGCAAAAGGAAAACAGACTTTGATTACAACAAGAAAGCATCATTACCTTGTCAAGGAGAGAGTTTGAGTCAGTTTGATGTGTCCGTACCCCTAGGGACATCCTCTATCCTGTGGTACCAGTTTATAGGCAGGCCAGTAAATGTGGTGCCACTGCGGTAAACAAGCTGATCATCATTACATGTCCACGTCTGATCTCCAGTTAGACATTTAGCCTGAAGTTGACTTAACTTTGGGCTGACCTCCACAAGATGAACAGAGATATCAGTCTCTCCCAGGACAGCTTTTAACTGACTAAAAACCTGGCAAATAAGAACAACACTTGCTCATAACACTTGTAACACAAGAATGAACCTCATTGGTTCTTGATGAAGTTCAAATATGCTGCGTAACACGAGAATGAACCTCATTGGTTCCTGCAGAAGCTCAAACATGCTGCGTAACACGAGAATGAACCTCATTGGTTCTTGCAGAAGCTCAAACGTGCTGCGTAACACGAGAATGAACCTCATTGGTTCCTGCAGAAGCTCAAACATGCTGCGTAACACGAGAATGAACTTCATTGGTTCGCATATTTTATAATTTTTTTCCAATTCATATTGAATGCTTAATGAGGAACACTTACTGCCAGACATTACTGGAGCTTTCAGTGGGACTGTGCTCTACGGTCAGATGAGCTGCTACTAGTGCACTAAACTGCATGGTTGACAAAAGGTTTACAGAACTCAATGGATCAATTTCAAGTCTGAAAGACGAACTTTTAACACGTGTAGTGACAGCTAAGAAATCACAAAAGATGCACTTAAAAAAAACTTTTAAAAAACTAAATCAAACCTGTAGGCTAAACTGAAGAGGAGAGTCCACAGGTTTCTTATGGAGTTTTGATTTAGTTTATGATTTAGATTAGTTTTTGAATCTTAAGAACCTGGAGAGATTCTGTAAGGAGGAATGTTTTCAGATCCCTTGCTATGTGTTCTTCAACATCATTAAGCATTATAGGAGAAGCAATCATTGTGGCACACAATTTTACTTGGATTTAAAAGTTAGATATTTGTGAAGGTTTTGAATGAAAGACCAAGAAGCAATTTTACACATCCTGTCATATTTACGAAAAGTGCCAGTATTAATGCATTTTATGGTGCCTTTCCCTACCAGACAATATCCATTGGAGTATTTACCCTCAGGATGTCACTGGCCAATGAACCTCTACCTGGTCCGAGCTCCACTAACTGGAACACACTGGATTTCCCTGCAGCCATCCACTCACTGACACACCAGACACCCAACAGCTGTGGAAGAAAGACCATATATATATATATATATATATATATATATATA
>FLSR01004884.1:9835588-9847247 GCA_900092035.1 Leuciscus waleckii
AGCAAGTATTCATGTCAATGAAAGTGTCAGTGTATCAAGATGAAAAGCCTGACACCATTGTTTATGAACAAGATAGTCAAATGGCTTTGTCATGTTTTCATTATGACGGTTTACTCTGTAAATATTTTCCAATGCAAAAAAGTCAGATCTTGGTGACACTACCTGAAAATGCTCAAGACAGCACTATATACTATTTGCACAGCCATTTGAAAAATACAGTAAAGTTACACATTACTGTATTTAGTGAGGTAGCTGAGTACAAGACACTGAATATGTATGTTTCACATTTTTACTGCATATGCTCTTTGCAATTCTAATTTGTTCACAGCATTGTGCAAAAGAAAAAATACACCCTTATTTACAACAAACATAAACTCCCTTTGGGTAGAGCTGTGCACAACTGGAAACAATATTGCAGTACATACATGAACTGAACATTGGTTGCAACTAATACTTCACACACCCCTTCTCATCAGTGAAAGCTGAGATTCACCTGAGAGAAATTGTTCAATTTAGGAGACATTTTCAGAAAGAAAAAAAAGATTTGAAAAAATTTGTAAAATTTGCTTCACAGATTTTGACAACTAGTTCAACATTTTTGTATGTAATGACTCAAGCAATGAAATGGGGACTATTAGTTTTATATGGAATGACTATTCAGCATTCACAAGTATAGTTAATTTTGACTGACATGACATAAGCATAGATAATGTTATAAAACAGCAGAGAGTTGTATGAAAGCAATTGATGCATGTCCAAAAGCATTTGCAATTTGTTAGAAGGAATGAGAAACTGCTACTATTATGTGCACAAATGACTAAATGTTGTGGAGGTTGAACTAACTGTTGTGCAAATGTAAATAGTGATGTGAGAAATGCACCAAAGCGACTGAGAAAAACTGTAATATACTGTTGTGTCTATATACATTCAGAAAATCATTAAAAAAAATATCCTAGTTTACACAGCCCAATTTCACCTCAGAAGGAGAGTACACCTTCTCACCGTGTCACCTGCACAATTTCAGGACATTCTGATGTTGTATTACAAAATAAGAGCCTCCAAAATTCAAAATATGCTGTTTTGGCTTTACATTCAGAAAATCATAAAAAAAAAAAAAAATCCTAGTTTACACAGCCCAACTTCACCTCATATGGAGAGTACACCTTCTCACTGTGTCACCTGCACAGTTTCAAGACATTCTGATGTTGTATTACAAAATAAGAGCCCTCCAAAATTCATAAATACGCTGTTTGACACACATTATCCTCTCATGCCGTTACATAGGATTTTGACAGTACTTCTGCACCAGATGAAAACACATTTCAAGAAAGATTCAGAGTTTGCGCCCGCGAAAAGCTCGCTCTGTCTGGACTTGAAAGTTTTAACACGTTTACGTGACCACATGCATGGTCGGCTTATTAAGCATAATCACATTAAGAACATGGATGTAAACGTGCTCTTGTAAACGTGCTCTTATTCCCTAAAAGTGAAAGCAAAATGGTCCTATCCTATACAGCAGCATTCCAAATGATCTGAGAGCGCGGGCGGGTATAGATATATACACTAGATGTCGCATTGGCTACGGTTTCGCAGTAGCCAATGCGACATCTAGTGTAGCCTATATATCTATACCCGCCCGCGCTCTCAGATCATTTGGACGCAGCTGTGTTCAAGAGGTAAAAACGATATAAACACTGTTCGTTTTCTCACACAAACCGCTCGTTTCGTGTCTTAGGCCATCAATGTGTACTTACGATGGGGAATTGTTTAATTTGGACTCTGTGCATGCTCTTTGAGATAGTGACCATAGACCTGCATTATATGACTGACAGACAAGAACGGTTTGACCTAAAAATATCAAAATTGAAACTACTGCGGAAAAAAAGACACCTACATCTTGGATGCCCTTGAGGTAAGCTAAAACATACCAAAATTTTATTTCAAAGTGAACTATCCCTTTAAACAGTTAAGCTAAAGAAAAAATTGTGAAACTGAAACCGCTGCAGGATTACGTGGTGAGCCCTTACTGTTTGAGAAAAGGATTTCCTCTAAAGACAAGACGCTGCGTTCGGTCTTATGGGGCAAGGGTTGGGAGTGACCCCCTGCGAACAAAGAACTAGGCAACTTCACACAAGTTTTATTTGCAACCATTCTGATCTGTTCAAAAACAGATTAAAACTGGGTCTAAAACAGATATTTGTAGTAACGAAATGGCCAGAAACAGAAATTATTCATGTTTTCATGATGCAAGATGGCTGATTAATAAGGAAGTATGGAATCAGTACATCAACACAATCGTATGATCAATAAAATCATGTGAATAAATATGTTACATCCCTTAAATTAACAGTCTTCATAACTTCCCAATATACACTTATTATGCGTCATTACCATATGTGTTGTATTTCTGTATTTTTAAACGTTTTTGGATTATTTTTATCACTTTAATAGTTAAAGCTGTGTACATTACATGTAGAAAGCTAGCTTCATAGCTTAGTCATCATCATTAAAGAATTTATGTTGAATATGTTATCTTAAATGAATTAATATACATTTACCAATCAAAAGTCACTATATTTTAAATTAAGTAATGCATTTGTTTTTAAAATACTAAATGAATTCATTATAATTGTTGTGTTTAGGTGTGACATGGCTCCAAAAGCAGCTGCCCAAAGGTCCAAATCATACTGAAAACGTCTAAAAGATGATCCTGAGAAAGAGAGATATCATAGAAGAAGAGAAACAGGAAAATTGAAATCTGTTTCCCTATTGAGCACGCGAGAACACAGATATGAAAAAAAGCGATGGAAAGTGAATCAACAAAGGAAGAGAGCTAAGGACAGAGAAAAAAGAGAAATAGAAAATTATCTTTCAATGAGTAGTCCTCCAGAATCTCCTGATATCCATATAGAGAATCAGAATAGGGATCTGCCAAATGCAAGGAATGAAAGAGGAGGTATGGCAGATTCCGTCCAAACCCCAAAGCAAAGAGGACGCAAAAAAAGTCAATAGAAACAGAAGAAAGGTCTACTATGATCTTCAAAAGTCTAAAAAAAATCTGGAAAATGCCTTGCAAAAGGTTGATAAGTATAGGAAAAGTTAGATAGGCTACTTAGAAGCATACCACTGAGCAGTCCCCAAGAACTAAAGCAAGAAAACAGATAAGGGTAGGACATGGTAATCTCAGGAAGACTCTTGTGTTCCACAACACATCTCACAGCTGCGACAAACCTACCATCAAAAGAAAATTAAAGGAAAACAAATCATATCAAAGGTCATTGCTGGACACATTTTGAAGAAGTACCAGTTAGTGTATACGACGCACAAAGAACTTGGAATATTCTACAAAACAATGAGAAAGAACATAATGACACCTGGTCTTCAGTATTCCAGACAAAAACATAGTAATGTGGTGAGCAACACTAGAAAAGAGAAGATTAAAGAATTCTTGGAACGTGACAACAATTCGCGAGCTACTACAGGAAAGAAAGACACCATAACTAGACAGAAATTCAAAAAGCAGAAGCGTTCCCTCAATGACTCTCTTTTCAGACTGTATCACAGTTTCAAGGAGGAATATCCCCCGGTGAAAATCTCATAGTGAGAACCGTCCTTTCTGGATCGTCAAACCCTCCATTCAAGACAGGGATATCGGTTTATGCAAGACCCATGCAAACATCCAACTCATGGCTGATAAGTTGCTTTATCTTAAAGTAATTAGTACCAACAGAATTGAAAGCGTAATGCACTCACTATGTTGTGAAAGTCCATCTAAAGCCTGCATGTATAGAGAGTGTGTACATTGCCAGGACAAAGAAGTACAAACTGCTGCATTTGAACCTGGTGAGCAAACACAGTGGATGGACTGGTGGAGCAAAACTGAAATCAGGGAGAAAAAGAAAGGTGGTGATAAGGTGACATTCACTGCTCACTTAACAGTGAAGGAGCAAATCCAAGGAACCATTCAACACTTCTTGGAAAATTTCACAGCAGCACTAAAGAACAAGTATGGCAAACATTCTTTTAACATTGCACATCAGTACTCAACCCTCAAAGCCCTGAAGGAAAATGTTCAAGAAAATGAGTTAATTCTCCATGTGGACTTCGCTGAAAATTATCAGGCAAGTATTCTTGGAAATACAAGCTGTACATTTTGGAGACTCTCATAAGCAAGTATCCCTACACACAGGAGTTGTGCTCAATCCTTCTGTTCAGTCTCCGCTTCAATGCGACATGATGCCTCAGCAATATGGACACATCTGAGCCCTACTCTCTCACTTCAAAGAGCTCATCCCGTCTCTGAACACACTGCACATGATAAGTGATGGACCAACGACGCAGTATCGCTCAAAGAAGAACTTCTTTTGTCTCAGCTCTGTTCCATTTCAGCTAGGATTTACAAAGGTCACATGGAATTTCCTAGAGACAGGCCATGGAAAGGGTGCAGCTGGTGGGGTTGGCACAGCCTTAAAACGTAGGGCAGATGTTCTTGTTGCAGGTGGAACAGACATTCCAGATGGGAGGATGTACTTTGAGAAGCTGATAGAAGAGAAGTCAAAAATCAAGCTCTTCTACATCACAGAAAGTGAGATAGAAGAATATGACAGATCTATACCAGACCAGCTTGAAACTGTATGTGGTACAATGAAAATCCACCAGGTAAGCTTGAGCACACACCACACAAGCAGTACAACAGTCCAAAGGGTTGGTTTTCTTTTAGTTTATATTTGTGTTGTGTGAAATTATGACTGTTGTGCTTTTTGTTTGTAGATTTTTACCACCAAGTCCGGCCACATCAACTGGCGAATCCTAAGCTGTTTCTGCTCAGCTCCTGAAGATTGCCTCTGCTTTACCCCTGAGTCTGTGGTCCTCAACAAAGCACAGAAAACCACTATGAAGACAGAGCCATGCCAAGGGATGCTCAATACAACGCCTGAAATAACCATGTCTTTGGTGGGAGAATGGTGTGTGGTCTGTTACGATGGGGAGGCCTGGCACTGATTCTTGGGAATTTGGATAAAACATGTCCCACTAAGAAAAGTGCTAATTCTGTTGGAAATTAATAACATTTTCATGAATAAAAAGAATCAAGGTTATAATCAGGGGGTCCTTTGCACATATGTTAGGTTATTTTATAGGTTTATTTTTAATTTGTATTAATTTAATGATTATATGCTGGCCCATTGCCTACAAAATCAGTTGTCCTCGGATAGGAGATAATCATTTCAACTTGATTAAAAAAACAAAACGTAATAATTAAATTGAATAATATCTTTACCACATGAAAAAGTACATAGTAAATATTGTTCAAAACTCACTGTTTGTAGTTTTTAATACATATTACAATTATTTTGTGTTTGCTCAAAATGTGTCACACATATTCGTCACCACCGTCAGATATTTATAAAAAGCAATAAAATCAGGCAACTACAAGGTCAACTTAATTCCTGGGGACCCCAGTTTCAAACCTTCAGCTCTTCTGCATGCTTCAAGATCACTCAAGCTCCTGTAAGTGTGCTAATTTCTCTTAGACTTGTTCATATTTTTGGACACTGCTACTGTCACAACCATAACATGTCAACACCGTCTCTTTTGTATAAAAAATATTAGATTAGATTATGACATAAATGTATACTTTTTAAGAAGAGGTCTGAAGTAGCTAGCAACAGAGGGGAAACAAGATGGCTAATGTGAACAACTCATGCATATCATGTGAAAGAGTAGGTTTATGTCACCACCAAAAGTGTTGCGTTTATAATTTTGTTCAGTGTAATTAGACCGGACCTAACTGCGGTATAACCATTGGTAACCTTCCCTCTCTCTCAATTCACTATTATGCCATGTTCATTTGGCTTACGTCATTTGGGATGTACATAGTATAGTGCACCTACTACCTACCTACATAGCACATGAATATCCCTTGTAGGCTATGCATTGATGACTAAAGCCAAATGAAAATGGCACGACAACATTTAACCAAATCTAACATTCACTGTAATTCCCCCCCAATTTCATAGTCATTACTTTAGGTCAACTTTGACTTTATGTATTTTAGGAAGTTATGGCTAGGCAGCAGCTATCTGTGGAGGAGAAGAAACAGGGAATATCAAAAGAAGCGGAGAGAGATAATACACAGTGAGGCAGAGTTAAAGCAGAACTCGGCAACTCTAGTAATTTCTTCGCTGATCTTCACTTTTGTTGTCACGTGTTTTCTCAAAGAGCTCCCCCTACAGCTGTGGACCGTATATTTCACAACACAGTCGTAAAAAAAACTCACTTGAGGCACCCTCCTCCCCCTTTCTACCGCTGCTCATGTGCATATGTTATTATCGTAGCCGGCCAACTTTATGGTGTGGAGCTATGTCTACCGAGGTGGGTAATACATCATACACAGTATCATATGGCGTGTGTTTATGTCGAATTGCCGTAAAGCAGTTCGTGTTTCTTGCTTCTCGTTCTCGCTTCTCACAAGCTTCCAATTCTATCTTGCCGAGACGGTAGTCCCCAAGTTGCAAGGTTGGGTTTCCGCATGGGAACGCTGGGGTGAGCGGGCAAAGTCACCAATATCACCAGAACAGGTTGTTTAACCATCCAAATGATTTCTAGACAGTTTTATTAAGTTAAAAAAGTTGCCAAGTTCTCCTTTAAAGGAGGAATACCTCAGAACGGAAAGGCAAAGATGGAAGAAGAGGGTGGAGGAAGGGAAGCTAAAAAAAAATAGCAATGACTTGAATGAAAGGGAAACGAGAAGTCAGAGAAAGGCTTGGAAACGTAGACAACAAGTATCAAGAGAAGAAAGGGCTGAGATCACCTAGAAACTCCACCAAACATTCCGGTGGATCAGGCCATACACGATCCAGCTCGGAGTAGGCAGGCTAAATGTTTATCACAGTGCTCAGGATTGTTATTTTTTGGACCATATAGTTAAATAAAGTTGTTAAGCAAGAAGCCATTGACTTGAGTTGTATAAACAGTGGTAGGCCACTGTCACCACCGTAAAGACACCGTAAAAGAGTTTTATTTGTTTTAAATGAATATGCTTACAATATGTTTCATCAGTGCTGTCGAGTTATTAAAGTAATAGTCTCTTTTAATACAAAAATATGTTTGTTAAAAAAAAAAAAAAACTTACTTTTTCTATTTAGGCTTAAAGTAAAAGCCGTATGATGTTAGATCTTTTAAAGGAGCACAAGTGAAACAGTATAAAAAATTAACAAAAGTGAATATTCAACATTTAACTGCATGTATATGTACTAAGAATGCCAGATAATTATTTAAAAACTCTAAAAGCATATTAGAACAAATAAATAAAAAATAATTTGCTTTTTATTGTGTCTGACGGTGTTGACAAAAACAAAGTAATAACTGGTAAAATGCCTATTTTATGAAAAAAAATACAATATGAGGAGGTTGCACCGGTACATTGCTAAACAACAGCCAATACTTTGGTCTATAATGATATAGCCTACCTTCAGATTTTGTAATTTAACTAACTTTTTATTTTCAAAATTAAAACCTGTTTTATCCAAATTCCCAAGAATCACTGATGTAGGCCTACTATGTAAATAAAATGGAACACCAGATCCTCGAAAGAGTGTCAAAACAAACGCATAGCTCGTGTTAAAAGGTGAGATGTCCTCTTACTGTACTCTTCACATATCTCCGATTATGTTACACATGTTCCTTTTCAATCTGTCACACATGTTGTGCATGGTTGTGCACAATGGGTGTTTCCGAGTTTCTGACGGCTTTAAATCGTGCCTCAGAGGCTCAGACTTTAGCTTTACACCTGAAAGCGACTACCTTCCTGGCCCATATGACACATTTCACTTTCGGTTGTGGACTGAATCCCATTGGTCCTTTTAGATTTCAGAAGGAGAGGGCGTCAGCGCCTTGTTGGTTGAAAACCCTCAATGCGCTCAACGCTTTCACTGATTGGATGCACATTGAAGCGAGCCTCTGATGACAAACTTCTGCCCCACCACAGAGGAAGCGCACTGGAAGAGCGTAGGAAGAGCGCGAGTGTGTTTCAGTGCCAGGACGGGAAACTCAGCGCATCACATTCACAGCAGCAACGTTTGACTTAAACGCTTATTCATATTCATACAGCCGAACGGAAACCCTTTACATGTATATCAAATCGAGCAATGCAGAACTCCAATACATGTGAGTTATTCAGATATTTCATTGACTAATCTATTAAAACTTTACACAAAAATATTAATTAGAATAAATGTATACATAATGATATAATGCTGAGTGATGTGATTGACAGATTTGCTCTTGTTTGATTGACATCTGATTTTGCAACTTTTTTAATGAACCAACATTAGAAGAAATACCTAATGATAGCATAATAATTAACGTTACTCAAATACAAGAAAACCAAGCCACCAAAACCATTTACTGTCATTTTTAATTATTGTCCATAAATTCAGTTGATTTCGAGTTTTTGTAAACACTTTACAATAAAGCTTTTATTTAATAACATTAGAAACCAACCAATGGAATAATAACGATGAATTCTACAGGATTTATTCATCTTAGTTCATGTTAATTTCAACATTTAACCTATTGATTCAGAAATTAAAATGAGTATTTTTTATTATCTAACATTAACAAGGATTAATAAATGCTGTAATATATGTATATATTGTTATATAGCTTAAATATTGGTCATTGTTACTTCATGTTTGCTAATAGATTAAATAACCGTAAATATTATAACTGTAACTGTGTCAAGCAAAACAGACTGACAGTTGCAGAATCATGAATAACCGATAGATGGCGCTATACTATAACTGTGTGGTTTATCTGTCCCTGTCCAGGCTCTTCAGTCTCGTGTGTTTGTCCATCAGTGTCCTGCTGTGTGTCTGCTCTCTGGAAGATGATGAGGACTTGTGTTTGTTCCTCTGAGGGTATGATTATTCTTTAAACAACATATTATTCATTTATTAACACACTCGCGGTCAAAACATGAGTTTAGTGTCATTTGTTTCTGAATGAAGATCTGCACTGAAATAATAGAGTGTGTTTAAGTTGATGTTCATCTTTTGTAGAAATGGATCAGTCTCTGGATGTTCCTCTCTCTGTAGAGGAGACCCGAGCAGAACCGGCCCAGAGTTCAGTGCGGCCATGTTCATTCACACACGAGGAAGAGTGTGTGTGAGCGATGATGAGGATGTAGATTGTAGATTGTCTACAATCTAAATCAAAAAGTTTGACAATCTACTACAAATGCACATTTTTATTGATTTCCTATTAAATAATTTGTGATTCAAAATAAAGCACTTACAAAAAACTGAAATATTGTATTTGTTGACATGCATGTGATCAAAAACCGACATGATAACATGAACCTGCAAAGGTTTTGTTAAATTATTGAAATATGAACTTCAAATTAATTATTTTAGCTCGAAGTGGTTTGGCTGACAAAAAAAAGTTTGGGAATCCCTGATTTAGAGGATATAGGCTAATAGTTTCACTGCAGGCCTGAAACACCTGATGCCTTATTATCAAATGTTCCTATTTTTAATAAGAATTTAATATGAGTGTAGATCAATCCATCTTTCATTAAAACAATTAATAAACATTCGCCCTGTTAAATCGCCCGAGTTGAAGACTGCAGTTGGCTCTGCACATTTTGTTTGTCTTTCTGTTCAAATATATTTGATATGGATGCGTTCAAAAACTCTGGACGAAACAAGCTTTAATCATTTTTACATAATGAATTCATTTAAAAAAATATTTTACATATTTTCAGATTATCCAGATTATCCAGAATCATAAATTAAGATTAAAAGAATATAATATAGCCTATTTGGCATCTAATTTATAGGCTACTATTAGCACTGTTTCTAATATTAGAATGTAGGCTATAATTGTACAGATGAAGTCTTTATGTAACGTTACATAAACAAAGCTTTTACAATAGCTGACAAACCAAGAGAGATCACATCATCACAAGCAGGGCCGCCCGACCGCAGCGCTATTTCCTGCCATCCTCATCCAGTGATTGATGTCTCATAAAGACTGCAGCATAAAAAAAGAAAAATAACGAAAAAAAAATTAACGAAAAAAAAAAATAACGTGTGCCGTAAAAAAAACCTTGGGGCGTAAAGAAAAAAAAAGCTTGCAGCACAAAGTAAGCTAAGACCACAGAGCATCTTTCCGCGCTCACGGCCACTACACTTTAGTAGCCTACACTAAATACACTTAAAGTTATGCTTTACAACAATTTAATTACAACTAAAATATACTTAGTACAAACTTTGTTGTTTCAAAATGGCATACTTCAAGTTAACTAATCATAAAACACTTGAAGTAGAGAGAGAGAGAGAGAGAGAGAGAGAGAGAGAGAGAGAGAGAGAGAGAGAGAGAACATCCAGGAGCTTCTTAAATTGCCACATGGTGCAGTTTTCATTAGGGCAATCCTGCCCACCAAGGAGGTCCTAGAATTCTCACAAAAGAAACTAAAATTAGAAAACAGGGCCAGGGCTGTAACACATTTTCAAAAACAAGCACTTTGAAACCTGTTTTCATAAAAAATGCATAAAAAGTTTTCTGTTTTTAGTTGAAAACGGAGTCATGTAAACGACTTAAACATTAAATGTGTTTTCCTTTGAGGAAACGAAAACTTGTCCACACGGATCCGATTAAAAGATTAAAAATGCTGTATTATTCATCCCAGGACAGTAGATGGCAAGGCAATGTGACGTCACTATAAAGAAATACACACGCACATGACCACCGCTTTCACAGATTCGGTTTTTATAGTTTACATGGAGATATCACTCTATCGTTTTCAAAAACTTGCACTTAAACTTTTTTCAAAAGTTTTCGTTTTCAGGCCCTCCATAACGCCGTTGTCGAATTAAATGAACGCCAAAATCGCATAAAAAGATGTAGGCTATGTATTTATTTGAAAATGTTGTTGTGGAAATGGCCCCAAAGTTATTCAACTTAGCCAGCTAAAGGCCTGTTCACACACACACACAAAACTATATCAGTTAAAATAAATATAAATATATAACTATATCAGTGTCCACTGTCCACACCAGCAGATAATATTGTTCTGTTTATAAGCGCGTGCTTGTCTGTCGCTATAAGGCTCGAGCTCGTTACAGTTGTCAATGTTTTTATCGTTCATCAGCTGGATAAAATCGTTCTGAAAGTGATTCAAACAACATTGTTTCTCTGTGTCGTTATATGGTTATAGTTATGTGAACTCTGCTACACTGTTATTATTATTATCATCATCACTATTAATTGAAGTACACTGTAAAAAAAAATCCTAATTTTACCGAAAATAACTGTGATTTTTTGACGATCATTTTCTTTAATTTTAAATTGTACTCAAAACACTGTAAAATTACAAATAATATCTGTAAAATAAAAATTCAGCTGTTATTTTAGGTATTGTGACATTAATGACAAATTACAGTAATTCACATTTTTTATACAGAAAATTGATTGTATTTTTCATACAGTATTTTTTTCTATTTTCTTAAATTACATAAAAATGTATGTAAAATTACAAATATAATCTGTAATTTAACAGAAACAAAACAATTAAATGATAAAATGGTCAAATGACTGTCAGCTCCCCAAAAAACTGTAAAACATCCTAAATTAAATAAACTGAAAAACACTGTTATTT
>FLSR01004884.1:9847347-9865012 GCA_900092035.1 Leuciscus waleckii
CAGAGGATTTAGTGCACGCACTGAGACGAGAGAGGTATGTATCAACTCGTCTTAGTTAAGGGAATAACATAGTTTAATATGAAAAAACGGTAGAGTATCCCTTTAAGCTAGACTATGATGCTATTTTCTTCTAGATCTGCTGTACAGCCGAAACAAACTTTGCTGCATTATTTTCCTGTTATCTCTGTAGAGCTGCTTTGAAACAATCTGTATTGTAAAAAGCGCTATATAAATAAATGTGACTTGACTTTTGCGTATATTTTTGACTTAAAGCAAATCACCATAATGGAAACTACAAACTTTATTAATTTCAATAAAACATCAACATCTAAACCTCTGTTATTTCTCAACAAGAACTTCTGTAAATGTATGAAAGAAATAATGTCAAACTGGTTTGTAAACTGGTTTCAAGGGCCTTAGGCTTTGGCTGGAATTCAGTTGTTGTTCTTGCGTTTCTGCTCATCTCTTCTCTTTTTTTCTGTTCTTGTTCCTCTGTCCTTCAGTGATTCTGCTTATCAGCTGTTCACCAGTGTCTGAATTCACTCACTTCTTTTCATTCACTCTGTCAAGTGGATTATATTAGTAAACTAATGTAGGGAATAGTGAATGAGGGTATAGGGTGTGATTTGGAACACAGCCTCTGAGCATTGACTTTGAGCGCTGTTAATTCATAGTATATTCCTACAGGCTACTTTCTCAAAGACAACAAATATTGCCCAGAATGCATTGTTTTTTTTCTGTATATTACTGTTTTAATGGGAAATGGTATGTTACTGTCAGAATTTGGCAATTTTTTTACAGCAAGGTTTTAAAGTTCACAGATTTTTAAAAATGGCGGGTGCTGGTGTTTCGCGTGAGCTTCAGCCAATCAGCGTACACTTCCGTCACTGATACACCGAACATGCCAAAAAGCGGGTAGCCTACTTCCACCATTAGTTCTTGTAACTATGGAGAGGTTCAGGACAGTTTCCTTCCTATATATGGTGAATTACTGTGATAGATCTAACCTACATTTAATGTAATTTTAAGGTGATAGATCTAACCTTACATTTAATGTAATTTTAGAGTTTTTTTTTTTTACCGAAATAGGCCTATTGACATAGGCCATTATACTACAGGGGTAGAATTGCATAATCTGTTCAACTGAGGATGTGGGCGATTTTACCAGAGGTGGCCAGCATCATGAGGAGATGACTTATGCAAAAGAAATTTGTCAAAAAATGACTTAGGCATTTATTTTAGGAAGGTGGCGATATATAAGTTTCTTTCTAGTATTTTCAAATAATTTATGTACAATGGGGTTTTATGTTACATGTATGTTGTTAAATTAATGTTTGCTGCATTTTTTTTATGTCAAGTCATCTTCATTTATATAGCGCTTTTAACAATGTAGATTGTTCCAAAGCAGCTTTACATTGATAATAGGAAATTAAAGTAAAGTGTTTGGGCTTTATAGCAGCTCTAGAATAAAGTTATTGTCCAGCTAAAGTTAGTTTGATTGATTCACTTCTGTCGCAGCGATCATTAGTTATTAACTTGGGCCGCTAACACGACACCGTTTTAACAGAAAACTCTTAAGTTCTTTCTGCGCAAACTTCAAAAACGCGAACCAGTGAGAACGGCGATGGCGTGCACATGCGTATTACGAATTCAGTCTATAGGTATGTGCATTTGAATATATGTGCGCAGGCGTGTAGTCCTTCCCTACAAATCAACCCTCAACATACTACTTGTCTGGCCTTAAAATTAATAATACAGAATTTTATCGCTTCCACGTAGTGGAATGTAATGTGTGTTACCATGATTGTGTTTAGTATTTGTGTGAATGACACTGTGCACCTCTTATTAGTATTTATCTTCTCATTTTGTGGAAAAGCTGCTTGTGATGAGCTTTTATTCATCATGTGACATATCTTATCATCACCTGCTTTTGATGGTTGTCAGTGTATAACAAAGGTACAAAACAGATATTAGGTTGCTATATTAATATTATCAGTTAATGAAATGTATAACATTTTATACTGTAAATTTAAGTTAAATCTTTAAAACCAAAAATGTTGCTACCATATTTTACGGTAAATTTCTGCAACCACAGCTGGCAGATTTGGGGGGGTTTTTTACCTTAAATTTCACAGAATTTTTTTTACAGTTTAAATATCATCTAAGTTATATCAGTTGGAAATATAGTGTGACAATATCAGTGACAAATGATATGTGTATGCATTTTATGCAAGTAGTCTGCTATACTTTTTGTCCATATTTATAAGCATTTTTACTAAATTATTTTCCTCAAGTATGAGCTCCATATTATCCTATTGTTTCATACTACATGACCTATAAAAGCCTGATGTATCAGATACTCAAAAAAACAACAAAAAAAAAAAAAACATCTATAAGATATTTTTCAGATTCAAGGTTTAAAAGGTTTTGTCTAAAATATTCTTGACCTCTTCCATTAAAAAAAAAGATATTTCTGACTGTTACATCAAGATTTACAGGGTGAATAGACCTAGTGAAATAACACATTGAAGTGGATTCAGGCTTTCACAAAACAGCTAAGATCAAGGATCATAAAGGTCTTAATAATAATAACTGGCCGAATCCATTTAGGTCCACGCACTGTTTCTCAAAAAACAGAGATCAGCCAAGATGTATGTCTCTTTTCTTTTATGTGGGCCACTCTGTCAGGCATGTGTCTTGTGACTAGCTCTAAAACTCAATTACCCGTTCCTCTTTTTACTCATTTTGCCATTTTCAGGGAAATACTCTGCTTGTCCACATAATTATAATGCTTAAAAATAGGCTAGATACTGCTTTAAACAAACCAGAGCAAACAATGCTGGTATTTTAACTTCATGGAAAGACTTTCACATGCATCACAAAGCATCAAAATGAATCATTACATTACAATCAGTCACCCATCTTTTTCCTTTCTTCAGTCACCAACTTACCAAAGCTGATGTTGTATTCGCCACCCCGCTCACGGTACATCTGGTAGACGAAGAAACAGGAAACCGGTTTTAGCACCAGGCTCAGGATGGCCATGCCTGCACTAAAACGGAACAAGTCCGATATGTTTGCAGTCATCCCAAGTAAAGACCAAAATGACAATGTCAGTCAAGATGGTCACTGCCAACCCGATCAAGAACTGAATGAAGAAGAGCAGAGATCAAACATTAGCATGACAAATATAATATATACAAACACAAGAAAAGAAAATAACAAGTAGTCTCAGCATGCTCAACGAGAGGTCCTATTATGCCCTTTTAAGAAGTCTTGATTTTGGGGTGTACTAGAATATGCTTTCATGCTTGATTGTTCAAAAAACACATTATTTTTCACATATTTTACATTATTACAGCTCCATTCTCCCCAGTCTGGCCCAAACACGTTGTTTAGTACCGGTTTCTATGAAGCCCCTTCTTCCGAAATATGAAATCTGCTGTGATTGGTTAGCTGGCCCAGTGTGTTGTGATTGGCAGTGCTTAGCGTGTGTTTCGGGAAATGTCCGGCCCCTCCAAAACCTCTAAAGTTCTGCTCTAGTGTAAATATAAAGGATGGCGGCAATTTCAAACCCGATTCAGACCCTGACAATGTTAACAAACAAGAGGAGCATCCAGAACGGATTTCATGCACAGACTTTGCAAGCACGGATTTCACAGGATGTTTCAGAGTGGTATGTTTTTCTTGTACATTATAGGTACGATGTTATCCACCATTTA
Source organism: Leuciscus waleckii (assembly GCA_900092035.1). Classification (NCBI taxonomy): domain Eukaryota; kingdom Metazoa; phylum Chordata; class Actinopteri; order Cypriniformes; family Leuciscidae; genus Leuciscus; species Leuciscus waleckii. Next base: position 9,851,070 of record FLSR01004884.1, read on the forward strand.
TATTTATGGTATTTGTTGCAAAACTATGGTTATACAAACTGTAATCGATCACAAAAACATGGTTAATTTTCCTAAGGGGCAGTGAACAGCCTTAAAAAAGCTATATTAAACAACACTATATCAACATTAACGTTGGCTAGCAGGCGAGCGTAGCAACAACATAAACTTATAATTAGAACTGTTAATAGAAAACGCAACTACAAATAATAAGACATACTTACAAGTTGTGATCCACAAACAACAGATTGTCTCGACAAAGTGGAAAGAGCTCCATTTCAGGAGAAGCTTTTGTCCGTAGCCTGCATCGTGGTTCTGGAAGCTGTTCTTCATAAAATGTACACCGCACAGATAAACATCGGGAGTATATTGTTCAGGAACTGTGTTTAAAATAATTTGACCCATTCTAATTCGTCAGCTTTAGGAAGGTCAAACACATTAGTTTTGGAATGCGCATTCCATGGGCAGGGATTATTTAAACGAGGAACTAGTTCATTGTAGTTCTTGCAAAGTGGATTCTGTTAAATAAAATATCTCCCTTTGGAGTGGACGTCGACCGTTGTAACCTTGCTAATCTTTTTTATGCTCAAACAGCAACATTACACACTAACTAAAGTTGAAATGGTGAAAAAGCATAATAGGACCCCTTAAACAGAGTTGTGTTGTGCATTCCTGTCATCGTAAATGAATCGAAGCAGTTGCAACTAAATAGGTATGTGGTCTCTTTTTATGTGAAATGGTAAATACCAGTTTGATTCAGCATGATTAATGTGCACTCCTGACACATTACTGTCACTGAAATTTTTTTTATTCTAAAACATTGGTCAAATATCGATGCTGGAATCTTAAGTCTTTAAGTAAAGGCCAAATGTTCGCTTCTATCATGCTCATTTTGCGATCTAGTTTTAAAGGCTTTAGGGCTGCGCTGCAGGGCTACTGGCCTGACAGTGGAAACACAACTTGATTTTGGCCTCTGTGCTCGAGGTCCCGTATTAGCCCTGCCCGGCACGTTGTTAGCTCTGGCTCACACTGGCACAGCATTAGAAAAGCGGCTAATGTGAACCAGACCTTTTGGCCAGTCAAAAGTATGGCTATGAAATACTCAAATGTCATAAAGGTGTGGATTTCTCATCTGTAATCAATACTGAATAAAATTAATGTCTAGGCCTTCATGATCTGAAAATCATGCTCTTCATGAATGAAAAATAAATCACACTTACCAATAATACAGCATCTATGGAGTCTCTCTGTGCTATGGCCCACACTCCCACTGCAAGAACGCTCACGTTCCCCAACACATAAGAAGTAGGAAGCCAGGGATTCAAGCATGCCCTGCACATATACACACATTTAAATGTTAAGACTAATATTTTAATTAGGGCTGTCAATTTTCACTTAATTTAGTATGGTTCATTGTAGGTAGATACAGAAACAATTACATTTTGAAAATGTTAACAATCTGTTACATTACACACTTTAGGTAATATAATCTGACTATTTTCTTTTTTCTTTTGAGCTTACTTTAAGTCCTGTACAATAGTAATATAACAGTGCAAAGAGAAAAAAAAGTGAGTTGAAAATTTGTCATCAACAAAATGAAATAAAAATAAAAAACAAATAAAGATTAAATATTTTATTTGTTATGCTGTGTGGCTTCAAAATTGGAAGACTTTCTGAACATACATAAGCAATAGGCTATTTTAGAAATGACTATTTAAAAGACAAAAAAGAAGAATTAGTGAGAATCGATACATTTTGATTTATTCACTGCCATCTTCCTAGTGTGACGGATGTTTATATTCACAGTGTACATTCAAAATGTTTCACTAATAATCCTTTCTGTCAGTTTTAATTTGTTTACTTTTATAGTATTTATTAAGTAAAACATTATAATTATGTTTTGAACTTAATCAGTGTCATTTTGAGAAAAAGATATAATATATTTAATATAGAGTGGTGCAGGTTTGACATCACTTTGCAGGCCAAAAAGCGGAAGCGTTTTAACACTTCTGGTTCCATCGTCCTGAAGTCAATGGGTTTTTTGAAAAGGGTTTTGGTTAAGGGTAATGGCTGAAATAAGGTATGTGGTGAACACAAGCTCAAGACACTTTCACATCAATATTACCCCACTCGTGATTTTTTTTAAGCTGTTACCTGTCTTGAAAAAGGTGGTTGCTTACAAGTGGCTAAATGGGACTACAGAAGCTGTCGAGGAGATTAAACGTCATCACGCTGAATAGATAAACTCAGAGCCATAGAGAGAAAGAGTTGTGACACTCCCATAGACCTCCGTTGTAAAAAATGGCGGCGCTTTTAACCGCCTACTTCCGGGATTTGAAGATCGGATTAGTTCCAAATACTGTCATTTGGGCATTGGACCCCATTCACTTACATTGCTGCGCGTCGAGTTGTTCCAGAGGTAAGTTGCTGAAATATCGCCTCTTTTGAATTGCAACTGTCTATATCAGGGTTTCTCAAACTCGGTCCTGGAGGGCCACTGTCCTGCAGAGTTTAGCTCCAACCCTGATCAAACACACCTGAGCAAGCTAATCAATGTCTTTAGGATCACTAGAAACTCACAACTAGGTGTGTTTGATCAGGGTTGGAGCTAAACTGTGCAGGACAGTGGCCCTCCAGGACCGAGTTTGAGAAACCCTGGTCTATATTGTATCAGAGGCCATTTGCGATGCTTATACTGGTCTTCATTTGTACATGCACAGCGTAATTATTTATATTTTATCTTGGTTGTTTCAACCAATTTTCTAGCATTGCCTGCTTGCTAGTTAGCTAGCGCGACTTCGCCAGCTGTGAAGGTAGCATCTTAGTTCGGTAATGAATCGCTACCACCTTTATAGCAATTTTTATTTAATAGAATTTTTGGGATATACTAACTTTTCATATGTGACGTGTTGGCTGAGTTAGCACTAGCTAGCGCTAGTGCTTGAAAATGGTTGAAACCAACATAAAATATAAATAATTACGCTGTACATGTACAAATGACATGTTGACAATTCAAAAGAGTTCAATATTTCAGAGAACGGACTTGTGTTCTCGTGGAGACCGGTCTTGCCAAGCTTCCTTGGAAGAACGAACTCCGAACAGGCCGCAATGACTTCTGGGACACCAGGCGAGTACTAGCTCAAGTATGCATTCGATGCATCCTCGGTATCAAGAACACATCCGGGTTCTTTCATGCGTCCTCTGTACTTGCGTTCTTGAGAATTGGGTCTGAACTTCGACGGTTAATGATGACGTAAAACGAGAACACAAGGACGCGAGATCGCTGAAGAACGCATATTGAGAAACACCCTCAGTTCCCTTTCGTGGTCACTACGAGTTACGTCAGTGACGACGAATGGGGGGGGTCGCTTAGAAAGCCTGTCATCTTCGAGTATATAAAACGAGCCAATGGCAATGAAATGGGTCTGCGGAATTTGCATAGCGTAACTCTTGCCCACCTATGGGTATATAAGAAGTATGCCAGCAACATGCAGATTGTTTTCGCTTCGGAGGCAAGTTATTCACTTCACTCCACAAGCCAATCTGAGTTGACGTTGAATTTGTGGGAAAATGGTGTTGTTTGTTTATAGCCTACCTTTAGCTTTTTACTTCTGGCGACTACATTTAGGATTCAAAATTCATAAAAGTTGTGATCATCAGTGATAATTATCTTGATGGTCAAAACGTGCAAGTATCATAAACTTTTGTTGATCACAGAGCTTGTTTTTAGTGATAACCCAACAAACACAGAACGTTGGCACTACGTAGCCAACCTTCTAACAACGTTTTAAAAGCATGGCCAAAAGTTTGCTATAACTGCATTGTGTGGTGAAGGTTGTTACAGCGTTGTCACAATGTCGACATTAAACCACTGTTCAGGGCCATAGCTTAAGGTTGTGCCTATGGTGTCTTGACAACCAGTGGACTACATATGTACTCATCACTGCCCTGAAGCGCGAAAATCAGCCTTTTAAATTTCTTCCACCCATTGGGCTTATTGTGTTGTCTCATTCTTCATCGAGCAAGGATACATGAGTATTGCGTTTAATTTACCTCAGCTAAATAAGTTACGTAATTATTCAAACACAACTTCAGTTTTGAATGTGATTAATAGCCTCGCTCGCACTGTTTAGTTTTTCAATTGATTTGTCTACTATTTAGTCTCATTCGTTTCTTTGCTTCTCTGGATTTGTGGATGTTTCCTGGACTGATTCCGGTTACCGACCTTTATCACCCGGCTTTCGACTACGCTCCCCTGTCTGCCATGTACAGAACCCGGTTGTGTTCATTAAATATTCTGATCTTTGGTATTTATGTTTTATTTATTATACTTAAAAGAAATGTGTATATTTGTTTATTTCGTTTTTTCCTTTATGCACAAATGTATGACTTTTGGAAGTGCAATTTGATTACCACCATATTACAGTTGAATTAACATAACCTTCTGTCATTTTTACTCTTCAAAGTGTACACTTGCAGGTGTGATTATAATTAGCTAATTTACTGATAGCCCCATTAAATAAGGATAAACAATATTTAAAAAGTTTATAAATTTCTAACATCTGACTAATTAAAAATTAACCTCAAAACATAAAATGCTAAATGGGGGGTATCTATAGGCCTATCTAGCATAAAAAAAAAAATTGTCAGAACGTCGTCTCTCAGTTGCTGAATGTCGCGCAACAACGTTGCTACAGCCCTGTTGCGTCTTACAATTCTACGTTGTTACAATGTTGTGAGCACGTAGACAGCGACGTTGCCATAGAAGAAGTGCAACGTGCCACAGACGTTGCCACAACGTAAATGTGTTTGCTGGGAATCCAAAAGCCTATGGGAAAATCCTATCGTTTTTTTTTGTTGGGAACCAACCAGTGTGATGCTAACTGCCGGTTGACCTACAAAGTGACGTCATACCTTCACTCCTGGCATTGTGATTTCATTTCTGTTCAGCCCATGCTGCGTCCTCAGTCTGCTTTTTGAGCGCTAAGGAGAGGTAAGCAGCTAGCGGTTCTCTTTCAATATAAAGTGTAAAAGTTGGCCAAAGTTGGACTGAGTACATAATATTAAAATATATTTATGTTAAGAGTGTTAGAAATGTGCTTAGTGTTTTATGCATGGATGGACTGGATTTAATAGTTTTATTGCTGTTTACAGCAGTTTGAGCGTGTGGCTATATGCTGTGCTTTTGATCCGATTAATTATTTGGTCTTTGATCTGTGCAGGTGATAAAATCACAGAAGCAACATTTATCATGCTGTACTCTGTTTATTCCATCCATTACATGCTTCCCAAACATCCACAAAAACAAACTCTCCAGATCAGCAGCAGTTCCAGTTGTCCTGTGGCTTCTCTCAGTTACACATCACAACGCAGATCGTAACAGTGGTCAGAAGTGGGGCGGTTACACTAGCTTTTCTCCATCTCATGTTGCAGGGTCTATTTCACACACATATTTGATTTGGCATTGGTTTTACGCCGGATGCCCTTCACACCTACGACAATTTCTGACATGTCCATCCACCTAACCTGCATGTCTTTGGACTGTGGGTGAAACTGGATAAAACCCACGCTGACACGCGGAGAACATGCAAACTCCACACAGAAAACACTCCTTGCTGTGAGGCGACAGTGCTACCCACTGAGCCACCATCTGATTATTAGTATTTTAAAACACAACACACGTATATATATATGTGTGTCTGTGTGTGTGTGTATGTGTTGTATTTGTAAAAAAATTCAGGGACACTGTGTGTGTGTGTGTAAAATACTCGTAATTAGACTAGTTACAATTATATATGAGAGTCCCAATTAAATAAAAAAATAACTAATAACAAATATAAAGGGGCTTTGAATTTTATAGCTATGGCTTCAAATGTTATATATACACACACACACACACTTAGGAGGCTTCATTTTTCTTTAGTTTGAAGAAAAAATGTATTTCCAATTCTGCTGAACTGAGAATTGGACGATAAACTTTCACTAATGGTGAAATTCCTCAGGTTAGTGATAAAAAAACAGAAAGGAGAAAGGCAAATGCGCCATAACTCTCACCAAACTGTCAGTATCCAGTGAACCAACACGATTGCCTGCAGAGAAAACACACGCACAGTGTAGCACATAAATGTACAGATCTATTCCCTAGAAACAGGCCGTGGCTCAAAACCTAGTGAGAATTCAGTCATGGGCATTTTTGGGCTAAATGCTGCACCTATGATCTGGGGTATCTCTAAAATACAAAATTTGTTACAGGCAATGCTTTTCTAAAAGAATCAAGATATACAAATGGACAATTCTGTGTCCCACTTTATGTGCCTTTAAGACTTAAGGGTTTAAATAAATAATTTGATACATTAATATTAATACAGCACATATATTCACATTGTACTTATATTTTAACCTGTATATAATTACATCTGTAATTAATTTATGTAATTACATCTATAATTACGGTTGACCCTTTACACCCACCCCTTAACCAGCATTTAAACCTAACCATACCATGAAAACTGTCTTTAACATTACCGTATATCAGCAAAGTGCAGTGTTTTGCAATACAACATGAACACAATCAGCATGTTGTACCAAACAATTATTTTATTTTTACGTAAGCAAATAGTGCTTAAAGAAAGCTAAAATGTGTGACCCAATTTGGTACAAAATAAAGAAAATAACTGTATTTACTACAATTTCCATTAATAATTTTAAGGGTTCCTGGTTGCCCGGCCTGACTGTGATAAACTTATGAAGGCTGCTATAAGATGAATGCACAGAAAATGCTGTTTAGGTAAATGGTTTAGGTTTTGAAACACAGTCATTGACAGAGAAATAGTAAAATGTGCAACTAGAATCAGGGAAGCACATCTGAGGAAATAATGTAAGACGTAAACTGACAAAAAGTTGCTTTAGAATGATGAATTATGTAAAACAATTTTATTGATGTTTTTATTTGATCTTTCCTTAAATAGGAAAGATCAAATAAAAACATCAATACAATTTTTCAGTGTATAAATACTTTTTACATAAAACAACAACAACCTCTTCCTTTTGATCTTTCAGCTTTTGATGGATCATTTAACAATCAATGTACAAACTATACAACACACATAAATAAAAAACTAATAAATTACCTTGAGACTTATGGCTGGTATTTCCATTGTTTCACTGCCTCTTTTCGATTAAAAGTCCCTCTGTAGTTTCCAGTATGTCACAAAGGAAGCATAAAACACTTTCATCATAACTGTGTGTAACAGAAGTTAGTCCAGTGCTCTGAAGTCACTGCAAACACAAACCATGTGATACTAGCCTGATCAGAGCCATGTGACTACACCTCCCACTTATGCTCATTACTCCATGTGAGAGCAGAAGTGGGTAACCTGTGTATGTATGTGTGTATATGTAAATAATTGCTTTAATTTATACAGTGCAACATTTTTTATAAGGAAAATTAGGGCTAGTTATGTTAGTATAAAGGGTCTAACAGTCCCCTGTGATCCATTCAAACAACCAAACATCCGTCCAGTTAAGTCAGTTAAAGGGATGGTTCGGGTAAAATCACCTAGGGTCCTATGCACCATGACCTCGAGCCAAACACCATATATGAATAATAATGCCCGGAATGGTACCAAACTTCTACAGTAGTACAAATAGGTTCTTTGCTCATAAAACGAGGCATTGGAAAGTGTGTAAGTACATCAGGAGTTTATTTAAATAACACTTGCCTGATGGCTAATGCTACCGCTAACCTGCACGTCGAGGTCACTTCAGTGATTAGGGAAAAGAACGTAAAAGTCCTGGCAGAAAGCGATGCATAAGGATGTAGTGTAAATACGCCCAGTTCCAGGAATGCACTAATATTTTGTTGGTAGTACAAGTTTGCAACAATTATTGGTTAACACTAAGTTAACACTTCGGAATTTTTTTTATAAAAAATGTTGGATATACTTAGCCTGACGTCGTCATACTCAGATTCTAGTCAGAATGTGAGTCTGATACTGCTCCATTGAGCTTTGATTATGGGGTGTGTGCCGTGTTTCAACCGAATCAGGAAGGAAAAAGCCTCTGCACTCAATTGGATAGACCTACAACCAATCAGAGCAACGGAGTAAGTTTTCATTCATGTTTCCGATCGACAAATGCCTTGATCGCGGTTCTCTGTTCCTCTTTTAAAATTAATGCGCTGTTGATATCTTCTATAACAGACGCGATGGCGGAATCTACACATAATGTTTCATAAACAAAGTTCGTCAGGAGCACGTTCACATAATCAATCCAATTAACTTGTCCTTGAAACATATATTCGCTCTGTCAACTCACCTAACATTCCTTGACAGTTTCCAGCATCCCTCCACTCACTCTCGGCTTGTTCTTCCACAGCCAGGAATACGGGGGGAGTGCTTTGGGTTCGGGCCGAATACCGAGCCCGGAGTCTTTCCTCGGACAGCACGTCAAATATGCATTTATTCTATCTGACTTATTTGTAAGTGTGAACTCGTGAAATAACAATTCTCCAGCGGCAGTCATCTTTGTTGTAAACGAATTCAACCCAAGCGCTCGTTGGTGACGTGGATATTACGTTCTCATCTGTCTATCATCGTATAAAGCCCGCCCTGACAATTTGATTGGTCCGAACAATTTTTGTTCGGGCATAATAGCTCCTCAACGGATCGAGTCCAGACCGAACTTCCCGACCTAAACATTTTGTGGGCGGGGCTAAGTTCGGCTGGCATCCAGGCTAGGATATACTGGCTTTCTGCCAGTTCTTTTACGTACTTTTCCCTAATCACTGAAGTGACCTCGACGTGCGGGTTAGCGGTAGCATTAGCCATCAGGCAAGTGTTATTTAAATAAACTCCTGATGTACTTACATACTTTCCAATTCCTTGTTTTATGTGTACAGAACCTATTTGTACTACTGTAGAAGTTTGGTACCATTCCGGGCATTATTAGTCGGTTATTTTACGAGATACAGCCTATGATCCATTAGCACCTGCACTAAGCCATTCGGCTGATATCGCTAAATAAGCTTTAACTTTAATAATGTTTGACCAAGGGAAAAAAGGCTTCTGGGGGGGGTGTTTGGCTCGAGGTCATGGTGCAAAGGACCCTAGGTTGATTTTACTCTGAACCATCCCTTTAAGTAAGTTTTCAGTAGGTCGATGGTGGTGAAGTTGCAATCAAATTCTTCCGGGTTGAATGAAGAGATGATGAACATGCAGTGTCAGTCTGACTCAGTTATGGTCGAGGAAGTTACGGCTGGTGGTAACTTGAGGCCCATCTTTTTTCTTTTTCTTTTTTTGCTTGTTCAAATTGGTTAATATGAGCTTAAGCAACACAATTGCTATTCATTTTGTCCTAACTTAATTTGGTTGTGTTAAATCCGCTTAAATATATGTACAATTGAAGTTTACTGAATCCGTTTGTGTGGGGATTACATGAATAATTTGTGTTGCATTTACTGAAACTGGGCTGTGCTTGTTAGTTCCCAGCATGCTTTGCATATGGCCGAATCAAGAGAAAATGAATGTTGAAATTAACTGTTATTTTATGTGTTTTTGAGAAAATGAGAAAAGGGGAAGACTTGATAGTGTTTATGGTCATTACGTTGGAATTATTAGAACCATATATATTACATAGGTTACCATTGTGGAGAAGAGTGGAGCATTTGCTTAGGCTGTGGACGGATTCAGTTGTTGAAGTAATAAATAGCTGCACAGGTCTGACAAAATAAAGGCCACTCTTCATATAGATGTCTATTGTTGTAATTTTTTGACTCTCTCTCTCTTATCAGCAGACACTATTGAAACCTACAAGATAAAAAACATATAATATTCAAAATATGCATCTCAGTCCTTTACAAGTCTCTCATGCCAATGTCCACCTATATGCAACAGAAATATGACAAATCCAATTAACATCATTAATAACGCATCACATTGTGCACATAAAGTATAAAACAACATTATAAACATTATGAAATATATATAAAGGTAAACAATCGTGTGTGCCTTTCAAACCATGCAGATAAAGTAATTATTTTGCAGGCTATATGTTGTTTCTCTGTATCCAATGTTCTTTCTGACCCAAAATGATGCAGACTCGCTCCAAACTCAACCGGGTCATGTGATATTACGTTTTCTAAGTAAATCTTACATGAAGAACACCTAACTTTAAACATTTCAAAGGGCATACATTATAAATATCAGCTTCTGAACATCAAATTTTTATACATTAAACTGAATTAACTCAAATTGACATGAATTTATGGTAGGAAAATGATCTACCGCCAGCAGTCGATTTTGATATTCTAGGTATTATCAGCTGGCCGGAATTTTGAGATCGCAATAGACGTGAAGGACTATAATGTGTTAAGAGCTCGCTCAAGTACTGGGGAGTTAAACCATTTAGTGCTTTGTAAGTAATCAGCAATATTTTAAAATGTATACGATGTTTAATAGGGAGCCAATGCAGTGTTGACAGAACCGGGCTAATTTGGTCATATTTCCTGGTTCTGGTAAGAACTCTAGCTGCTGAGTTTTGGACCAGCTGTAGTTTGTTTATTAAGCATGCAGGGCAACCACTCATAAGAGCATTATAATAATCTAGCCTTGATGTATGAATCATTAACTAATTGTTCCGCATTTGTCATTGAGAGCATATGACATAATTTAGATATATTTTTAAGATGGAAGAATGTGGATTTACAAATACCAGAACTGTGACTTTCAAATGAAAGATTGATATCAATGAAAGATTGGTATCAAGTACCCTTTAGCAAAACCGAGTTTGGCTTGACCAATGAAGAAGTGTAATTTTCAAGTGGGAAAAGTTCCTTTGTTTGAAAGTTGACTCATTTGCACTATCAGAGTGGGCTGGCGGGTTTGTGTCCCTTTATACTCTGATTAATATAACAAGCATACCATGCATGCTGTTAAGGAGGTGATATACACCAATGTGCAGGCTGTTAAACTAGAATTACTTTGGGTGGTAGGGCTGGATTTTCGAGTGACCAGCCTTGCCCTTTTATCAAGTAACATGCTACCTGTTACGGAAGCAGACTCAGACGAGGGAGATGAAAGCAAACAGGATGTTTATTGACAACAATGAGCAGTGAAGCAGTAAGCAGGTAAGTGAGTAGTTCAATGGATAATCTGGAGAGCGGGATTCTGGCGGTGAATGGAATGTCTTTTCTTACAGGATCGATGAATGGTGGATGGAGAGATTGATGATGGACTGGATGCACACACCTCGCTGGAAACACAGAAAATGCAGGTGGGATCGGAGACAGAGATGAGAAGATGCTGGAGAGGGATCACAGGAGAAACACAGGATGAGACGCTGGAGAAAATACTGGAGGGAATGCTGGAGAAGATTCACTGGAATAGCTTGACAATGGCTGGGAGAAACAAGGTATGGGTCCACTTCGTGCAGGAGCGAGACCAGACAATGTGCTGGGGTGAGGTATGTGCATTTATAGTGGAAGTGATGAGGGTGCAGATGAGGTGCAGGTGTGTGATCAGTATTCAGGAGAGGGAGTGTGCTGTGATTGGCTGGTGAGAGAACCTGGCAGATCTGTAACAGGCCCCGTCCACGGCCCGTCGTGGTGGTCGACCTCTTCCTCGGGGTGCAGGATGATTGGATGGCAGAGTGGAAGGCTTCCAGTAGAGTAGGATCGAGGATGTCGTCTCTGGGAACCCATGGTCGTTCTTCAGGTCCATAACCCTCCCAATCTACCAGATATTCTAGAATAGCACCACGGCATCGGGAGTCCAAGATCTCGTGTACCTGGTAGGTTGCGCCGGCCTCGAGGATTGACAGAAGGGGGGGTTCCACTGCTGGGCAAGGCTCTAAGAAAACAGAAACGGGAGAGTGGTGAGGTTTGAGAAGGGGAACATGGAAGGAAGGATGAAATTTGTAGTGTGAAGGGAGTTGGAGTAGGTAAGTGACGAGGTTGATCTGTCTGATGATGGTGAAGGGGCCAATATATCTGGGATTAAGCTTCTTGCAGGGCAGGCGCATCCTGATGTCTCGGGTTGACAGTCAGACCTTTTGACCAAGTTGGTAGGAGGGAGTTACCGATCAACAAAGGTCAGCTGTCATTTTGCACCGGCGCACTGCTTGCTGAAGCTGGTGGTGTGCTGCGTACCCAGACCCTCTTGCTCTCTCAGAACCAGTAGTCGACCGATGGAACGTTGGATGGTTCTCCTGACCACAGGAACAACGGTGGCTGGGAACCGAGTACACACTACAAGGGAGTGTCCAGTAGTCGGCTGGTGGAGGGAATTCTGCACGTACTCTGCCCAGCCTAGGAACTGGTTCCAAAAGTTCTGGTGGCCATGGCAGAAGGTTCGTAGGAAACGGCCAATCTCCTGGATCTCTGAGGATGGTACCCGGATGACAGGCTTACGGTCACACCTAGGAGGGAGAAAAATGCTATCAATACCTTGGAGATATACTGAGGTCCGCGGTCAGAAACAATGTCTTCTGGGATTCCGTAGCATCTGAAGATATGATTGATGAGGAGTTCTGCTGTTTCCATTGCTGTTGGGAGTCCTTTGAGGGGGAGAAGATGACAAGATTTGGAGAATTGGTCAATGATTATCAAGATGCATGTGTTACCCTCTGAAGGTGGGAGGTCCGTCATGAAGTCCACTCCTAGTGTGCCATGGTCCGCTGGGAATGGACAACGCATGGAGTTTGCAAGTTTGTAGGTGGCTGGGAATGGACAGCGGATGGAGTTTGCAAGTTTGTAGGTGGCGAGGGCTCTTAGATATGGCACAGTCCACGCATCCTTGAACGAACCTTCTCAAGTCCCTGTCCATATTGGGCCACCAAAAGCGATATTTTAGCAGTGAAATGGTGCTATTGGCCCCTGGGTGGCCAGTGCCCGGAGATGAGTAGACCGATTGGATGAGAGGTGTGAGTTGTGCTCTGGTGACATACTGACGTCCAGGGGGACAGCCCGGCGGAGCGGCAGTGGAGGCATTGGAGGAGGTGGCTGTGTTTGAGGACCACTGGATGGGACTCACAACCAGTTCCTTTGGCAGGATGGGCTCAGGTTCTTCGCTGACCTCTTCAGGAGTGTGCAAGTGGGAAAGAGCGTTATCCTTCACATTCTTCGAACCTGGACGATAGGAAATAGAGAAATCAAATCGAGTAAAAAACAAAGCCCAACGTGCCTGCCAGGGGTTAAGTCTCTTAGCTTCTTTCAAACATTCGAGGTTCTTCTGATCTGTTAGTACAGTGAATGGATGTTGTGCATCCTCCAGCCAATGCCTCCACTCCTGTAGGGCTAGCTTGATGGCGAGGATTTCCCGGTTGCTGACGTCATAATTCATCTCCTCCGGGCTGAGTTTTTTGGAGAAAAAGGCACATGGATGTAGTTTGGCTGGGGTCCCCTGCTGCTGAGACAACACCTTTCCTACCCCAGTAGTGGATGCATCCACCTCCATGATGAATGGTTTATGAGTACTCCAATATGAAAACATTTGAAGTTAACATATGATAATCCATATATTTATCTCTGGTGTAGTGTACTGAAATTTGCCTTTCTAATGATTTTTTCCAAAAAAAAAAAATGTTCTGTAGAGTAAAATTATTATTATAATTATTAAAGTAATATGCCATGAAGGTCTCTTTTGCACTCTCTTCTATACTAAGAGTCACAAATTCACATGAGTATTCATTTTGCATGAAGGCTCATCCTGACAGTCTGAGTTAAACTTCAGACTTCAATGAACGACCACCGACACTCGCATGCGCTTCAAACAGATGGGATGCATTACAGAGGGAGACAATAAAAATTCAGCGCAAAAATATTCATTTTGCAGAAATATCAGTTTTTGGACGTTAACCCTCTGGGGTCTGAGGGGTTTTTGGGGTCCTTGAGATGTTCTGACATGCCCTGACATTTGTGCTTTTTTCAGTTGCTTATAAACATATTAATG
>FLSR01004884.1:9865540-9884488 GCA_900092035.1 Leuciscus waleckii
TAATGCTAATGCTCGATAAACATCTAAAAAAGATGGCCGCCAACGGGTTTCGAAACTTTCACCTCTTTCACTTTCAAGAGTGAAATTGACGCGCGTAAAAACAAAAGTTTGAAGCGAAATTTACGCGCGTCAATTTCACTCTTGACACGCGAATTAACACAAAGTGGTCAAGCGTCAAACTAGACGCGGCAGGCGCGAATTTGACGCGCTATTCGCGTCCGGTGTGAACGCAGCATCAGTCATTTGCGTTTGAATAGCGCGCGCTCTCTCCGTGGGCGGGGCAGATTAAAACGTAATGAGCTGAGATGAGAACGACTGACATCTCTCTCTTTTCATAAAGATAACATAAACAGAGAATATATATTTTTTATATAAATTACTTCATTTAAAAGAAGAGAATTCAAGCTTCATGCCTGTGTCTGTATGCCTGTTTGACTGAGTATTCACTGAGTTATTGTTCATTTTCAGACTCGTTTCAGAATGGACTACACTGACAGAGAGAAGGCAGAACTCGTTTCGTGTTTATTTTTCTTTATTTGGCGAAAAGCACAACACTTTGTTTTTATTGTGAGTATACACAAAAATAATACACATGCAACAGAATCGATTGATGTATGAAACGTGTTTGTAATATCAAAGTCAACAGAGCAAAATGAATCTCTTTTGAACTGATAAAAAAAAAAAGCGCGAGCTGGTCGCCGGCGATACAGCCGACCCCAGGGGGTTAAATTTGGGTTTAAAAGTCTACATGTAATTCTAGTGTTTTATTACTTGAGCTATGTGGTCGTGGACTGGAGCGGGCTCACACACACACAATATAGCTGTGGCCACAATTGTCAGCACTGCAGACTCTGGTGTGGTGGCCATCATGGCTGGAGACTCTGGCGTAGCGGCCATCTTGGCAGAGGGCTCAGGCGTGGCGGCCATCTAGGCAGAGGGCTCTGGAGTGGTGGCCATCTTGGGATGAGACTCTGGAGTTGCAGGCTTGAGTGAAGAAGCTCAGGCTCAGCAGGCATGAGGTGAACAGGCTCGTCTGCAAATCCAACTGTAAATGAGGAACCACTAAGCAGAAGGGTCGATGTATTGGGCCAAGGACCAATGAATTTTTCCCCCAGGTAGCCTTGAGCAGATCGGTTCATTTAAACCCACTCGAAAAATATCCTTCAGGGCGATATCATTAAAATCCACCAAGTGAGATAATTTTAGAAAGTCTTCAACATAGTCCTCCAGGGGACGATTCCCCTGGCGTAAACACAGGAGGGCAACTGCTGGGTTCATGGTGGGTCAAGTATTCTGTAATGAATTGTCCACTGAAGGCAAGCTTGGAGAACCCAAATGCAGTTTATTCAAATAATCCCAAACAAAGGCATGGCACTCTACACTTAAACTTAAACTTAAACTTAAACATGACCACAACCGAGGTTACAGGGAAACAATACTTGACAAAGACACATGGCAAACATGAGGGCTTAAATACACATACTACTGACAAGACAAGGGACACCTGTGCACAAGCAATACAATAAACCAATGAGGAGCACATGGCAGGATCATATGACTAGAACATGGCACAAACAAGGAAAGCACATGGCAAACAGGGGCCTGTTTCAGAAAGGAGGTTAAGTGAAAACTCTGAGTATGTTAACCCTGAAATGAGGGAAACTCTGAGTTTTCTGTTTCAGAATGGGAGGTATGTTAAACCTGAGAAAGCAGAGTAAGTCAAGCCTGTTTCAGAAAGAGAGGTAACTTATACTCAGAGTCAGTTACCATGGTAACTTACTCTGTGAACC
The DNA here is from genome assembly GCA_900092035.1 of Leuciscus waleckii. NCBI lineage: Eukaryota > Metazoa > Chordata > Actinopteri > Cypriniformes > Leuciscidae > Leuciscus > Leuciscus waleckii. The sequence goes on from FLSR01004884.1 coordinate 9,867,331, forward strand.
TAACCTGGTCGGGAGCAGGTTTTCTTCGGTAAACCCAGAGTTTCTTTTGGTCTCCTCCCCTTTTTTAAAGAGGAAGTGGTGTTTAAACACCTCAGTCATTCTTTCAGTACATTTTTATTAATAAAATGAATCTTTTATTAATAAATAAAATATTGCTTTTTTTATTTTATTTATTTTTAAATAAGATGAAGTCTATATAACTCCTTAACTGGCAACTGAAAACACAGTAGTAGATTAGAGTTACATAATGTAGTTCTAAACAATTCTAGAGAATTAAACTGTGGCATTTACTGGAAATCACTGAACTGTTCATCTGTGCAACAGAAGTTGATGGACCGTCCTCCTGCTGTTCTTCCACACTCTGGGGCGGGGGGAGATATAAGAATACCTGTTTATACTTAGATTTAAACTTAGATTCTATAGGCTACTCCACATAAAAATTTGAAAAAATGTGAATGTGTAGATTGTTTGATGTGTAGACACATAATGTTAACATTACCTCTGTAGGCCTCTCTGTGGCAGCAGAAACTCTTTATCCCCATGTGATGAGCATTTGGTTGAGTACACTTTATAACACTATCTGTCATAATTTCTGGTGTATTGAGTAGGCTACTTACAACTGCCTGGGGTTCTGTTGGGACAGGAGGCTCCAAAAGACAGATATTACCATCAGAATCTATTGGGACCAACAAAAATCCTAACCCAAAGTAAAATAAATGGAAATATCAAAAATAGCCTGTATAAAAAATAACACATATGTAAACCTCTTACATTTTATGAAGGCCCTTGGATCTTTGGGACTGGCTCTGAAGTCCGTCCAGGAATTCCCTCAGCCAAAAATGCTGCAGCACTGCTACACACTGGATGCTTTTGCAGCGTTTATACGCCCACGTATAAATCTAATTAATTATTATTCATAACGATTATGATCAATAATTAATAATTAAATTATTTTCAGAATTTACTGTAGCAGAATCAATAGTATGATTAGTCTATCAGTTCATCCAATGAACAGAAAGCATAAACAGTTATTAACTCTAGGAAATATAATATCTTCCTGGCCAAGAAAGAAGAAACATATGGAACGAACACATGACCTGGAACGAACCATCAATCATTAATTTAACCCTTCTATCGTTTCTTAGACAGGTTATTAAATTTATATCAATACACCAGTTCAGTTTTTAGTCTGGAGGTATACTTTCTGGTCTTTGCTTTTGGGGATCCCCTTTTGTTGCGTGACACAGACCACGGCGTTAAAACAACAAAGACCTCATTATTAGAGGCTGTAAATAGACGCTTCGATCAAATCCAGTACGATCCCATGTTCTGCATTGCCACCTATTTGGATCCCAGATACAAGGATCGTTACTTTGATGAGGATGTTAAACAACGCGCTCGAGAAATACTTGAGGCACACCTGTTGCCTGCTGCCGGTGCAGAGGATGGGACGCGCGATGGAGAGCGCGCACATCACACAGAGCGCAAGAGGCAACGATCCGACAGAGCAGGGCCCTCCCTGCATGATGTGTTTGAGGAGATTCTGGAAGAAAATGGACCAGAGAGGACAAGTACCTCTGTATCCCAACAACTGGGTATTTTCCTGGCAGAGACCACTATTCCCAGAGGTGAGAGCGCACTCTGCTATTGGAGAAATAACCACCTGCGTTTTCCAGAACTCGCACAAATGGCACGCAAATACCTTAGTGCGCCATGCACCAGCACCGAGAGTGAGCGGTTATTCAGCTCTGTGTCTCATGTCTTGGATGAAAAGAGAAATAGGCTTTGCTGTGACAAGGCAGAGATGCTTATCTTTGTAAAGAAAAACATGCATCTTATTAAGAAGTAGGCCAGAGATACAGCAGGTGACTTATGTGTCATTAATGATCAGAAGTGGAGGTACTGTTTTTGTTTTATAAGATGCCCCATGTTCCAGCCTGTGAGTTCTGAAACACTGTAATGTTTTATTCTGTATGAGAAATACACAAGGTGAAAGATAGCCCTATTTATGTTTGTATTTATGAATAACATAATTTATTTATTTTAATAACATTATTTATTTCACTTGTTTTTGCATTTACACTTGATGTATTTTTTTTTTTTTTTATCAGAAAAATATTTTTTATTGGGCCATGAAAATAATCTCATTGAGTAAGTTTTTGTTTATCAGGCTAAAACCACTCAAATAATTTTGTTGGGCAATGTACTGAAACAATCTTTTCATTGATTAGTTAGCAGTCAAAGGTTTTTGAATGTTATTTTATTTTTCAGAAAAGAACTTGTCATAAATAAGGTTATAACTAATGTCAACCAGAAAGTGACATTAAAGGTTGTTTTTGTTTCATAAATTGGTCTGATTGAATTTGGCTCATCTAGGATAGTGTGATCAAGAGCTGAAAGACTTGTATGTTTCCGTGGCACAAAAGAAGGAATAAATAACAAAAAGAAAAAACATCGGCATCGGCATCGGCCATCGGCCAAGTTGTTATGTTAAACATCGGTATCGGTATTGGCCCAGAATTTCCCAATCGGTGCATCCCTAATTATAACAGTTGGGTAAGTTACTTGTATTACTAACTACAAATTACATCTTCAACAGTGTAATTAGATTAATGTAATAATGACTATCTTTAGAAATTATTGGTCTACTTATTACTAATTACCAAATCCCATGTCAACCTTAAACACTTGAACAATACAAGGAGAGACAAACAGCACTTTTAATGCTTTCAAATAAACAATTGCATGAATTATTCTTGAATTGACCAAAGTGTGTAAAGGGAGAAGGTTACATTAAAAATATAACTTTTAAAAATGTATGTTAAATAGCCAATACAGAATTGTTCTATAGTCTAATACAATTACATCAGATTAAACTTTAAATTACAGAAGAATTAAGAGTAATCCCTTTAATTAAATTACAGTATTTAGATTACTTGGTAATTAATTACACCCATCACTGTATAACAGTCATTAAAATGTGAAGAAATATGAAGACCTCTTTTTGTCTGGCGCTGTTGCCATGGTGACTCGTAATATCTGTGCTCCATAAATAATGGCTTTTTATAGTTGTGGTGCACGCGCTTAACTCAGAGTAGGTCAACTCAGAGTTGATTGAACTAACTCATTTCAGCTGTTCTGTAACCGAAAACTCAGAGTTTCCCATCTCAGGGTAAGTCAACTCAGAGTTCAAGTTTTAACTCAGAGTTGGTTGAACCTCCTTATTGAAATTGGCCCCAGGAAAGGACATAAAACATGAACGTGGCACAAAAACCAAAACAAACTGTGACATTATGACACTAATATATTGGTATATTGTTTTTCTTCCAACTGAGATTTAAGGAAGTTTGTTAAACAAAATTTCCAAAATGGAAAAGGAACCATCGAATTATCTGAGTAAAAGCTGTGTACTTACAAGTATCTTATTTATATGAAAAATGTTTTTGTACATGGTGTTTATGCCCCTGCAAGTCAATTTATTGCATGTATACTCATTCTGAAGTTGATACTTCCTCATAACGTTTCAGAATGGCGGCTGACCCTGCTGAGACCGGGATTATAACCTAATTATAGTTCAGGTGCATTTACTGTGTATCGGGGACCCATACGAGTCCTGATTCAGTCGTCCAGCAGTCTATCTGGAGCCTGAGCAGGATGAGTCTAAGGATGATGAAGATAGTGCTTTACTACCACCTTCTACACTTCCTGAAGATGAAGATAAGAGTCTTATATAAACACATACACATTTACACAAGTTGCAGAAGGAAAGAAAGTGAGGAAAGAATGAGTTTTAAGAGAGTGAAATTATGAAATCCAAAGTTTCTAGCACTACTGTATATGCCATATAAGACCTGAACGACTAATCAATCATTAATTTAACCCTTCTATCGTTAGCCAGGGTTATTCAATTTGTATAACAATGCACCAGGTAAGCTAGGAACTGGAGGGCTACTTGCATTTATGTTTTTTGCATTTGTGTTCCTTGTTCCATTGGGGATTCCCTTTGTCTGTGTCCTTTGCTCAGAAGACGGATTCTTTCTCGTAGCTGAAGCTTGAAGTTTTAAACAAGAAGGTTTTTTCCAAATCATTGAAATTAGGTGTTCCAATCACTTCCATGGCCACAGTTGTATAAAAACAAGCATATAGGCATGCAGACTGCTTCTATGAACATTTGTGAAAGAATGATTCGCTCTCAGGAGCTCAGTGAATTCAAGTGTGGTACCGTGATAGGTTGCCACCTGTGCATTAAGTCCATTTGTGAAATTTCCTCACAAACTAAATATTCAACGGTCAACTGTTAGTGGTATTATAACAAAGTGGAAGCAATTGGTAACAACAGCAACTCAGCCACGAAGTGGTAGGCCAGGTAAAAATCACAGAGCGGGGTCAGCGCATGCTGAGGTGCACAGTCGCGAAGTCGCCAACTTTCTGTAGCTAGTCAATGGCTACAGACCTCCAAACTTCGTGTGGCCTTCCGATTAGCTCAAGAACAGTGCATAGAGTGCTTCACGGAATGGGTTTCCATGGCCATGGTAAAAAGGCACGTCGCCTCTGGACTTTATGGGGTTGTTTTTAAGGGGTTGGGCTTGGCCCCTTAGTTCCAGTGAAAGGAACTCTTAATGCTTCAGCATACCAAGACATTTTGGACAATTTCATGCTCCCAACTTTGTGGGAACAGTTTGGGGATGGCCCCTTCCTGATCCAACATGACTGCGCACCAGAGCACAAAGCAAGGTCCGTAAATACATGGATGAGCGAGTTTGGTGTGGAGGAACTTGACTGACCTGCACAGAGTCCTGACCTCAACCTGTAATGTTAGTTAGCAGGCTAGCGAAGGCAAAGCTTTGCCCTTTGTTTACATCATTGCTATCATAGCAACTACATAAAGCTTTTCTCAGTTCTACAAAAATAAAGTACACATATAAAAACGGCTACAAAAAAAGATGACAATAACAGTTTTGAGGGTGTATAACATATACTACAGTTTACTGTACATAGAATTGTCAAATTTCCCTCATCTAAAGTACTGGTACTGTGTACTGTAATTATACTGTATGTGTAAATATTGCTGTCCAGGATGCAGGGATTCTGAATGTTGTGTCATCAGTTTTGCTAACTACTGTTTACTCATTTTTAAACTTTTTTAGAAATGTGTCTTTGTTTTGAGAGCAGAATGAATGGTTTGAGAAATTGGGCCAACTGAATCAGTTATGATGTGTTACCAATCGAGAAAAACTGCAATACGATTAGATTCTTACCTAACTCTGATATTAGTTTCTGTGGTCTGGATATTCTTATTGATTTAATGTTATTGTTTCGTCAGATGGCAAAAAGCCCTATATCCATGACGAAAGTGGAGCGGGTGGTCGGAAAATCAGCTCACCAAACAATTAGGCTACGAAATGAATCTCAGACATATGGACGGAATTAGGTTTCAGAGGACTTCTGAGTTAGCCGAGAAGCCGATTCACGAACAAATGGAAAACAATTTGTAAGTGTACTGGGCTGTGTTGTGTGTTTTTTACTCACAAAGAACCAGTTCATAAGGGTCATTTGTTAATGAAGCTGACTACACTGGGCGTACTGCATGTGCGTGCAACCATCATGCAGAGTTTATTGAAAGACGTGTTTTCTTGCCATTATTTTGTGTTACGCGGTCTTTTTTTATGCCATCACAATGATGCACCGCTGCTGAAAATCAGTACCTGAAACAATGATTACATTTATATTTTATTCTGTGATAATTCTGGGGTGGCAAAGTTTTTTCTTAGGGTGGCAGTTGCCACCGCGGTAGATCTGCTCCTGAGCACAGGGAACTCAAAGTCAGCCCCGTGGATCGAATTGGCACAGCCAGAAGACAAAGAGGATTCAGAAACGGTGCATATGGCCGGGACAGAGACATCTGGGGACACAGAGAGATCAGGAATGGTGTTCAGAAGTTCAGAAGAAAATGTCGCCGCCTCCTCAGGAGAAACAAGCGAGGTGTGTGCAGCCCAAACACACAGAGCCATCATAGGGAGAACGGAAGATGAAAGATCTACCTCTGAGACTGGCGGCGTTATGGCTGGTGGGTTTGAGAGCGCTGAGACCGATGGGTTTGAGAGCGCTGAGGCCGGTGGGCCAGATGGCGCTGATGGGATGCCGACTGGAGACTCTGGCGTGGCAGCCGTGACTGCTGGACACTTTGGTGTGGCTGGTATAGCAGGAATGTCGTGTTCCTCCTCTGCAACCCCCACAGCAAATGTAGAGCCACTCAGTTGCAGTGCCAAATCAATATAAAATTCTAAACTCCAATGAGAGTTGTGCAGTGGCATGACTGAACTGAGTGATTCAGATATCCCCCCCCTCTAAAAAAATAATGATAATTTGACATACCGTGTCCAACATGGAGAGATCCAATAAAGATTCAAGGAAGTCTTGAACAAAGGGTCTCCCTGATGGAGGTGCATTATTTTTTGCTGGATTCATGGTAGGGTCGGTCATTCTGTTAAGTGTGGGCAGGCTACTGATGGGCGCTTTTGAAACACTGCTTCGTGAAGCTTCGAAACCTTTACAAATCATTTGTTTCGAATCAGTGGCTTGGAGCTTGTTTCAAACTGCCAAAGTCATGTGATTTCAGTAAGCAAGGCTTCATTACATCAATACTGTTTCGAAACATTTCGAAATTTCAATGATTCTTCCACATGATTCATAAGTTCACAGAGATCGCCCCCCAGCGGCGAATCATTGAACAAGTGGCTATGTCTATTACCTGAGACCGTCCCATTGCCAAAACCAGACCGTCCCATTGAACAACTCCCAGGACACAGCTAGCAACAATTTGTTAATGTGACAATACATTTTGTGAGTTTCATTTTCCAAATAACCAGTGGTGGAATGTAACGAAATACATTTACTCTATATTTAAGTATAAATTTGAAGTAGATTGATATTCAACTCCACTTCATCTCAGCGGCAAATATTGTAGGCTACTTTTTATGAAAAACTGACTTTTTACACTTGGATATTAGATTGAAAATAGATATGGTTTAAAAAAATATGAACAGTATATAATAGAAACACTAAAAATATGTCTTCTAGATCAGGGATGTCACGGTGCGGTGCAGGCAGAAGAAGACGAAGGAGAATGCAAACTTTTACTAACAATATAATTCATACAGGTGCAACAAAGACAGGCAGAAGGTTCACACACACTTAATAAGACGGACATCAGACAATGCACAAGGTTAGTGATGTGACATGTGAACCGAGGCGTCGGAGCGTGTGTCGAGAAAAAATGGGCGTGCCAGATGAAGCCGCGATTCGAAGCTTGTGTTGTTAACGTGAAAATCACGTGACTGATGACAAACGAGGCCTCGGTTTGTGTGGATACGACCGCAGATTTTTTTACAGATAATTTCTCCAGCCTTTGAAAAAATCCTCTCACAAGGGACACTTGTTAGTGGCATGCAAATATATTTTTTAGCTAGGACATACATGAGGAAAGATCACTGCTCTCTCTTTCCAGTAGTGGATCATGAGTTCTGGGCAAATACGCAAATTTCAAATTCTCCTCAAATGGCGCATCATGGATGATGTATTGTTGCAGTAGGCTAGCTGCCGATCACAATACACACATCTCGCTTTATTTGGGGTTTCTAAACGGAAATGCTCCCACACCACAGATGTACGGCATCTCTTCTGGGGAGCCTCCATTTTATCTATCTATCCAAATCTTTCTATCTATCTATCCAAATCTATCTATCTATGTATCTATCTATATGAATCTATGTATCTAGATATGTATCTATAATCTATCTATGTATCTAGATATGTATCTAGATATGTACCTAGATATGTATCTATCTATAATCTATCTATGTATTTATATCTATAATCTATCTATATATGTATCTATCTATTAATCTAGCTGTATATATATATTTATATCTATGTATGTATTCATGTGTCACTATATGTATACTCTGTCTGTCTCTAGCCTATCAGTCAATGTGTTGTTTAAATTTAAATGTAAGCCTAAATAGCCTATAACTAATCAAATCGCACTATGTCACTATATCACCAAAAATCCGCTATCTCAAAATCAAACTCCTCTCACAAAAACCCACGAGGTCGATATGCGTTGATTTCACAAATACAGATGTGCGATTGTGTGGTCTGTTCCCGACCGTGTCAATCAAACGCTGATTCGGCGGACCACACCTGATGAAACACTTAGTGAAACACTTCGAAGCTTCGTTTGGCCATAGTCACGTGACATGGGTGTTCTCTTACGAGAGGTTCTCTCGTACTTGCGTAAGATATCTTACGCTAGGGGAAAACCTCTTTTCCTCGAGATATTGAAGCCAAAAATTATCCTTGATTTTGCAATAATGTAAAACGCATTGCAGCAGCATGCAGACATGGGCGAGACAGCTCGCGCGCCCATAGGCTGCTCTGCGGCAACTGCACCAGCCTATCGATAGAGGCCCCTCATGACGTCAGAACCAATGAGGGCGCTTCGCGCCCATTACGTCATGCCCCGCCGAAATCCGTTCAGGGCACCGAGGTGTCAGCGTCCCCATTCGATCCTCCGAGGAGGGGCGTAGAATGGTCAGTTCGGTTGTTCCCTGCCGGTTCTCCGTTCAGGGCACCGAGGTGTCAGCGTCCCCATTCGATCCTCCGAGGAGGGGCGTAGAATGGTCAGTTCGGTTGTTCCCTGCCGGTTCTCCGTTCAGGGCACCGAGGTGTCAGCGTCCCCATTCGATCCTCCGAGGAGGGGCGTAGAATGGTCAGTTCGGTTGTTCCCTGCCGGTTCTCCGTTCAGGGCACCGAGGTGTCAGCGTCCCCATTCGATCCTCCGAGGAGGGGCGTAGAATGGTCAGTTCGGTTGTTCCCTGCCGGTTCTCCGTTCAGGGCACCGAGGTGTCAGCGTCCCCATTCGATCCTCCGAGGAGGGGCGTAGAATGGTCAGTTCGGTTGTTCCCTGCCGGTTCTCCGTTCAGGGCACCGAGGTGTCAGCGTCCCCATTCGATCCTCCGAGGAGGGGCGTAGAATGGTCAGTTCGGTTGTTCCCTGCCGGTTCTCCGTTCAGGGCACCGAGGTGTCAGCGTCCCCATTCGATCCTCCGAGGAGGGGCGTAGAATGGTCAGTTCGGTTGTTCCCTGCCGGTTCTCCGTTCAGGGCACCGAGGTGTCAGCGTCCCCATTCGATCCTCCGAGGAGGGGCGTAGAATGGTCAGTTCGGTTGTTCCCTGCCGGTTCTCCGTTCAGGGCACCGAGGTGTCAGCGTCCCCATTCGATCCTCCGAGGAGGGGCGTAGAATGGTCAGTTCGGTTGTTCCCTGCCGGTTCTCCGTTCAGGGCACCGAGGTGTCAGCGTCCCCATTCGATCCTCCGAGGAGGGGCGTAGAATGGTCAGTTCGGTTGTTCCCTGCCGGTTCTCCGTTCAGGGCACCGAGGTGTCAGCGTCCCCATTCGATCCTCCGAGGAGGGGCGTAGAATGGTCAGTTCGGTTGTTCCCTGCCGGTTCTCCGTTCAGGGCACCGAGGTGTCAGCGTCCCCATTCGATCCTCCGAGGAGGGGCGTAGAATGGTCAGTTCGGTTGTTCCCTGCCGGTTCTCCGTTCAGGGCACCGAGGTGTCAGCGTCCCCATTCGATCCTCCGAGGAGGGGCGTAGAATGGTCAGTTCGGTTGTTCCCTGCCGGTTCTCCGTTCAGGGCACCGAGGTGTCAGCGTCCCCATTCGATCCTCCGAGGAGGGGCGTAGAATGGTCAGTTCGGTTGTTCCCTGCCGGTTCTCCGTTCAGGGCACCGAGGTGTCAGCGTCCCCATTCGATCCTCCGAGGAGGGGCGTAGAATGGTCAGTTCGGTTGTTCCCTGCCGGTTCTCCGTTCAGGGCACCGAGGTGTCAGCGTCCCCATTCGATCCTCCGAGGAGGGGCGTAGAATGGTCAGTTCGGTTGTTCCCTGCCGGTTCTCCGTTCAGGGCACCGAGGTGTCAGCGTCCCCATTCGATCCTCCGAGGAGGGGCGTAGAATGGTCAGTTCGGTTGTTCCCTGCCGGTTCTCCGTTCAGGGCACCGAGGTGTCAGCGTCCCCATTCGATCCTCCGAGGAGGGGCGTAGAATGGTCAGTTCGGTTGTTCCCTGCCGGTTCTCCGTTCAGGGCACCGAGGTGTCAGCGTCCCCATTCGATCCTCCGAGGAGGGGCGTAGAATGGTCAGTTCGGTTGTTCCCTGCCGGTTCTCCGTTCAGGGCACCGAGGTGTCAGCGTCCCCATTCGATCCTCCGAGGAGGGGCGTAGAATGGTCAGTTCGGTTGTTCCCTGCCGGTTCTCCGTTCAGGGCACCGAGGTGTCAGCGTCCCCATTCGATCCTCCGAGGAGGGGCGTAGAATGGTCAGTTCGGTTGTTCCCTGCCGGTTCTCCGTTCAGGGCACCGAGGTGTCAGCGTCCCCATTCGATCCTCCGAGGAGGGGCGTAGAATGGTCAGTTCGGTTGTTCCCTGCCGGTTCTCCGTTCAGGGCACCGAGGTGTCAGCGTCCCCATTCGATCCTCCGAGGAGGGGCGTAGAATGGTCAGTTCGGTTGTTCCCTGCCGGTTCTCCGTTCAGGGCACCGAGGTGTCAGCGTCCCCATTCGATCCTCCGAGGAGGGGCGTAGAATGGTCAGTTCGGTTGTTCCCTGCCGGTTCTCCGTTCAGGGCACCGAGGTGTCAGCGTCCCCATTCGATCCTCCGAGGAGGGGCGTAGAATGGTCAGTTCGGTTGTTCCCTGCCGGTTCTCCGTTCAGGGCACCGAGGTGTCAGCGTCCCCATTCGATCCTCCGAGGAGGGGCGTAGAATGGTCAGTTCGGTTGTTCCCTGCCGGTTCTCCGTTCAGGGCACCGAGGTGTCAGCGTCCCCATTCGATCCTCCGAGGAGGGGCGTAGAATGGTCAGTTCGGTTGTTCCCTGCCGGTTCTCCGTTCAGGGCACCGAGGTGTCAGCGTCCCCATTCGATCCTCCGAGGAGGGGCGTAGAATGGTCAGTTCGGTTGTTCCCTGCCGGTTCTCCGTTCAGGGCACCGAGGTGTCAGCGTCCCCATTCGATCCTCCGAGGAGGGGCGTAGAATGGTCAGTTCGGTTGTTCCCTGCCGGTTCTCCGTTCAGGGCACCGAGGTGTCAGCGTCCCCATTCGATCCTCCGAGGAGGGGCGTAGAATGGTCAGTTCGGTTGTTCCCTGCCGGTTCTCCGTTCAGGGCACCGAGGTGTCAGCGTCCCCATTCGATCCTCCGAGGAGGGGCGTAGAATGGTCAGTTCGGTTGTTCCCTGCCGGTTCTCCGTTCAGGGCACCGAGGTGTCAGCGTCCCCATACGATCCTCCGAGGAGGGGCGTAGAACGGTCAGTTTGGTTGTTCCCTGCCGGTTCGCCGCTTCAGGGCACCACAGTGACTGTTCAACCAAATCCAGAGGCCAGTCTCGATAGACTGGTTCTCCTAGTAGAATTTCTGGCAGCGTGGAAACTACTGCCATATATTTCTCAGTGGGTCCTGCACACTTTAGAAAAGGGTTTCAGAATTCAGTTCGGTTCTCGTCCGCCCAGATTTCTAGAGGTCCTCCCCACAGTGGTGGACCCCGAGCAGGCTCTGGTTATGGAGCAGGAAGTACTGACACTTCTGCAAAGGGAGCTATAGAAGGGGTTTCTCCTCCCAGCAGACAGTCAGGGTTTTACAGCCGTTACTTCATTGTTCCGAAAGAGGATGGGGGGTTGCGTCCTATTCTAGACCTGCGTCAATTAAACAGCAGGTTTCAGAATCTCAAGTTCAAAGTATGCTATACGCTAAAATGATTGTCACAGATTCAGTCCGAGGACTGGTTTGTCACAATAGACTTGAAGGACGCTTACTTATCTATCCATCCTCATCACAGGAGGTTCCTGAGGTTTGCTTTCGGTGGCGAAGCATACCAGTATTGGGTTCTTCCCTTCGGCCTAGGTTTATCACCCCGCATCTTTACAAAATGCGTGGATGCAGCTCTGGCTCCTCTGAGACTCCAGGGCATTCGCGTATTATACTTTATCTACGATTGGTTGATTTTAGCTCAGTCCGAGCAGTTGGCGGTTCGGCATCGAGATGTCGTTCTGTCTCATATAAAGAGGTTGGGGTTGTGGCTCAACGCCAAGAAGAGTGTGCTCCTTCCAGCTCAGAGGACCACTTTTCTGGGTGTTTTATGGGATTCGACAGTAATGCAAGCACGTCTGTCTCCTGCACGTATTTCTGCGATTCTCACAGCCGTAAAGGGGGTAAAACTAGGCCAGTCACTCACTGTGAAACAGTTTTAGAGACTGTTGGGGCTCATGGCAGCTGCGTCCAACGTAATCACTTTTGGCCTTTTGTACATGAGACCTTTGCAGTGGTGGCTCAGGATCAAGGGGTTTTCTCCGAGGGGAAATCCATTTCGCACGATCAAGGTCACTCGGCGATGCCTTCGTGCCTTGGTCATGTGGAAGAAACCTTGGTTCCTCGCCCAGGGCCCAGTGCTGGGGGCTTCTTGTCGACGCGTAACGCTTTCGACGGATGCTTCCCTCACGGGATGGGGGGCGGTCATGAGTGGCCGCTCGTCGAAAGGTCTTTTGCAGGACCATCAACGTTCTTGCCACATAAATCGGCTAGAAATGATGGCGGTATTTCGTGCTCTCAAATACTTCCTGCCAGACCTGCGACGTCACCATGCGCTTTTCCTTCCGGACAACACACTGATGGTCTCGTATATCAGAGCAGATATCCTGTTGAGGCAGGGGCTGAGGCCCGGGGAATGGGGACTTCACCCCAAGGTGGTGGAGCTCCTTTAGGAGAACTTCGGTCAAAACTCAAGTCTATCTTTCGCATCGTTTATACAACGCATTGCCCATTTGGTTCTCCCTGATGCATCCAGCTCTGCTTGAACTGGATGCAACGTATTAGGTGTGGTTGAGGCTACACCTGTACGCATTTCCTGATATCTTTGCTCCTGGGAGTTACTCTCTTCCGGAGTTATGGATACTATGGGCTCGGCCTCTGAGGGGGCCCAGCTCATAGATTCAGGTCTCTCGACTGAGGTCGTGGAGACCATACTCCAGTCTAGAGCTCCCTCCACGAGAAGACTGAATATGGATTGAAATGGAAACTGTTCTCTGCCTGGTGTGGAGAATGCCTTCTGAATCTTGCTATCTGCCCTATGGTACAGTACTTGATTTCTGCAATGAATGTTTCTTTGCTGGGTTATCTCTGAGGAGAGATCCTTATTTCATCTTCTCCGTGGTACTTGAGGCTGGGGCCTGCACGTACTTGGATTTGCACCTGGTATGGTGATAGTCTTTCCTCACCCCTTGCCGGGTTGTATTCCTACTCAATTTGTGGGTCATTTGTGCTGCAGGCCTTCTGTCCTCCACCTTAATACAAGCCAGATCAGGAAGAACTTAATCTGTTTTGCCCTGTCCGGGCTCTTGGATGCTTATGTGCACAGAGCTGCAACCTGTGGCATATATATAAGAGCAGTTATTTGTCTGCTTCAGGTTACCTAAGATAGGTTGCCCTGCATCTAAACAGATAATGAGCAAGTGAGTAGTTGAGGCTATCTCACTTGCTTATGAAGTGGCCGGAAAACCTTTACCTTTGGTTGTCCCGGCCCATTCTACCAGGAGTATGGCTGCCTCTAAGGCTTTATTATCAGGAGTTTCAGTCTGACATCTGTAATGCGGCAGGCAGGTCCTCACCGCATACATTTGTTAGATTTTATGACTTGGACATAGGCTCCACTCCCGGGTCTAGGGTGCTTGTTTCCTAGTATGCGCATGGTCTTCATACAGAACAGGCATTTGTCATATGGCGTCGTGGGTATAGGGTTCCCACCGCGTCTCGACGCAGCTCGAAGTTCCCTTGAAAGGGAATGTCTCAGGTTACGTATGTAACCCTGGTTCCCTGAGAGGGAACGAGACGCTGCGTCGCCTTGCCATACTCCCTGCATGCCTGTGATCGACTTGCTTCGGCTTTTCAGAAGCTAACTCGATCTGTGTCAGCGGGGCTGCCTTATAGTTTCCTGGTCGATGACGTCACCCGCCTATGACGTCTCGTCTTTCCATTGGACTGATTATACACGTGTTCACGACGCAATCACGCAGGGCGTTCCCACCGCGTCTCGACGCAGCGTCTCGTTCCCTCTCAGGGAACCAGGGTTACATACGTAACCTGAGACGTTTTCTTGATTTCAAATCTGTGTATGTCTTAACATTTATATTTAATTATTTTTGCACTTTTAATATACCATTTTCAATACTGAATAAAACAGCTTTATAATAAACTATTAGTGTAATGCTAATACATTTTTAATGAGCTGAAATGCTATTTAAATGTTCTTGAAGTACATTAAAAGTAAGCTTCAAATATATTATAACTGTAGTTTAAGACATGAAAGTATATTTTAAATGAACTGTAAAGAAATACACAAATGTACTTGAAGTGGTTCCATTTTAGCACAATTTAATATATTAAAATATATTGCAAATAGGTTAAAATTAATCTAAAGCATATCTTGAAATACACTTAATATACTTGAAGTTGTTTCAAAATAATACATTTAATACACACTTAGTATAGTACAATTTAAATATATTTCCCTTTCACCTGGATATGTTTGGAATAGTACACTACAATGCTACTTACTTGCTAATATATGCAGTGTACAAGAGCGCATACTATTCTGAGTACTGTATACCACAATGCAACAATGAATGAATCGGATGTAATATAGGTTATGCATTTTTTTTCAAAATTTTCTTGACTCATTAGCGATGTTTGAAATAGTATACACTGCAATCAAAACACTCACCGCGCTCCCCAGCTAGGTGCAGAGACCTTTATATCAGTACAAAAATGCAAAAAAGGTCTGCACTCTAAGAATACTTTATTTGTGACAAACAGGAGATAAAGAATATACAAATGTTTCGGCTCTTTGTCTTCGTCAGTGATAGATTGGATTTAACTTTGGTTTAAATTTAACCATTAATTTAATAAATGTAACCATTAATTTAATAAATGTAACCATTAATTTAATAAATTTAACCATTAATTTAACTTTGCACTGGTTTGGTTCCGATCGGGCGAAAACCCTAGGACTTGTTCGAAAAGTAGGTTTTTGACAAAATTCATGTACCTGACCCAGACTTCTTCATGACTTGGACCTAGGCTTAGAGCACACTGAGAGCCACTGAAAGAGCTGATCAATACCTTCAGTGATTTGTATATTGAATCAGATGAGGAGGATAGGGCTGTTGTGGAAAATCCTGACAAAGCTTTTCAACTACCACCTCCTCCACCCCCAGAGGTCTATGATGAGCCCGAGCATGCAGCACCAGATCCTAAACCAACCATAATCAACGAACTTACCGTCTTGATACTCTGGAAAAAAATCGTCAGTAACATTCTACAACAGGTGACAGAACAAATATCTGTAAGGGATTGTGAGGCACTGTGTAAATCCGTTGAAGAGAAAGTGTCATATCATATTGATCATGAATGTGGAAGAGTAAAGAAAAAAAAAATATATATATATATGGTGTCTATGGTGTATTGTCTAAAAAGGCGAGACAGGCAGATAGACCGTAAAGTCAAATCACCTTTATTTATATAGCGCTTTTTACAATACAGATTGTATCAAAGCAGCTTCACAGTGATAACATGAAGACCAGTATAAGCATCGCAAAGGGCCTCTGATACAATATAGACAGTTGACAATTCAAAAGAGGTCAATATTTCAGCAACTTACCTCTGGAACAACTCGACGCGCAGCAATGTAAGTGAATGGGGTCCAATGCCCAAATGACAGTGTTTGGAACTAATCCGATCTTCCTAACCCGGAAGTAGCGGTTAAAAGCGCCGCCATTTTTTACAACGGAGGTCTATGGGAGTGTTGCAACTCTTTCTCTCTATGGCTCTGGCTGGTGCTAGTTCCTCGTTCTATCCTTCGCAGCCCAGGAAAGGAGGACGTAGGCAGGGTTGCCAGTTCTGTGCAACAAAAGTAGCCCAAAAAGCTCAGCAACTATTCTCCATCGGGCGTCTGAATTCTACACTGGATTTGTGCATCTGAGGGATGTTTTGGGGGTGTTGGAGCGTTTTGTTGTTTTGGTGCCTGGTTGGTGAAACTACACCCCCTAGCTCGATGTGATCAAGGTAGCTCAGTACCGTCACAAGGCTGTGCCAAGTGTGTGACTGTACAGGGCCTCGCACTAAAGTGACAGCTGACTTGATGATGTAAAGCCAATAGTTAAAGTTCCTGTTTTTGCCCTTCGAAATATTATAATAGTTAAAAGACACAGCTAAAAGTGAGACTATGTATACAGTGATGCTCTATTATTCTGCTAGTTAAAAATCAATTATGCAGTAACTTACAATATTGCTCTGAGCGTGTGCGTGTGATGTCAGTGTACATGTCAGTCAGCGTGGCATCGCACGTCAAGTTCGTAGAGAACTTTATTCAGTCCATTTTAAAATCTGATTTTGGCCGTCTCTCAAATGGGTCAAACCAAAGATATTTTACCTAAGAAGTTCAAGTAATGCGCTAGAAATTCGCACTCATTCAAGGATGTGCATTTATTGCATGGACGGAGAAAGCACTGACACCTGCAGGATATTATCTGACGGTAAATAAGCATATATGGGCCATTCTACAGATTTTGTGCAAACTGCTGTCTGACAACCAAAAAACACATTTAAAAACCATTTAGGTATTCAAATTTTAGATGTTTACTAAGATCCTTCTATTATCTATTGAATCCCACAATAATATATAAAATATAAATAAGTTTAATATATATAAAATCATAATTTATTGTGTACTTTCAATTGGGAGGTGGCTGTCCCGAACCCTGACCCCTAAATTTCAACTTTGAAAATTATATTGAAATTTTTATTTTATTTAATTTTTATTGTTGTTTTAAAAAGTATCTTTTTGATATATTTTAAAAAGTAAAGTTTAAAAAAAAACATTTATTTTATATTTTATTTTTAAAAAATGAAACTTTATGTAAAAAAATGTGTCCTGCATTTTCATGTCACTACCAAACCAGTGTGTGTTTTATTCCATTGGCTGAGACTGCTTTTAACCACAACCCTACATTTTTGATTGGGAAATATTCTTGTGTGCCTTTCTCTCATAGCCTCTCTTTCATTATAG
>FLSR01004884.1:9889187-9899811 GCA_900092035.1 Leuciscus waleckii
AGCGCTGTCCTATTGCGTGCAGAGGGAATTTGAAAGACAGCCGTTTATCCCACCCCTCAGATTGAGTCGTGTCTATGGTGAGTTGCCAGACCAAACATCTTGATGTGGGTCTGGCTTGTCAGGCTATGCCCACACTACATCTACACAAAAATGCCCTGATTTTAACACAGGTTTAACCATGTTCTCATGATGATTATACTCTCCACACACTCATATAGAGAAGCAAGAAGAAGACAGACAAAAAAGAAAAAGCACAGAGTAAATATTTTCGTTATATCTAGAGCTCAGTGTTTATTTTTTATTTTTTTGCAACAACACTGATACATTTCTCCATATCTGGAAAGAACTATTTTACATCAACAACTTTATCAAACGCTGTGAAAGTCATTTATTTCTTGTTTAGAGTTCATGATTTCCATCCCTTGTGACCCAATATCTGAAATCTCAGAAAGTGCTTCTTCATCCCTCATCTTCTGCATTACAATTTTCCTCACATTTTGAACTGTGATTGTTTTCCAGCACTATTTTCTCATTTTCCACATCTTCACTCCTTACATTGTTCACAACCATTTCTGTTATTTCATTATTCATTATTCCTCAATCCGTTCATTTTGTTTGTGTTTAATAATTTCAAATGAAAGGTACTTTTAATAGTAATATTAAAATGATTATGTGTCACTGCAATAAAAACTAAATGAATATGATTTCCATCAATACAATTATAGCTTGATAAACACACACTCACACACACCATTTGTACTGTCTCTATAAAGGATTTGATACACACATTTATTCTGTTTTATTTCAGTGAAGTTCATCAGTATTAATGTAATGAAGAGGAAATAAGAGTCTCTATATCTCACTGTTATGATTTATCGTGCAGCTCAAAGTATTAGGTAAAATCTCTACAATCCGTTCTGAAACATCAACATAGTTTCACTGATGATCCAGAATCAACCCTAAACCCAGGATAGAGCGTCTGAGTGAATGTGGTCTGGACTGTGTGGATGAGGCTCATTGTGTCAGAGACGCTGTAGAAGGACAGAGTTCCTGCACTGTGATCCACATTCACTCCTATTCTTCTGCTGATGGTCTTTACAGGGAGAACAGTGCGTATGTTATTGTGCCAGAATGTGTAACTGGAGGAAGAGCAGTACAAACTCCAGGACTGATCATTACCTCCAAACAAACACTCATCACCCAATCCCTTCCTGCTGATGCTCTTATATGCCACTGATATATACACATCACAAATCCCAGTCCACTCAATCTCCCAGTAACAGCGTCCACACACACTCTCTCTACACAACACCTGAGGATAATGATCAAATCTGTCTGGATGATCAGGATACGGCTGCTCTGTGTCAGTGTTAGTAATCACTCTGTTCCTCTCAGACAGACTGAGGCGTTTATTCACTGTGTTCAGATCCAGAGTGAGCTGATGGGAATCTGATGGAGAGAAAACACATCAGAAACAGGAATTATGAATCTGTCTGATCTTTTAATGTATCTGAACTCTTCATGAATCAATGTTCAATGTATCATCAGTGTCTCAGTACAGCTGACCAAATATCCTGTGCAAATCATCATTTACATGATCAATTATAAAACTCTTCTATCATGATTTCCGAGAAGACCTCATCAACATCTACTCTCCTTCCGGTAAGACTGAGATGGTCAACCAACACTCACGACTGTCAGGCACTTCTGGATTCCGGGGCAGAAGGTAATTTCATGGACTACACATTTGCGCATAAGTTTCAGATCCCTCTCAAGCCCCTCACACACAAGATTGCTGTACACGCCCTCAATGGTCAAGAACTTCCCACCATTTCGCTCATCACTGAAGATATCACTCTCATCACGTCAGGCAATCACTCCGAGACTATTTCTTTTTATATATTGGACTCACCTCTCGCACCCATTGTTCTTGGACATCCATGGCTCATCCGTCACAACCCCAGAGTGGACTGGCAACTGAAATCTGTTTTAACCTGGAGTACTAAATGTCATGAGTCTTGTCTTGTGTCTGCCTGTCCGTCTGTTCCTGTTTCTGTGTTTCAGGAGGAAGCAGTGGATTTGTCTAACGTGCCTGCGGAGTACCTCGACCTGAAGGAAGTGTTCAGTAAGTCTCGAGCTGCTTCTCTTCCTCCGCATCGTCCCTATGACTGTGCCATAGATTTACTGCCAGGTAAGTCTCCGCCTAAAGGCAAGTTGTATCCGCTTTCTGCTCCAGAAAGGGAGGCTATGGAGAAATATATTTCTGATTCTCTAGCAACGGGGTTCATCCGCCCTTCTTCTTCTCCAGCGGGGGCGGGGTTCTTTTTTGTGGGGAAGAAGGACGGAACTCTGCGACCTTGTATTGATTACCGGGGGTTGAACAGCATCACGGTAAAGAATACTTATCCTTTGCCGTTGATGTCTTCAGCCTTCGAGAGGTTGCAGGGAGCGTCGATCTTCACGAAATTGTATTTACGTAATGCTTATCATTTGGTTCGCATTAGGGAGGGGGATGAATGGAAGACCGCTTTTAAATGAATATTTTCATTTTGAATATTTGGTCATGCCTTTTGGGTTGTCCAACTCCCCAGCGGTCTTCCAGGCACTCGTCAACGACGTGCTGCGAGATATGGTCGATCAATTCATATATGTTTACCTGGACGACATATTGAGAATATTTTTAAGGATGGCCTAATTATGGTTTTCGGGTACTCTTTACACCTCTGGATTTGTCCTTTACTCACTCTCATGTAGTTCAAACCCCTTATAAACTTTCATTCATTTTTGAAACACAAAGATATCTTTTTTAATCAAACTAGAAAGACAATGGAAGATTTCCATTGGAAGTCCACATAGCCAAAACTTGAAACTTCAAAATGTTTATAAAGACAATTGAAGAGTCCATCTGAATCGAGCAGGTTAATCCGAGGCTTCTGAAGAGACATGGTTGCTTTGTATATGAGCAGTTTTATACAAATAGCTAAACATTTTTAAACAATCAAGCTCAATCATACTTGCTTAATGTCTTTGGTTTCATTAAAGATATCTTCATATTTTACAGTTCTTGAATGAAGCTGGTGAACTGTGCATTGAATGAAGCTGCTGCTGTGTGAACTGTTGTTTCATAGGTATGGCAGCAGTGCCCCCCGATTTAGCGGTGGCTGCAGTGTTCCTCCTTCAGGGAAGTTTGGGAACCCCGGTGAGAGACTGCGGAAAAGACACTGGAACCTTGATGAGCTCCCCAAGTTTGAGAAAAACTTCTACAAAGAGCACTCTGATGTCACACATAGATCAATGGTCATTTGTGGACATATTTACACATTTACATAAATTTTAAATGTGTAGGGTTTTTTCTTTGTGAATCACTTTTGTTTGTTTTTGAAATTACAGCAAGAAGTGGAACACTACCGCAGAGACAAAGAGGTGACAGTGAAAGGCAGAGATTGTCCTAAACCCATCATTAAGTTTCATGAGGCAAATTTCCCCAGTATGTGAACATTTTTATAATCAAATGTAGGGCTGGGCTTTTATTAGGGATGTCCCGATAACACTTTTTCACTTCCGATACGATACCGATGTCGCAGCTTTGGCTATTTGCCGATACCGATATCAATCCGATATTTTTATTTTATTCTTGAACTAATACTACTAATCATAAAATATATGGAAGCACTTTGCTCAATTAGCCACATAAAACATCTCACTCAAATGGAGAACAAATACTTCTCCAGTATATAGTCCACAACAACAGTTGATAATGAAAGACTGCCACCCTTTATTCAAAAGGCCTTGAGATATGTTTATTAATTGTACCTGAATGAATTTAAAATTAATTTGCTATATTTCAAATCAATATATTTGTTTGCTTAAAATTTTTATTAACTTTAACGTTATTCTCATCTGAATTATAAATAATTTATTTCTGTATAAAATAATACTACCATTAAAAACACATTTGATTTTCTTTTTTAATCAATGTAGATGTGTAACTTCAAAATAAACAGATTAGTGCTCTGTTTTAGGACAAGAAATGAAAACCAATGCAATATGATGAAGGTCCAAAAGATGAGATAATTTTTGCTTTTAAACAGCGTGTGTGTGATTTTGGTTGGTTGACAGTTGTAGGTTATAGTTTGACAAGAGTTTACAGTTTAACATAAGCACAATGTTGTGTTTTACACAAATATAAGTAGGCTAAACACTTTTTGCAGTTTCTCAGTCTCTCTCTCTCTCTGACACACACACACACACACACACACATTCCAGCATTGCAATCTTGACATCGCAGCCTTCATTTTGCTGCGTTCACACCAAACGCGAATAGAGCGTCAAATTCGCGTCTATCGCGTCTAGTTCGACGCTTGAACATTTTGAATCCATTCGCGCGTCCAAAGCGAATAGGACGTGCGTATAAAGCGAGCGTTTGAAGTGAAATAGGCGCGCGTTCAGAGCTAAGGCGGGGCTACAGATTAGGTGTCCCTAAAGAACCCGCATATGTCTATGCGCGTATCTAACAGTAGTTCCGCATTACATTAATTAATGTGCACAAGTTTTATTTATTTTTATACCGTGTATTCTCCGTGTAAATCCATGCACCGAACCGTGGTGCAATACGTGATGTATTCAATACGAATACACGTACCGTTCCACCCCTAATAGGTATCGGATCATAGGTACCGGATTTTTTTTTTTCTCCCCTTCCGATATCCGATCTAGCATTCTGGGCCAGTATCGGCACGATGCCGTGGATCGGATCGGGACATCCCTACTTTTAGTATTTACTTTTGTGTGTTCTTCTAAATGCTCCTGTTGTCTTCTGTGCCCAGACTTGAGTTTTGTTTGTTCGATACATCCAAGAATTGTGTTTTCTTTGAGCAGGTAAAATGAAAGGTTCAGGTCATATCTGACTGCTTGTATTTATTGACAAAATTGTATACATGTGAAGTAAAATTGAGGATGCAGTACATCGTGATATCGAATTGAACTGAATCGATGACATAATCGTAATCGAACCGAACCGTGAGACCAGTGTAGGTTCACACCTCCTAATATGCTTGGCTGTAAGTGTTAAATGATTATTACATATGATTAATGTAGTATTCAGAATATCTTGAATTACAATATTTGATTTGTGATGCTGCTGCTCAGTATTCTCATATATTTGTGCCCACAGTACCTCCTGCCAGCCATTGTGCACATTAACCACCAGCCTTACCTGGAACATGGTGATGGACCTATTGTAAGTCCCCTAACCTTATTTTTGAATTGCTTTATTTAATTCCAATTTTATCAGATGTGTGACTGTCCGTTCTTATAATCTCAGTGCTTAGTGCTTGCCCCCACTCGTGAACTGGCACAGCAGGTGCAGCAGGTTGTGCAGAATATGGAAGAGCTTCCCGCCTGAAGTCCACTTGCATCTATGGTGGCGCACCCAAAGGACCTCAGATCCGAGATTTGGAAAGGGGTACTGTGTTTTATCAAACATATCTTTAGTTTTATCAAATTTAAGGTAATAAGTAGTCCTAAGTATCTTAAATGTAGAGCTGCAACTAGGGCTGGGAAAAAATCGATTTTATTTAAAAATCGAGTTGGTAGGTCAAATCGATTCATATTTCCAAAAATCGTTTTTTTAGAATTTTTTTTCTCCCCCTCTTCAGTATAGCGTACAATACATACATTTTGCATTTGCTAAATCTTCCTTCAGGTTTTCTTTAGCACGCTCCGTGCGGCGCCTCATTCGTGGCAAGACCTTCAGACGGGCGTAAACACGTCTTTACATTGATTTAACATTGAAATCACTTGCGCCAGACGCTCTATTCGCGTTTGGTGTGAACGCAGCATGAGGGTGAGGGCGAGAGAGAGAAAGAGTGCCTGCGAGAGTGAGGTCTGCGGTCTTTGGCCATTAGGTGATTTACTTGTTTTTGTGTAGGTAATACGTTGTCAAATATGTTTAAACTTAAATAAACTACCTATACAAGTAGTTATGTCTCTTTGTATTAGTTTGTCCTGTTATTGAACTGACGCATCGACAAAATGCACAACCAGATGTTCGAATAGTTCGAATATATGTGTTTTTTTTAGAGGGAATATTCGAACGTAATTTTTTTAGCACTTTTGACAGCCCTAGTGTGGGTGGGGGTATTCACCCGTCACCGAGCTTGCCTCAAGCCTGCTGTTGTTGATAGGCTCATTTTCCTTGCAAAGAATGTTTAATGTCTCTCCAAATGCTCTATGCTCTATTCTCATTGTCTCCAAATTATGACCAGAAATGGATACATATTAAGTCTACTGTTTAAAAGTTTTGGTGGTCTCTCCAGCTCTTAACGCTGAATGTGCTCTTGAGTGCGTATCTATAGCACGAATTGTATTTATCGTGCAATTTATATGCAAAAAAAAATTTTCGCGAAGATATGATGCACAGTTTTCCGTGTGCATATGATACGCACTTTATGCCGTGTAATGCGCACATACGCCACACCACTAATCCTACCCAAGGGGTTTTCAGTGCGTGTCATATGTAAAAACAATTTTTTGCTCATAAATTGCACGATAAATACAATTCGTGCTATAGATATGCATTTTCATGTGATCGTGTTGCATGGTTAGATTCATGATGGGCTGATGTATAAAAAGAACTTAAGGTGATTACATATATTCTGGGTTGAATATATTATGGAAATCCTGCTTTTTTGTCATTAAGGGAAGCATTTGTCACACACAAGTCAAGTCATCATTTATATAGCGCTTTTAACAATGTAGATTGTTTCAAAGCAGCTTTACAGAGACAAGCGTATAATTTAAGGTAACAGAGATTGTTTTGGCTTTATAGCGGTTCTTTATTAAAGTTATTTTCAAGCTAAAGTTATTTTTGATTGATTTGCTTCCGTCGCAACGATCATTTGTTATTAAATTAGGGGCCGCTAAGACGACACCATTCTCTCTACACAGACTTTAAACGCGAACCTGTGAGAAACGCTGATGGCGTTCACATGCGTATTACACACACACACACACACACACAATCTGATCAGTCGCTACATAATCAGACGCTCTGCTAAAGCTTTTCTCTGTGTAAATGCTGAAATCTGCTGCATGTGTGTCATTCACTCCAGAAAGTTCAGCATCATCTCAGACAAGCGTCACATGGTAACGTTTTCCCCATAGGAGCAAAAGTGCAGCTCACCTGTTCAGTCCACATGTGTTTATTAAGAGCAACAACTGCACACATCTGCATCACACTAACTACACCAACCCTGATCCTGAAGCTTTGAATCTGCTCTCAGAAACACATTTCACACTGAAGCTTGATTCCTTTCCCCATTAACACCTGGTCAAGTAAAGTCATCTTCATTTATATAGCGCTTTTAACATGTAGATTGTTTCAAAGCGGTTTTACGGTAATAAACGGATAATTTAAGGTACCAGAGATTGTTTTGGCTTTATTGCGGTTCTTGATTAATGTTATTTCCAGCTAAAGTTAGTTTTGATTGATTCACTTCCGGCGAAATGATCATTTGTTATTAAATTAGGGGCCGCTGAGATGACACCATTCTCTCTACACAGACTTTACACGCGAACCTGTGAGAAACGCTGATGGAGCTCACATGCGAATTAATTAAGAATTAATTCTATCGTTATGTGCGTTTGAATATGTGCGCAGGTTTGTAATTCCCTACAAACCAAGCCTTAAACTACTTGTCTGGCCTTCATTTTGATACAGAATTTTATCACTTCGAGGTAGATACGCGAAACCAAAATTATCCCCACAACGCTTTATCTGTAGAGTGGTACAGGGATCCTCCATAGGGAGAGACTAGTTGGCAACTTCAGCACTGCGTTGTCATCGGGTCCAGGCGAAGCTCCGAGTCAGATTTGGATACGGCCTGGATCCGGCAGGCTGCGGGAAAACTTTGGGATAAACAAAGACACTAAAATTAGCGTAGATGCCATTCTTCTTATGATGTAATGAGTACATCAGGATTTATGGGAAGTGTTCCCGGTTCTGGTTGACCTGATCTTGCAGCCTAACACTGAATTATAGAAGTCTATAATGTGTTGTGTATACTAGGTCAAAGAGATGTGTCTTTAGTCTAGCTTTGAACTGACAGAGTGTGTCTGCTTCCCGGACAATGTTAGGAAGACTGTTCCAGAGTTTTGGTGCTAAATAGGAAAAGGATCTACCGCCAGCAGTCGATTTTGATATTCTAGGTATTATCAACTGGCCGGAATTTTGAGATCGCAACAGACGTGAAGGACTATAATGCGTTAAGAGCTCGCTCAAGTACTGCGGAGCTAAACCATTTAGTGCTCTGTAAGTAATCAGCAATATTTTAAAATGTATACAATGTTTAATAGGGAGCCAGTGCAGTGTTGACAGAACCGGGCTAATATGGTCATACTTCCTGGTTCTGGTAAGAACTCGAGCTGCTGCGTTTTGAACCAGCTGTAGTTTGTTTATTAAACGTGCAGGGCAACCACCCAGTAGAGCATTACAATAATCTAGCCTTGAGGTAATGAACGCATGAACTAATTGTTCCGCACTTGTCAATGAGAGCATATGGCGTAATTTAGATATATTTTTAAGATGGAAAAATGCAGTTTTACAGATACTAGACACGTGACTTTCAAATGAAAGATTGGTATCAAAGAGCACACCCAGGTTACTAACCGACGACGAAGACAGTATCGTCAGCATAACAGTGGAAGCTAATTCCATGATTCCTAATGATATCTCCTAAGGGTAGCATGTACAGAGTGAACAGCAGCGGTCCTAGTACTGAGCCTTGTGGTACGCCATACTGAACTTGTGATCGATGAGACATCTCTTCATTTACTGCTATAAACTGATAATGGTCAGATAAGTATGATTTAAACCATGCTAATGCAATTCCACTAATCCCAACATAATGTTCGAGTCTATTTAAAAGAATGTTGTGGTCAATAGTGTCAAATGCAGCACTAAGATCCAGTAACACTAATAGAGAGATACAACCACGCAAATCAAGAGCAAATATTTGTGACTCTGATGAGAGTAGTCTCGGTACTATGGTACGGTCTAAATCCGGACTGAATATCCTCACAGATATCATTTCTTTCAAGAAAGGAACACAGTTGTGAGGATACTGCCTTTTCTAGTATCTTTGACAGAGAAGGTAGATTTGAGATCCGCCTGTAATTGACTAATTCTGTAGGATCAAGTTGCGTTTTTTTAACAAGCGTTTTAATCATAGCCAGCTTAAAGGTTTTTGGTACGTATCCTAATGACAAAGACGAATTAATGATATTAAGAAGAGGATCTATGACCTCTGGAAGCATCTCTTTCAGTAGTTTAGTCGGTATAGGGTCTAACATACATGTTGTCGATTTAGATGAATTAACGAGTTTGCAAAATTCTTCCGCTCCTATAGCAACGAATTAATCAAATTTTTCCACAGGGACACTACAATGCACTGCCTGATGCGATACTGTAGTAGACGATTGCATAGTTATAATTTTGTCCCTGATATTATCAATCTTATAAGTGAAGAAGTTCATAAAGTCATTACTGCTGTGCTGCTTGGAAACATCTGGGTTTCTTTTTCGTTAGTTTAGCCACTGTTTCAAATAAATACCTAGGATTATGTTTATTTTCTTCTAATAGGATTGAAAAATAAGCAGATTAGCAGCTTTTAAAGCCTCTCTGTATGCAATCGAGCTCTCTCTCCATGAAATGCGAAATATCTCTAGTTTTGTTTTCTTCCAGTTGCGCTCCATCTCTCTGGCTGCTCTCTTAAGGGCCGAGTGTGCTCGCTGTACCACGGCGTTGGATTATTTTCTTTAATCTTCTTTAAGCGCAACGGAGCAACTGTGTCTAAAGTGCTGGAAAAGAGAGTTAAAAGTTTGTTGCAATATCTAGTTCTTCTAAGCTATCCGGGATGCTGAGATGATGAAACTGATCAGGAAGATTATTAATAAAGCAATCTTTAGTGGCAGAAGTGATAGGTCTAACATATTTATAACACGGAGTCGGCTTTGCAGACTTGGCTAAATGAAGTTACACAAGACTAGATAATGATCTGAGATGTCATCGCTCTAATGCTGAATTTCAACGGCATCAACATCTATTCCATGTGATTAATATTAGATCTAGAGTATGATAACGACAATGAGTAGGTCCTGACACGTGTTGTCTAACTCCAATAGAGTTTACAACGTCTTTAAAAACCAATCCCAATGCATCTTTTTCATTATCTATGTGTATATTAAAATCACCAACAATTATGGCTTTATCTGCAGCCAGTACTAACTCTGATAGAAAGTCCGCAAATTCTTTGATTAAAATCTTTATGGTGCCCTGGTGGCCTGTATACAGTAGCCAGCACAAATCTCATAAGTGATTTATCGTTTACACTATATATTTTTACATTAAGCACCAACACTTCAAAAGAATTATATTTAAAACTAGATGTCTTAGTGGTTTTGAAAATATTACTATAAATTACAGCAACACCACCTCCTTTGCGTTTCAGACGAGGTTCATGTTTACAAGTAGTCAAACAGTAATCTTGTGGGGTGGACTCATTTAAAGTAATGTAATCGTTTGGTTTTAGCCAGGTTTCTGTCAAACACAGCACATCTAGGTTAT
>FLSR01004884.1:9906701-9926281 GCA_900092035.1 Leuciscus waleckii
GATAGAAATTGGCAAACCCCAGAAACCTCTGTAGGGCCTTACGGGAATCTGGACTTGGCCAATCCATCACAGCCTTAACCTTGTCAGGGTCCATGCGTATTCCCTCAGAAGAGATGATGTAACCTAAGAAAGGAACAGACTGTGCATGAAAAGCGCATTTCTCCGCCTTGACAAAAAGCCCATTCTCTAGCAACCTCTGAAGCACTCGTCTGACGTGCTGAACGTGTTCCTGGAGAGAAGATGAAAAAATCAATATGTCATCCAGGTAAACATATATGAACTGGTCAACCATATCTCTCAGCACGTCATTGACGAGTGCCTGGAAAACCGCTGGGGAGTTGGACAGCCCGAAGGGCATGACCAAATATTCAAAATGGCCCCTGGGGGTATTGAAAGCAGTTTTCCATTCATCCCCCTTCCTGATGCGAACCAAATGATATGCATTACGTAAGTCCAATTTTGTGAAGACGGTGGCTCCCTGCAACCGCTCGAAGGCTGAAGACATCAACGGCAAAGGATAAGTATTCTTTACCGTGATGTTATTCAACCCTCGGTAATCAATACACGGTCACAGAGATCCATCCTTCTTACCAACAAAAAAGAACCCCGCCCCCGCCGGAGAAGAGGAAGGACGAATGAATTCGGAAGCTAGAGAATCAGAAATGTATTTCTCCATGGCCTCCCTCTCCGGAATAGAAAGAGAGTATAACTTGCCCTTAGGCGGAGACGTACCTGGCATAAGATCTATCGCACAGTCATAGGGACGATGCGGAGGAAGAGAAGCAGCCCGAGACTTACTGAACACTTCCTTCAGGTCGAGGTACTCCGCGGGCACGTTAGACAAATTCACCGACTCCTCCTGCAAAACAGAACTGGACAACGAAGAACAAGCAGACATTAAACAAGACGCATAACACTTGGTGCTCCACGCAGACACTGAATTGTGGCCCCAGTCAACCCTGGGATTGTGCTGGGTAAGCCAGGGATGACCGAGGACCACCGGAGCATGAGGAGAGTCCAGGAGTAGAAATGAAAGTTCTTCAGTGTGGTTGCCTGAGGTTATAAGTGTCAGTGAATCAGTGGTGAATGAAATGACAGGTAGTTCTTGTCCGTTGAGTGCATTGACAGAAATCGGGTTAGTGAGTGGTATGATGGGAATTTGCAGCTTACGTGCAAATGACAAGTCCATAAAATTTCCCTCGGCCCCAGAATCCAGAAGTGCATACGTTAAAGTGCCGGGTTGCCCATTGCAGTCTCACCGGGAGGAGGGTGGAGGAGGTCTTGCTGGTGGAGATCCCGCCCGACAGTAGCCTCCTGCTTACTGCCGAGCTCGATCTTTTACGGGGCAGGCGTTGATGAAATGGCCAGTTCCACCGCAGTATAGGCACAAACCCCGGGATCTCCGTCGTTCTCTCTCCTCCCGGGAGAGCCGAGCTCTACCCACCTGCATGGGCTCGTGATCGCAGGTGGGGCTGACCGTATCGCTGCCACTGGCTCGAGGTGTAGGGAAGGTCTCTGGAACCAAGGTCCTGCGGGAATGTTGTTCCACTCGCTGTAGTCGAGCATCCACCCGCAGAGCCAACTCGATAAGTCCATTAAGATCCTTGGGAAGATCCAGGGCGTAAATTTCTCCCTGGATACGGTCAGCCAGCCCATGCAGGAATCTATCCCACTGTGCCTCCTCATTCCAGTTACACTCCGCGGCGAGGGTACGGAACTCGATCGAGTAATCGGTAACCGATCGGCATCCCTGGCGAAGATCAGCTAGTTGACGTGCAGCTTCTCTTCCGGCCACCGCTCGATCAAACACCCTCTTCATCTCAGCCGCGAGTGACTGGAACGAGGAACAGCATGGATCCTTATTTTCCCACACCGCCGTTCCCCACTGTGATGCACATCCAGATAGTAGAGTGAGAACCAGAGCCACCTTGGATTCCTCTGAAGCGAAAGTCTGCGGTTGCAGAGCAAAAAACATGGAACACTTGGTTAGAAATGCTCTACACAGTTGTGGTTCCCCATTGTACCTCTCAGGTGCTGGTAATCTGGGTTCCGGTGGATGGTTATTCTGCGGCAGCGGGGGTGGCGTTGGCGGTGTGGGTGGCGCAGTGGGAGGCGTTAGATCTTGAATCCCCTGGGTGAGCTCGGACACCTGCGCTACCAAGGCTTGAACCGCACTTCCAGTCAGGTTCAAGTTTTCCTCCTGCTGGTCCATCCTCGTTACACTTCGGGACAGAAATTCAGCCAGTCAAATCTCTTGCTGCATCCATAGGGTCAGATCGTTTTGTCACGCGTAAGGAAAACAGAAGATGCAAGTGCAAGTAAAAGGTTTATTGAATGCACACGGAGACAGAGATATGAAGCACACAGTTC
Organism: Leuciscus waleckii; assembly: GCA_900092035.1. Lineage (NCBI taxonomy): Eukaryota > Metazoa > Chordata > Actinopteri > Cypriniformes > Leuciscidae > Leuciscus > Leuciscus waleckii. The sequence goes on from FLSR01004884.1 coordinate 9,909,072, forward strand.
AAAGGTCCCTGGTAGCGCAGGAATGGCAGATGGGCAACCCGGATCCGTGGTGTGAACAGGTGAAATGAAATCCTGAATGACAAGTAGATGGCAACACCAACTGGGTTCGCAGAGTGAAGAGACGAAACAGGATCCTCGAAGACGACAGGCAGAACGAACTCAACAGGAACACCACACCGGGAATCAGGAACACCAACGAAGACTCACTACACGAGGGAAAATCCCACAACGATCTGACAAACACAAGACGAAAGACAATGAGCTTATAAAGAGATCGCTGATCAGAATCAGCTGGCGCTGCAAAACCCTATCAACTTTCTCACAACGCCAAGAAAAACCAGGTGCATAACATCTAATGGAAATTGGGAGACCATACCAATTCCAACCCTTGTCAACACACTGGTCCCTTTATGGTGAAACTCATCGTCTTTATTATTAAAAGACGTATCTGTCCGTAAAGGTGAATCGACTTCAGGAAAAGTCATGCGATTTTCCGCCCATGTTCCCTCCTGTGTGCATTTTTCACAGCCGTGGTATGCATTGTGGGCTTTAATGTTTTTTACGAAAGCCCTCGCACTTGCATCGCAAACAAAATTTGAAATTTTTATATCTACACATTTGCCAATTACATCCACACCCTCTAATTTAAGCTTTCCATATTCATTCACAAATGATCTAGAACAGATTGACATTCTCTGGTTTTTTAGATCCAAGATATAAAGCAATGACGAATGGTTGTTTTGTTTTGTCTTCCTCTACCAAGCCTAGAATGGGCCAGAACTGCTTATTGCTGCTTTTGAACAAAGGTAGTCCATCAATATTCACTTGTAAATGAATGGCCTGTGGGAGAGGGTCTATCTGGTTTAACACATGCCTAATGCCTTTCTCAATTCCAAAATAATGCATGGTGCCACCAGCAATCTGCTGGACCTCATAATTAGTTGGAGTGCCTAAAAGAGTGCGGGCATCCTTTGGGAGATATGGATGATATTTTCTCAGGATGCCCAACAGCCCATTTAGATGGCATTGTGGAATTTGGCTGTCTACTGCCCAACCTCTGAGCTCCTCCCCAAGACACTCTGCAGACTCAACAAATTCATCATCACTTGAGTCTGTTTCTGTCAGAGCATCTGACCAAAATCCATCAATCACGTTATCGTAAACATTAAACTCAGTCTCTAACTCGTCTGATTCATAGGACATGGGCCAATCAGATGCAGCATCTGACCACACATCATCAGCTGGGGCGTTTTTTTCCAGGCATATGTTTACATCGGCTGCGTCAGATTCAGCATTGACGTAAACCTCACTAACGTTAAGGATATTGTAAGCCCTCCGCTTTGCCTGACGTTTAAGTGTTCTGTCTGAATAAATGTTGTTTGCAGACATAGCTGCTAGTTAGTATGCTGCCAAACAAATAACTAACGTTAATTACAGTTACTACATCTGATTTCGATTCTGTTTAATCTAGACTACGAAAGCTACAATGCTAGCTAGCTAACGTTAACTGTTGTTAGAATCTAGCAGGCTAACGGTAAGTTAGATGCTAGCTGTCGTTACATTGAATGTAAATTATGCTGGCTAAATTATAAGGCTACATTTACATCTGATAGCTAACGTGAAGCCATAACAATGCCTTACAAGATAACAGATTGATTATATATTAAAACAATATATTGAATCGAGCAGTTTACCTGGACTGCTGGATTAATGACTGAAGTGACGTCTAGAAGAAGGCTAACGGTTAGAAGATAACGGTAATTCTAAATCACGAGAATGAGCTCGCGCCTCAGCTCTTCTGACGTGAGTGCGCTCGCGCGGCCGGCGCTCTCTGCTCGTAGATTAAATTATTCGTAAATTAGTATTATTTTTTTAATTTTACTTTTACTTTACAGTAGCGATGGATACTCTATTTTTTCATAACATATCCTATTTATATTAGCCCATTTCCATTACGTGGACGCATCTGATAAGTTTTATCGAGTTGATGTCAGCGCGCGCTGTAGGCATATTCATATTTTGCCGCTATGTGGAAAAAATCCAGCAAAATGCACCGGCGCGTTTGTCGACCCCAGAGGATAAACCTTTAGACGAAACATAAATTGTGATATATATATATATATATATATATATATATAGCAAAGAGCTAAGTTAGCCAGTCAGACTCAGAACTCTATGCCATGCTGCTATCGGTTTACGTGCAGTTTAGTATCCCAAATTGACATATTCTCTCGTGTACAGCTAAAATAACATGGAAACTGAACATGAACCATGAGCAGCAAGCTAACTTTAAAAAAAAAAAAAGCGCCAAAAGCTAACGAGAAGTTGTTTACACAGAGAGTGCGCGCGCGGGACCGGCTTTTTCTCTCTCTGGTCGTTCTTTTAGTTAAAACATGCGCCCTGTCACAAACGCAGCCGTTCATCTACATTACTCACCGATCAAATAAGACTTTGGCGGGACAAAAATTCACTTTGGCGGGCGCTAAAACAAGTTCAATGCAGGAAAATTCATGCGTGAATTTAACTGAGTAGTACATGACCATGCACTCGCACAAATGCGACCACATCAAATTTTAACTCGCACATTCTCAAAAAATGGTCGCAGTCTGGAACCCTGGAACGTAATCCATTCATCTCTCACAGCAACATGTTTTGGTAAAGCATGAAAGCTAATACCAATATATCTCCTCTTAGCATTGCAACCCGCTACCGCACATAGGTCTTCTCTACTCCTCAGAACCTGACCGGGCGGGCCCCGCCCAGTGGAGTTACTACGTCACAACTCCAGTCTATTTTAGCCGGCATTTTAGCGTCTGCTACTGATTCACAGCCATTTGAATGCAGAAATACTCAGTAATACAACTTTGAGCTTATTTTTCTCAAGATATATCCTCTAGCATAAGAAAAATGCCACAAGAACATGTTAACACCTAGAAAAACATGATTTTCATCGGAGTGGGTCTTTAAACGCCAAGAAAAACCGTGGCCTGTTTGTGACATGTAATCAGAATGGTGGTTATCTAGGTAAGAAACATATAATTTATCAAAACGATATACTTGCTCAACTGTATGTCATTACTAAACTTTGTCTGATAGAAAGTCACATTATACTAAAACTCTTAGCGAAGCAAAGAAACGTCGGTACCGTTAAAGTTTAGGTGTAACGTTAATGAAAGTCATAGATATAACACAAAACGGGGTTAACAATGGATTATAACACTCCTTGTTAGATCATGATGAGTTTGCTGACATATTTTCGAAAGAGGACGCCGGACAAACGTAGAGAGGAGGTTGGGGAGACTGAGACAACAGAATCTCACCAGCAGGTAAGCTAATTGGTTTCAAAGATGATTATTTGTTACACCTGACCTAGATGATAAACATGTGTAAGCATTAAGAGAGGAAGGTAGTAGCCTATCTTTTCTGGTAGGCTAAAAATGGGGGTTGGGGACCAGGGGTGTGTGTATAAAAAATAAATGTATGGTATATGAGGTATCTGACTCTGGTGGGGATGGGGGGTAGGTGTGAGACAAGGCTTCAGCATTTGTGTAGCGGCTATTCTGCAGAGTAGTGTGTGTATAATTGGCTACTGTATCATGAATAATTGTGACCCTGGACCACAAAACCAGTCTATGTGTATTTTTTTAAAATTGAGATTCATACATCATCCGAAAGCTGAATAAATAAGCTTTCCATTGATGTATGGTTTGTTAGGATAGGACAATATTTGGACGTTGCAACTATTTGAAAATCTGGAATCTGAGGGTGCAGAAAAATCGAAATATTGAGAAAATCGCCTTTAAACTTGTCCATTTCTATTGGCAATAGTGCTGCATTCACTCACAAAAATAATTTTTTTATATATTTAACTTGGGAAATTTACAAAATATCTTAATGGAACAGGATCTTTACTTAATATCCTAATGATTTTTGGCATAAAAGAAAAATCTATAATTTTGACCCATACAATGTTTTGTTGGCTATTGCCACAAATATACCTGTGCAACATAAGACTGGTTTTGTGATCCAGGGTCACAATTGTGTAATTGGAAAGAAGGATGCTATGTGATTATGTAGATTTAACTCTGCCTTTTAGATTGAGGCAAGGGTGGTGGTGGAAGAGGGACATTGTCAGGATGACGAGGAGGATGTCAGTCGAAATTCAAGCAAGAAAAGGGCCAGAACAGGAGCTGCAAAGTACAGTACAAAATTCAGTAGTGCCTGGAGTACAGAGTGGCCTTTTATAAAACCTGGCACCACCCAGCACCATTTCTGGTGTGACATCTGCAGGCGCGAGCTGGAGTGTGGTCATCAAGGCAGAGCGGATGTGCAGAGGCACATCACCAGTGACGGTCACATAAAAAAACAGAAAAGTCTTGAAAGCTCCCAGAGAATACACAGTTTATTTTGTTCAAGAACTGATGAACTGAAACTTGAGACTCAGGTGATTAGTAAATTAAGATCCATGCAAGTGCTCACATAGGCTTCAGATGTTCAACTTCAGATGTTAAATTACATATTTTTATGTATTATATATATTTAATGTACTAAAGATAACTATATTATGTTTCTCATTTTGCAGACTAGGAGGGCAGAGATCAAGGTTGCGGTGGCCATGGTCAACCATAATATTCCGTTAGCATTCGCTGATCATCTTAGTCCTCTTTTCAGGGAGTGTTTTCCAGATTCAAAAATTGCAAAGAAATATTCCTCAGCGAGAACCAAAACATCGGCCATCATTAATGGGGCAGTCAGTCCCTATCTTTTGTCTGAGCTTGTGAAATGCTTAAGGGAGAAGCCTTTCAGTCTCTCAACAGATGGGTCCAATGACACAGGTGACATTTAATTATTTCTCTTGGGTACCTTTTGCAACTAACTTTGGCCTGACTTAACTATATTATTGTGAATTCAGGGAAGGAGAAAATGAATCCCATTACTATAAAGACCTTTGACAAGAATGGGGTGGTCCACCGATTCCTGGACATGGGGGTAACAGAAGGAGAGCATTGTGGCACTGCAGCAACCATTTTTGCCAAGATCGACTCAGTGTTGAAGAAGCACTCAATACCGTGGACTAATTGCATTTCCCTTTCTGTGGACAATGCCAGTGTGAATGTGGGAGACAGAAACTCCATAAAAACAAGGGTTTTGAAAGAAAACCCCTCCTTGTTCACATTGGGCTGCCCGTGCCACATAGTACACAATAATGCATCTGCGCCTGGTGCAGTGTACACTGAGGTAAATACTGAAATTAGTCCCAGACATGTATTACAAAAATGTACTCCAAAGGAAAATATTTATTTACATACAGCATTTGCATGCTTTCTGGGAACTGTGTTAATATCTGCCTTTAAAAAAATAGATCACAGGGTTTGATATTGAAGACATGGCTGTGGATGTGGGCTATTGGTTCAAGAGCAGCACCAAACGGAAGAATAAACTTGATGGTAACTCAGCCACCTCATTTATGATGTAATTTTTAACTACATTTCAGTAATTGTTGCTAAAGAGGGGCCATTTGACCAAAACAGACCATTTCAATACCCAGCCTAAATGTAATGGGTAATAGGACTGTAAAATTGTATTTGAGCTTATCGATAAATCTAAGTAGAATACATTTATTTTAACATCAAAGACAAGGTATAATACGTAATTCATCCTTTCTACAATCCCTTTAAATACATTGAACTGCTCATTTGCATTAATCAATGGTTTATCATTTCAGAGTTTTGTGTGTTCTGTGACACGACTTACATGGAGACGCTGCTTCATGTGAGCACACGGTGGCTGAGTCTGGAGCAGGTTGTGACCCGTATTCTACGCCTATATGCTGCACTCAGGAGTTATTTTGGAAGCTGCAGTAAGTATTGACCTAGTGTATGCTTAATAAACCTATTGGCAGAATATCACTTTCTATGGAACCCTATCCTGAGTAAAGTATAACATTACAAGATGTACAAGAAGGGATCAATGAATTTCATTGAGTAAAAGTTCATTTTTCATTCAATAACTTAATTCAATGTTGCATTGATTCATTATACACAATGTGAAATATGTCAATATGTCAAATATGTCAGGTTTTAAAACATAATTGAGTATCTCAGAAAATTAGAATATTATGAAGCAATCATTATTGCTAATTAACTCAAATGAGCATAAATGCAAAAGTTTTCTGAGTCTTGACATTCTCTGATTAGACTTCAGAATTATTGAACTAGCCTAAATTAACTTTTCATCAATGTTCCAATTAATAATTACTTAGTTTCCTATTGATATTTTTGCTTTTGCCTGTGTATTTCTACTTCCAGATGAGAAACAAGCAAGGTGCGTCCGATTGCGTGTGCTGTTTGATGATCCAATGACTGAAATTCACCTGCTCTTTTATCAGTCCACACTGATCATCTTTACAAACTTCAACCTTCTCTTCCAACGTCAAGACCCCTCTGTCTACCTACTACATGACCAAGTATGTAACACTCAATGTTGCAAGTAGTTAATATTACAGATTATTACATGGGACTTGAATCTTTATTTCTGAGCCATCCCAGTGTTGCTTTGCTTAAAAGTAAGTAGAATAACATTTTTGTGTTTTTTGTTTACTAAAGATCAGGTTTTTCATAAAGAAACTGATGTCAAAATTCCTGAAGCAGGAGCTTTCGAACAGTTGATGTGGTCAGTGTGGACATCATGAATGAAGAGAACCAACTCCCAGGTCAGTATGAGGGCACAAAATACAGTTATCTTAATACTTTGTTGGCTGGTCTTAAGTTGCTCTTGGTGATCAATTGTGTATTCTGTGATGCCTGTAGATTCACAGCTTGGCATCGGCTTCACAACCAGAACCACCTTGAACAGACTCATTGAAGCTGGTCATGTCTCCCCTGAGGCTGTTAAGAAGTTCCACATGGCAGCAAGAAGTTTCTTCATAAGATCAGTGGAGTATGCCTTGGCCAAGTTGCCTCTGAATGACCAAGTGCTGCAGTATGCCAAGTTTGTGGACTTCAAGCAGAAAACGGATGTTGCTGTGGATTATGTGCAGTACTTTGTTCAAAGGTATCCATCCTACCATCATTATAGTGGAGAAAAGGTGGAATAAGTTTAGGAGTTGGTATACAAGTGATGGTTCATTCTGTTTCTCTAATGTTTAGGTTCAACCATCTCCTGCCATATGACGAGCTGAGGGAACAGGACCACTTAAATGATGAATTCCTGGAGTACCAGATGATGGAAGAAAAAGACATCCCTGATGCTATCTGGAGAGATGCTGTTGTCAGAGAGAGTGCACATGGAGAGTACCACCGGATGGATCGAATTTGGGCCTATCTCAGCACTGTGAAGAACCGCATAAGTGGAAGCCTACAATTCCCAAGACTGGTAACAGTTGCACAGCTAGTGTTGGTTCTGCCACATTCTAACGCTGATGCTGAACGTACCTTCTCTGTGGTTGGACTTAACAAGACCGACACACGGAATAAACTGTCTCTTGATGGCACACTTTCATCCATTATGTCTATCAAAATGAGTGACATTGAGCCCTGCTACAAATATGAGCCCCCTGCTCAGATTATAAAAGATGCTAAGTCTGCCACAACCCGTTACAACAGGCCAAACGTCAGTGATTAAGAGAAACCATGCGAAATTTTGACATGGTCTCATATTCAGTTTATTGTTGTAAAGACAATTGTAAAGTGACAAACACTTGTAAATACTTTTTGTTAGCACCTTATAAATAAATGAAGGTTTTCAAGAAACTTTCCCACTATTTTTTTCCCAGTAAAATTAGCCAAAGCAAAATTATGACAGACAGGAGGGTAATGGACCATTATAAGGGCCCAATGTATAGTAATTTCTTGAATATGCACCATGCATCAACCTCAGGTCAGTGTTTTATGCAAACAAAAAACAAAACCATGTATTAACCTCAGTTTACTAACACAACCTATTGTGTTAGTAAACGATAAAGTAGAATAGATGCAATGCCATGTATAGTCCTCACCCATGCATTAACCTCATAGAATATGACCTTAGTTAATCAACCATACTTTATTCAGGGGAGCTTGATGAACTTACAGCTCTCTTTCAGCAATGCCCTGATCATAACAATCACATAATAAATCAAATAGTCAAAGTAACAGTGAACAAAAAGAAACTTATCAAAACAAAAACATCAAACATTGGGAAATTAATGTAGTCGGTGTAGGTTAAAATGTCCAGTATGGCCGCTGCATGCGCATATTTGGGCGGAGAAATCTCACTCCAGCCAAATCACCAAAGTTGGCAACCCTGCACTCATCATAAAATACACGTATAAGTTACCATGTGCACTAAAGCTAAAGTTCCAACCGGTATATTTCAAGTTTACATCGCCCTGATGTGAACACCTCTCTCGGTCCAGTAGATGCAGACTGAGAAACGAGCGCAAAAGTTCAGTATTTGACCACCACTCTAGCCTCTATCCAATTCGCTCCGTGCACAAAATGGCGAGGGAAAATTCACATATTTTTATTTCTAATTCTAACATTATTGTGTTTATTTATTAAAAGGAGGGCAAATATCTAGAAAGTAGGAAAAAACTGTAAGAAACGTAAAAGTAATATTTGTAACCAACAAATCCCCTCAGTCTGCTGACACAGATGAAATGAGCTTTAAGTGTCAATTTACAGGAGATCTGAAGACATCAGCATAATAATGAGGTGAAAACAGAACTATTGTCATGAAATAAAGAGTGTATTCAGCAGATCTGTTAATATTGATGAGCCTCAGACTATCAACACTCATTCAACAAGCCATTCAGGATCATCAGCAGATCATCTCACTTTATTCTGAGTGTTTAAAGAACACATGAAGACCCACACTGGAGAAAAGCCGTTCATGTGTAAACGGTGTGAAAAGAGATTCTCGAGGAAACAATATCTTATGCTTCACATGAAGACCCACACCGGAGAGAAGCTGTTCACATGTGATCAATGTGAGAAGAGTTTCACAGTCAAAAAACTTCTTGATGTTCACATGAAAGTTCATACTGGAGAGAAGCTGCACGCATGTGATCAGTGCGAGAAAACATTTCTTGGGTCATCGCACCTTAAGAGACACAAGAGGATCCACACCGGAGAGAAGCCTTATGAATGCGACCAGTGTGGGAAATGTTTCTCATACAAACAAAGTCTTGATGTTCACATGAGAGTTCACACTGGAGAGAAGCCGATCACATGCGACCAGTGTGGGAAACATTTCTCATACAAAGAAAGTCTTAATGTTCACATGAGGATCCACACTGGAGAGAAGCCGTTCACATGTGATAAATGCGGGAAAACATTTATCTGTGCATCAAACATGAAGACACACCTGACAGTTCATACGAAGGAGAAGCCACATTCATGTTCTGAATGTGGAAATAGTTTTTCACTGCTGCAAATTTTACATAAACATCAGAAAATACACACTGGTGTGAGAGAGTACATGTGCTTTGAGTGTGAGAAGACTTTTACAACTGCAAGCAATTTAAAAGTGCACCAGAGAATTCACACTGGAGAAAAACCTTACAAGTGTCCACACTGTGACAAGAGATTCAATCAGTCATCATATCTGAGATCACATGAGAGGATCCACACTGGAGAAAAGCTTCACATGTAATCAGTGTGTAGCAAGTTTCTCTTTTAAAAGTCACCTGAAGCTACACATGAAGGTCCATACAGTGGAGAAACCACTTAGCTGCGTTTATACTCAAGTCTTAATGCACAGATCCGATGGTTTGACCATATCTTTTTGTTTTTTTGTTGATAGCTTTACTATGCATGTGATAGATCCTCTGATTAAACTGATTTATAATTCACGTCAGGTGGTCATGATTACTTGACAGAATAGATAAGTTAACCACTGTCACGGATGTTCTGCAGTGTGAAGTCTGAACCGAAATAAATAAAGGTAATTTTCGTTTGGTATTTTATAGAGATGCACTGATGTCAAGTCATCTTCATTTATATAGTGCTTTTAAGACATTTTAAGACTTTCAGCTTTACAGAGATAAAAGGAAATTAAAGTAACGGAGATTGTTTTGGTTGTACAGCAGCTCTAGAATAAAGGTATTGTCCAGCTAAAGTTAGTTTTTGATTTATTCACTTCTGATCATTAGTTATTAACTTAGGGGCCACTTACACGACACAGTTTCAACTGAAAACAGAAAACTTAAAATGTGCTCTGGCCTTTCATTTGCACAACAACGGTGTTTGGTGGCTCAATTTACAGATGCCACAATTTATAAAACTGAAATTCTGTCTTTTGAAAATTCAAGATATTTTGATGAATGTGGGTAACCAAACAGTTGCTGGTCCCCTGTGACTTCCATAGTATATATTTTCCCCACTATGGAAGTCAATGGGGATCAGCAACTGTCTGGTTACCCACATTCGTCAAAATATCTTTGTGTTCAGCACAAGAAAGAAAATAATACAGGTTTGGAACAAATAAACACAAACTGTTTTTATGTAAACCTTGTGAGTATATAATTGACAGTATTAGCGCGATAAGACTCAAAAAATAACTCAGTCCAGTATCCAGGCGCTGTTTGAGAGGCTTCTAGTGCCTGTGCGCTTCGGGAGTATGCGCTCAGAAATGCCCTTGACCCGATTCTTGATCAGAATGCGAATGAAATGTTTAACAGGCAAGGCTTTAAAGCATATACAAATAATGAACTTTTGTGAATTGCAGTGTCTCATGAGTGTAACTCTATGTTTTGTTAGCATGTGAGTGAATGTACGTTGCGTTTAGGGCTGTCACGGTAACTGCAATATTGTAGTGTTACTTACAAGCTAACCGCAGAGAAATGCAAGTTACCGCAGCAAGTTTTTTCTTTTTTCATAAGGCTATAGCCTTCTTGTTTTGAACTTCGTGCATATAAAGATAAATATTTGAAAGATAAGTATTGCATGTTAAATAAATTAATAATGATAACAAGACTGTACAGAGGCTTCGTGGATTTGCACTTAAGCCTAAACAGACAGTGAATGAGAGAGATCTACTGTATAAAGGCCACCAGGGCACCATACAGACTTTATCAAAGAATTTGGTGATTTTTTTATCGTAGTTAGTACCCAGCAAACATTTGGACGTTTAATGACCGTTGAAAAGACGTCCGTCCGAGACGTCCCGTCATGGTTGAAAAATAGTTCCAAAATGAAAGTTGAACCGACGTCTTTGACGTCGTCTGGCCGTGAATTCCCCGTCTTTTCTGCGCGTCCATGGACGTCTAAATGGGTTTATTTTTTTTAATTTTTTTTCTGGATGTTTATAAGATATTATATATATATATATAAAATCCTGCCTATAAAATAATCACACCCATATTGTGTAACATCGTGAAAGGCAATCATTTAGGCTATTTTACACATCTGAACTTGACCAAGGTTCTAAAAAGGTCCAAAATCGGTCCGGTCAGACCTGAACGTCTATAAACCCGTTTAATCAGGTGTAGATCAAAACATTATTTGTGGACTGAAGCAAAAAAGTGCTATAATTAAGCACAACATTTTACTGTGAATATTACATTTGAAATGTCTTCCAGTTGTTAGAAATAGTACAATGTGGTAAATTCTGTGGTAATTGCATTTTCTCTAACAGATTCACATTAAGGTTAAGCAGACATTAATCAAACCAGAATATAACAAAAGTACAGGAACAGTCAACACATTCTATTCTTAGAGTCTTTCTATAATATGCCATCATTGATGAATAGAAGTCAGAGCTGTGGCAGTACAAGTTTCAGTTACTAAAGTCTTGCTATACTGTTAAACAGCCATAAATAAAAGTTTTTAGAGTCTATGAAGTTTATGGCTTTATGGTTTTTGTTTTGTTTATGGCTCATTTTTTAAATCCACCACCCCAAGCTGTTCCTGGAGCGTTCTTCAGGTGTTCCTCCACTGCTGCATCAATGTCTGAGTCTGAAGCATTTGGGCTCCACCTCATCACAGCATCTGAGGAAAGAGAATATGGTTTAAAAAATAAATAAAGGCTAATTTCTAGGTAAATTATGTACTTTTTTTTGTGAAAATGTTGGAAAATAACCATGTTATTTTACCGCATAATAATCTTATGCCAATAAAAGATGTTCTGCATTAAATGTGTTCGAATAGTGAAAAAAACAAAAAAAACAGCATTTGCCCTCTTCAATACTGAGCCCTTAAGAAAGACCCTTCACTAGGTGTGTAACTGTAAAAGTGAAAAGGACATTTCTGATAAAGACAGGTGGTCTTTTAAAGAATGTCCCCTGAATAGATAAAAGTTAACAATAAAAATTACATTAATATTAGACAAGGAACAAGAGATTTTTTTTTATGTCATAAGGCCAAAATTACCTCGTACAAAGCGTCCGTATAGCGTTGAATGACTTTTTGAATTTGGCCACCACACCTCATATTGAAAATCGCCATTTAAAGCATTTGACATGATTCTGTGAAAGAAATTACACAGGATTACTTCACCTCAAAAAAAAATTCCAAGTAAAGGTCAATTCAGGGGAGACTGAATTGACAAGAAAAAAAAGAAATCCAAGTAAAGGTCAATTTAGGGGAGACAGTGGTATCAATAATCATTCAATACTTGGTTAAATACTTGTACTTCTAACAAAGGTTGACAACAAACTCCAAATAAGCCAGTGTTTTAAACACACCATATATAGTTAGTTACATTTTATTTCTTTGTCATGCCAAAGACACCACAAACTCATTTAGCAAACATCTTCCGGTCGCATATACAAGTCATTCGGAGAAATACATGAATACAAATATATACATACACATATACACACACACACAGCATTACAAACAAATTCTCATTACAGATCATCTCAATAAAGAGCTTTCTCAAGATAATTGGCTAATTTATATGTTTCACATGTGAACAGCCAGCTCAGTCTTTGAGCATCATCCATTACCAAATCAATCTCTGATTTTATCTTACAAAACAAAAAAATCACGCTGTTCACAATAATTAGAAATATATAATATTTCTTACTTTCAGTTGACATGGGGTAAGCGCTCCTTGAGGGTCTGGTGCCAGCTATTTCAAAATGTAAAGATTTGTAAAATGTAAATTCAATTTTGGATAGGACAACCCCATGGCTGGAAAAGACCATTAACATACATACCCGACACTTCTGTGCTCTCTCCCGAATGCAGCGGTCAAGAGGCAAGACAACATTAAGAAGATTCCTGAATTCTACGTGTGACAGATGGCTGTTCGTTATGTGACCCTGAAAGAAAAATTGCAACTTCATGTAATTTCGTCAAGTACAACAAACTAAATCACGTTTTAAAAATTTCACTGAAGTGATTACAAAATTGGTAATCTTAGAGTATGGTTAGAGAGCAACTTTGTAACAGAGCAAACCTAAGCCATTAACTGCCTTAATATAGAGAGCACATAAACTGCCCTCCAAGTTACAATAATACACTCACAATACATTCCAAATATGATCAAAAACTGAAGATTCGTTCTTTGCATACAGACAGGATTTATATTCATTATGCAAAAAGGCACGGCCATAAAGCTTAATTTAAAGCTGAGGCCATAGGAATCAGGTAAAGTCAGTCTCCTTGATACTTGCCTATTTTCATTGTGCATTAACCTCACCTGCACAAATAGTTTATTTTATGGTAGTGTAAGATATAAACAGTAAATCACAGAAACGTTTTGGGATATTATGTTAACATTTATGAAAAACACCTCCTGACTGAAATATCCGAAATGGTCCGAACTAATAAAAGGTCCGTAAGTGTAACAGGTCAAAGAATGACAAATATTTTTGCAACTTTTAAACTTTTATTTTCTATTGTTTGTGGTTTATTTCACCAAAATATGTACTGTTCAGTTATGTCATGGTAGCTTATAGGTACTGGGAGAGTCATTTGTTGTGTATGTACTATTGGATGTGAGGTCATATACAGAATTTTCGCGTTCTTTTCTCAGTCTGCATTCTACGTGATTGAGAGAGGAATGTGTTCACGTCAGCGCAATGTAAAATTGAGATATACCTGTTCAAACTTTAGTTTTAATGCACATGGTAACTAGTATGTGTCATTTATAATGAGTGCAGTTACATTTAATCGAGATGTGTCGAGAACTTTGCTGTTTTGAGAGTTTGAGAAATTGCTAACATAGCTAACCTCGTGTTCTGTAGCTGTATGTTAGCGATCGTCATTCTATCCTCGTGTCACAGCCCACATGTTTCAGTTATCCTTTTTCTTATGTTAGGCTGATTCTGATTTGAGGATCGAATCCTGAACTTTTGCTCTCTTTGAAATTGAACAGGTATGTACTCCCAATACCAGGTTATGGATATAATGTGTTCATTTAAAAAGTTTTCTTGTATTGATTAATGTTCAATGGCACTGAAAAGGCCCAGATGTGGAGCATGAACATGTTGCTTCGCGCATATTACTGTATGTATGTGTTAACTATTGAAAAGATAGCTTATTTCATGTTGCATAATGTTAATGTAAGAGCTAAAAGCCCAGAGTGGAGAATAGAGATAACATGCAATATGACACATACACATTATATATATATGAGCCTAATGTGATGTGTTTATTTTCTCTAATTGTTATTTTGTATTTTATTTTCTGATTTTTGAATGTGATTAAATGTTCAGTCTGCATTCTACGTGATTGAGAGAGGCTGATTCTGATTTGAGGATCGAATCCTGAACTTTTGCTCTCTTTGAAATTGAACAGTTGAACCGAATAAAGTGCCTTGAGGAAAGTCAGTGTCCTGTCATCAGTGCACCAGAACACAACGCAGTAGTCGGCGAAGAGCAGACCACGCCGGCTACATTGGTGCCGTGACCCGGATATCTCCGCTTCAGATCATCGCCAGGGTGATCGCCGGTGGTTGCTGTGACGAGTAGGAATCTATTTGGGACATTGACAAGTATAAGGGCTGATATTAATGTGTAAATTGTAACTTTTAATTGCCTCTATCTCAGCTCGTATCTTTTTACCTTGTTTTTTTTGCATCCCATATTCACATGTACTAGTAATTCACATATTATTATCATAGTCTATCACATTACAACTTTTTTTTCAAAAATGACTGATGGCAAGCATGTGCAGACACCACTTAGTGTTGGGGATGCAGCGGGAGTAAGCCTAGGGAGGGGTAGGTTTATGAGTAGGGTGGAGAGCACGCCGGTTAGAGGTGCTGGTGTACTTGGCCGACCTGTACTCTCGTCCACACGCTTACGCACTGATGAACATTCTCCTGCACCACACATGCGTAGCTTAGGAGATGCTCCAGACATTGGGAGTGGCGTTGATTCAGTGGGCCGTCCTGCATTCTCATATACTTACACGAATACAGATGAATATTCTCTACGTCAGCCCGTGTCTAGTCCAGATGTGAGTTCCGCAGACCTAGGGAATCTCATCTCACAGTTAGCTCACGAAATAGGAGAGAACATTGCTAGCCAACTACAGAGATCTGTTGGTAGTGCAGAGAACCAAACCACTCCTACACCTAGCCTGAACTTAGGATATGAACAGTCTGACTTGAACATGACTGGAGTTAAGTTAGTTAAAAAGACACATGTCAAAGAGCCGCCGTACTTCGTAAAAAAAGAAGCAGGATGAACTATATACATATCCTATATTGGATATTAACATCCAATAGTGTAAATCGCGGCAGCAGCTTTAGGTTGGTAGTCCAAAGGCATTGTTGTTTATCTTTACTTCCGGGGTTTTTCCCACCGAAGCCTCAATTTCGATTTCAAAATGGCGGCTGAGTGAAATCAGCGTATAGCGTAGCTATAATCAAAATAGTGCTTAACTACTCTGGCCATTACATAAACAAACCTCATCTTGTTGCCTGACCTTCTGTATGATCATAATATAACCATAATTCTATATTTTGACAAACAATATTGAGCGCATGACCATTATGAGTGTTGCATAGAAATTATCCCAAAAATATTTTGCTATCATTTTTGAAAGTTACGTTCTGCAGCTTTCATATTTATTGAATATTTTTTTTATTGAAGGTTTGAAGATCCTAACACATCGTTTTGGTTTCGTGTACTCAAGGGTGTGTATCTTACAAAGTCATAAATCCAAGTGTTTTCCTACACTATACCCTGAGGACGATATTAAATATAAAGCCCCTGGACGATATATAGTCACCGATCATATAAAATGGAAGAGCTTGGAAAGCTTTTCTTGAAATGTTTCGATACTGCTCAAGACGCTAACCTTACTCTAGCTAGTTCTAGTGGCATAAGGAGAGAGGAGCTTTTCGCGTCTCAAACTTGTGAAGAACTATCTACGGTTGACAATGTCAGAAGATCGTGGCGGAAAGAGTTGTATTTTCCACATCTCCAGTTCGTATGGGTTTAGAGTCAAACTCTTTCCTAGGGAATTTCACAGTAGGATCATATCCTTCACTTTGTCTGTGATGAATTGAATGGTTTCTAGATAATACGTGGATGTAGGGCTGGGCGTATCTCATGAGAATACGTGTGTTTTTTTACGTAAAGTTGTTCTACCACACGTACATTTATTTATGTTTTATACACACAGAAACGTATAATACTGACGTATTGACAGCACAAAAACGTAATTTATTTACGTATTAACAACTTTACCGACGTACAAATTGTACGTATTCCTATTTAATTTATGCATATTAAAATCATGGCATTAATGTTTTGACTGTATTGCATTCAATTGTCTTATCAATTCAATTTTCAGTCGCATTTATTAATACAGTTTAACGTTACTCATATAATAACGTTACTCATAAATAATAACATTTCGGTTCGTGCCTTCTGCTGCAAACTCGTTTTGGAGGATTAGCCTACATGGTGTTACACAAGAATACACTTTAAAACCTTAAAAATACCTTCTGTAATATTTGGTTTATTTACCGTGAGACACAAAGGCATTTTCTCTATAGACCCATAATACACTAAAACACAACATAAATTCACAACAGACATCAATTTTATTAGCTTGATGTTATCCATTTATTTAGAATCCATACGTTGTTTGCAAAATTCAGCCCTTTATCCAGTGATCTTCATCTCAATTTCTCAGCAGAGACCGTAAACGTCAAATCCCGCGCTCGTGGTGAATTCAAAATTCAAATAAAAAAATTGCGCCCGAAGCTTTACGACATGTTTTACGGCAGTGATATCAAACGCTAGCCGTTTCTCAATGTCAAGGAAG
>FLSR01004884.1:9926527-9937017 GCA_900092035.1 Leuciscus waleckii
TGGCTCAAACTATCTTTTAATGCTATATTGTTAATAAAACTGCCATTTCCCTACACATATGTCCATTACGTTTTATCCTTTTAATATTGGGTATGTTTAGGTGTGGGAGTAGGGTTAAGTGATCTTACATTTATAATCTATAAAATGGTAAAAGGGAAATTACACAGATATCTTGATATGTAATATTTGTAAATAGTTTAGTTTTTTTAGCTGTAAAAACATAATAATGTTACGTTTAAACGTTGCAGATACGTCCATATTATACGTTTCAGCATATATCCAAACGTGCAAAAAAGTACGTTTTCTATCTTTGAAAATGAGACCAGGCTGTAAAACGAGAAGCAGAAGGTGATTGCAGTGTATATGGTGTAAATATTGACTGTATATGAAACAAACAATTAAATTTGGCCATTCACAGTATAGACAATGTCGTACTTCTCTAGGGGACAATACACATTTTTGTGAATGTTTTAATGTTTTCGGTCTGTCCAAACTCAGTGCCATAAGAGTTTTTTTCATAACCTTTTAACAAAACTATGACGTGCATAAGCTCACGCCTCTGCACATCATAGTTTTGTTTAAAAGGTTATGAATGTAAAGCATGGTGGTCATATTCAGCGCTAGCAGTGAAGTGTGTGTGGACTATAAATATCACACATCTAAACCTCCAGAGTCACAGTAAGCAGTGGAGATTCTCTCTTTCAGCTCATCTCAAGGTAATTACACACGTCTATCTAATTTCGAGCTGTGATGTTAGTGTACAGTATTAAGAATTATAGTGAAACTGAAAGATAAATCTGTATTGTATAAGATTGATCACAACAAATGTAACATTTTACTCAGATTATCTATATTGTTTTCAATAGATGTTTGGAAAAACAAACACATTTAATGCATGGCAGGATTATATCCGGACCGTCACAAACTGCAAAAGAAGGACAAAACAAGAAAGAAAGAGACAAATGTTAAGCAAACATGACATGATACAACCTGATCAACCAAAGATTAAAGAGACACTAGTGAGACAGAAAAGCATTAATAGTGGGAAACCCAACTGTGAGTATATATGATGTTCAATATCAAATATGTATTTCATCATCAGCAGAGTTTCATATTCTGTGTGAATGTGTAAAGTTAATTTAAAACTCATTTCATATGACTTTAATCAGATCTTTGTGTTTGTCTTTCTCAGTTTCTGATAATGAGGGCAGATTTGAGGTAAGAGATGGTCTATAAAGAGATCAAATAGAAACTGTGTAGAAATTATGCTCAAATCTCATGTTTTTTCTTTTTCTTTTTAGAACGCAGCAGTTCATTTCATCAAACTAGCAAAATATTCTTTATTGCTTGACTATACAATGAATGTATTATGTCTGTTAACAATATCTATTATGTATATATTTATAATATTACCAAGTTATGTAATATTACGTTAAAAAAAAGTCTAATTAAGACAGGTAGTGTTACAGTAAATAAGGTCCTGAGTTCTTTTGAATCACCAAATTTAAATATTAAAACGACAAAAAATTTAATAAAATTCAATACATTCATTTTTTCATTTAATTTCTATTCTGTATTATTTTCAACAATTTCTTTATTGTGTTTTTTATTTTTTTATTGTGAGATATATATATAAATAATATCAATGACTATTGTTTACAGGTATACAGTAATCACTGTGTAATCATTGTTTTACTGCTGTAATGTTTGTCACGAGATGCACACACAAAAAGGTAAGGTCCAAGTGCAGTTTAATGGGGTAATCCGTAATCACAATCCAGCCAGGCAAAAGGTCAAAATCCATACAAAGACAGTCCAAAACAAGAAACGAACACAGAAGTTGTGTGTGTGTGTGTGTGTGTGTGTGTGTGTGTGTGTGTGTCAGGTCACATTACTGTGTGTGTGTGGACGGTGTATGGCAGTGAATAAAAGTGTCCAGTAAAGCATAATGATATGCGGGGCCTCACACACAGAGCCTAGGGGCCCGAGAGTTTTCATAACTTTGCTGATTTATAATAATCTAAATTAACATAATTTTTCATTTCCCATTTCCATGTTTATTTTTTTCTAGTAACTTAATTCCAAACTGAACGGACAGGCTGAGGTACTACAGCTCTCACAACTGCAGCTCCCACCTGTAAGAATAAACAAAGTATTTATTTTCTAAATCACTGTGTGAAAACTTGTTGCTATTGTGATCTTAATCCTAATTTTAAATTAATTTAACAATTTGATCAAATTATAGTCTGTAATCCTGTGGTTTGCTTATGTGAGACATTAATGAGTAGAACAATATGATTCTGTATGTGAGGTCGATCTACTGTACCTTCTGTACCTGCAGGGATAGTGGCTTTCCGTATCTCAACATCGTAGCAAAGTGCTCACAGTTGCTGTAAATCACATTGTATGGATGTCTCTCTCCCACACGGCTCAGTGCTTCTTTCACAATATCTTTAATGGGACGAGGATCATAGTCATCATCCAGAAGATTGTTGAAACGGTATTTATCTTCGCCAACCACATCCTTAAGTTTCTCTCTCTTCACGGTGGACTTGCCTTTTCTCCCACAGCAGGACATAGCGTTGGCACGCCCGGCGGAGAAAGAAATGTAAAATAAAGACAATCATGACTCGTGAGACTTGAATGTAATAAATGTTTCAGATTCAGTAAAAGTTCAGCTCAGTTGAGCATGTGCACGGTTACTTCCTGGTGTTCAATAAGCCAGCTTGGGCATTTCCTGTTAGCTGTCGTTCTGGACTCGCTGTAAATCCACACAAAACCATCAATGGTTGATCTTTTAATGCTGTATTTATATTGTAATGCAGTTAGCACACGTACGGTATTTGCCAATAAACCAGATTTATGATTGCAATAAAAACGAAGCTAACGGGAACGCTGGAATAAGAAACACGTCTGTAATTGGATACGCACACGCAACGCTTTTCCACGACTTCAAATGTTACTTTTAATGCGATGATCAAAACATTATTTCCTCGTCCATCTGAGATCGTAAAACCGAACGTTTCAAGATGTAGCAACAATGGGTTGTACATTAATATTAATATTAGCTCAAATTATCTATAGGGAATTTTAATAATCATGAATATGATTAATATTTTGCATATTACAGTTATATTAATTTATCGCAGCTGAACTAGATTGATATATGAATGATTACCATAACGGGTTATGGTTCGTCATTAATACATCAAGTCTTATTTCAGCTCGAAGTTATGGGATAACTTTAATGGAATTAAATTAATCAAACAATCTGTTTGTCCAGCAAACATTACATGTAGGATTAACTTAACTCTCAAGGAAAATTATCCTTCTTACAAACACAAGAAAGAGTATCTTTTCCAGGCCTTGAAAAAAACAACTCTCTGTGTTTGTAAAATTAGGTTACTTAAATCGTACCAAGATAAAGCATATAGCTACCCAGCAAACATTTGGACGTTTAATGACCGTTGAAAAGACGTCCGACAGAGACGTCCCGTCATGGTTGAAAAATAGTTCCAAAATGAAAGTTGGACCGACGTCTTTGACGTCGTCTGGCCGTGAATTCCACGTCTTTTCTGCGCGTCCCTGGACGTCTAAATGGGTTTATTTTTTTAGTTCTTCTGGATGTTTATAAGAATATATATATATAATCCTGCATATAAAATAATCACACCCATATTGTGTAACATCGTGAAAGGCAATCATTTAAGCTATTTTTACACATCTGAACTTGACAAGGTTCTAAAAAGGTCCAAAATCGGTCCGGTCAGACCTGAACGTCTATAAAACCGTTTAATCACGTGTACATCAACACATTATTTGTGGACTGAAGCAAAAAATAGTGCTATAATTTAGCACAACATTTTATTGTGAATATTACATTTGAATGTCTTCCAGTTGTTAGATATAATACAATGTGGTAAATTCTGTGGTAATGGCATTTTCTCTAACAGTTTCACATTAAGGTTAAGCAGACATTAATCAAACCAGAATATAACAAAAGTACAGGAACAGTCAACGCATTCTATTCTTAGAGTCTTTCTATAATATTCCATCATTGAGGAATAGAAGTCAGAGCTGTGGCAGTACTAAGTTTCAGTTACTAACAGTCTTGCATTACTGTTAAACAGCCATAAATAAAAGTTTTTAGAGTCTATGAAGTTTATAGTTTTTGTTTTGTTTATGGCTCATTTTATAAATCTGTTCCTGGAGCGTTCTTCAGGTGTTCCTCCACTGATGCATCAATGTCTGAGTCTGGAGCATTTGGGCTCCACCTCATCACAGCATCTGAGGGAAGAGAATATGGTTAAAAAGAAAAGAAAAAAAAAGGCTAATTTCTAGGTAAATGACGTACTTTTTTTGAAAATGTCGGAAAAAAAACATGTTATTTTACTGCATAATAATCTTATGCCAATAAAAGATGTTCTGCATTAAATGTGTTCGAATAGTGAAAAAAACTAAACAAAAAAAGCATTTACCCTCTTCAATACTGAGCCCTTAAGAAAGACCCTTCACTAGTGTGTAACTGTAAAAGCATTTGGCCCATCCCACATGGGATTACAAGACACCACAAACTTATTTAGCAAACATCTTCCGGTCGCATATACAAATCATTCAGAGAAATACATGAATACAAATATATACATGCACATATACACACACACACACACACACAGCATATACAAACAAATCCTCATCTACAGATCATCTCGATAAAGAGCTTTTTTCCTCTTCTCCCAGGCTCTCTCAAGATAATTGGCTAATTTATTTTTCACATGTGAACAGCCAGCTCAGTCTTTGAGCATCATCCATATTTACCAAATCAATCTCTGATTTTATCTTACAAAACAAAACAAAAAAAAATCACGCTGTTCACAATAATTAGAAATATATATCACACTGTTCACAATAATTAGAAATATATAATATTTCTTTCACTTTCAGTTGACATGGGGTAAGCGCTCCTTGAGAGTCTGGTGCCAGTTATTTCAAAATGTAAAGATTTGTAAAATGTAAATTTAATATTGGATAGGACAACCCCATGGCTGGAGAAGAGCATTAACACACATACCCTCACTTCTGTGCTCTCTCCCGAATGCAGCGGTCCAGAGGCAAGACAACATTAGGAAATTCTGTTAATGAAAACAAAACACACACAAACTTAAATAAGAGGGTAATTAAATAAAAACAGTAAACAATATTGTTTTATTTTAACTACTTTGTGGATGTAGCAAAGATTTAGACTTCTTGTAATCCAATTGGACATAGTCAACTATTGTGCCAACTAGCCATATAATAATCATTCACAATGACTAAATCCAAAGTAGCCAACCATGGTCCTCGAGAGCCACTCTCCTGCTTGTTTCCAAACTATCCCTGCCCTACTTCCTGCTGACTAATAATGGATCAGGTGTGCTGTCAGTCAGAAGCTGGAAGGGCAGGAATAGTTGGAAAACAAGCAGGGCAGTGGCTCTGGAGGACCAGGGTTGGCTACACCTGGTCTACATATTTTAAATTGTGAAGTGATAAGCTGCTGTTCAAATCTACACTTCACAGTGTAATACTGCATTAGTTACTATAAAATTAGCTGGCTGTACTTTAGCTTTTTCTTGAGCAATGACAGACATTATAGGCTCTATATTTGTAACTGTTATGAACAATTATTTAGAAAAATGTATGTTTGTCTGCTGTACGGCCAAGGCGGATGTACGGTACAGCAGGATTCATTCTTTGCATACAGACAGTATTTATATTCATTATGCAAAAAGGCACGGCCATAAAGCATTACTTAAGTATTTAAAGCTGAGGCCATAGGTGAGGAATCAGGTAAAGTTAGTCTCCTTCCTGATACTTGACTATTTTCATTGTGCATTAACCTCACCTGCACAAATAGTTGATTTTATGGTAGTGTAAGATATAAACACAGTAAATCACAGAAACGTTTTGGGATATTATGTTAACATTTATGCAAAACACCTCCTGACTCATGAAATAACCGAAATAGTCCGAACTAATAAACGGTCCGTAAGCAAAACGAGTAGCGCAGTTTCGTTCCGCTTTCATTTTTTTTTTACCATTCGCTGCTGGGCAAATGTTGCGGTCGCGCCAGCGCGACCTATAACAAAATTTGGTCTCACCGGCAGAAAAAAATTAGCCTGGTTCTACCAGACTCTCGTACATTTAATTTGTATTTGTAAACTCTTTGTAACCTAAAGAGTCTGTCCCCTCTCCATTGACAAGCGCTAACTTCATTGAAGGCGGATACTCTGTTGAAGCAGAGAATGTCTAATGTTACATTTAAATACAAAATGTACTTACCCAACAGCAGATTTTTAGTAATTCGGCAACACAATGCACCCTCAAATCCTGCTCGCCTCGTGGTTGCTATGCGTGGTTGCAGAGCCCGTCTGGTGGTTGTTGAAAAACGGGAAAATGGCTGCAATATCGCGAGATTTGCTACAACATCTCGGTGGCACAGTTTTGACCGGTAAAGCACGTCAGTACGTCTTTTAGTGTACGAACCTCTTAAAACTACTTGGGGCACTTAAATTATTATTGCAGTATCAACCAGTGTAAGCATAATTGCATATTTCATAAGGATTTCATAGAGGGTCATGATGGACTATAAATGCACGTGTAAAGGACGTCACCTACTGGACGTCCACTTAAAACGACTAAAATGCAGTGGCTTTGCAATCACTTAACCATACTGGGCACTTTGTGATTATAATTTATTTAAACAAGATAAAGTAAATATACTTTGTATACAAATCGTGTATTTCATATAAAGATAATTCCTGTTTTTTTCTGTCTTGCTAGACGTGTAACCTAAAGGACGTCAGTGGACGTCTATTCACAGCCTGACTAGACGTGTAAAAGACGTCAGTGGACGTCTTCACAACCTCTTAAAATCTAATTGGGCAATTAAATTAATTATTGCAGTATTAACCATGCAAGGATTAAGCACAGCTTTTGCATATTCCACAAGGATTTCATAGAGGGTCATGAATGCACGTGTAAAAGACGTCGCCAGGTGACGTCCTCTCACCCGATACACTATTTATTGAACTACACGTAGCTAAAAGTCAAAATAACAATTATAAATGCAACCCCAGAGAACTGTAGACATGTACAAATGTATCTGAATGCATTTTTAGGAAATGTTCGGTGTTACATATTTTTACCGATTTATGCCGTCCTACCGCGACTATTTTTGGCCAGGGACACGACGTTGCCGTCGGACCAATGTTTGCTGGGTAAGATCGACATTTCAGTGACTTCGTAGCAAGGGCAATTAAAACAGAGTCAGTCAAGGACATATGAATTTAATAATTGGACTAATACATCGAACTAAGGAATATATCAAACTACACATTACACACGGATTATATGTCTATGTACATAAAATACAGTTAAACAATACAAGATAACGAATAACAGTGAGAGAGAGAATAAAATGATCAGAATTAGAGAAAGATATTATCTTGCAAAATGGTTCTCTTGTGTTGGTTGAGGAAAGCAGAGTCCTGCGTGTGTCCTTAAGAGCAGCGTGCGTGTGTGCCCATCTCTCCCGGGCGAGCGAGGTCGCGGGAAATTCAAAGAGTCTCTTTCTTTGAGGTGAAGTTGCCGGGAATGATTCAGGCTAAGTTCATTCAGCTCGTGAATGAACAGAGGCGAATAGGAAAACGAAACTAGACTATAAAAAGAAATAAAAGAGAAGAAAAGAAAAGCAGGCCGAAGCCGGTCCGGACTTGGGTTTGGAGGAGGAAGAAGAGGAGGAGGTCAGGGCGATCGATGAAAAGAAGAGAAGAGAGAAATAAAATGAGAGAAGGTTTGGACTTTTTATCAGTGTCCCGTGTACGCCTCCTTTTTCGTGAAGGACAAATCAGCAGCAGGAAGATTGTCTTGGTGTGTTAATGCTGCCCGACCCTCGTGTGGAATCACGAGGGAGCAAAATATGATGCTCGGGTAATTAACACGCATGGAACCATAACGTTTATCACAGTCTCTTATCAAAAATCTCCTTCGTCGTGCAAAGGGGATTAAAACAATACTAAGGACGAATATTGACAAAGATAGCAACATAGAGATACATTATTTTGGTTGAACAAAGGCACTTTAAAATTACTTTACTGTAATCCAAAAACACAACTATTCTAATATCACACTGGTGAACATGCAATCACCCGGAACCCTCTTTATACAGTTGTAATAGTTGGTAAAATGAAATTTTACTAGTGGAAGTCCAAATATGGCAATGTGCGTGTGTGTGTGTGTGTGAGAATGTCGCGTTGGAATGTTGCGCTTCCGTTGTCTCTCTTGCATAGGGCTGGATGAGCTTGGTGGTAAAATTTTATGACCAATGGTCCATGAGATCGGATTATGGGATGCGATTCTACTGGGAGAACATTCTTCAAAAATACATGTAAGAGCCGACACTCGAAGATCATAACTATATGATCAAAACAACATTAATCACAAATACATACAGGAAGTTCAGATACAAGTCTGAGTTACATACATTGAAAGGATATTAAGTTAAACACAAAGGATGTTTGTGTGTGTGTGTGTGTGTATGTATGTGTGTGTGTGTGTGTCATTCAGAATTCAGGCTGCTTTTGTGAACTCTTGTCTTTTCCCCCACCCTTTCGGGGGAGGGTCGGGATGTGAGTCCCGTGAGTTGGCGAGATTTGAATCAAGGGACTAGGTCGACCCTTTTGCTCAACGCTCGGCTTGTTATAAATGTGTCATGTGCCAGGGAGGCCCTAGCCCGAGCGGCGCCCCCGCTGGTCAACATGCCCCAAGGGGATCGTAAACAGAAAGTTCTTTGTTTACTCAAGAGGAAACGAGCTGTATTTTGCAAATCAGGAGTCGCCAATTCAGAACATCTGGCCGGATGCCAAGTCAGTGTTGCTACAAAGATGTAGGAAGTCCAACATTTAATAGAAACACTTTTATTTACAAATAAAAGACAGTAATTCCCACTCTGACCAGCAGAAGAGGAGCATTTATTGGCTCATATTAGCCGTTTCCAGTCATATTTTCACACTCAGATATTACTCTCATATGTTGTGATTGAGTGACACAGAAAGCGAGCACGGCTCCGTCGCTCTATAATCACTGAAGCTGTCAGTCAGTCAAGCTCATGATTTCAGCACACTTGTGAAAACTCACATTCTGTTCAGTGATTAACTAAAGTGCAATTTAACTGACAGTGTTGATGAGAAACTGATGGTCGAACAGAACTTTGCTGAGGAGGAACACTGAGGAACGTGTCTTTTTATGTTGTCTTATGTTTAAATAACTAAATTAATGCTAGGCCTGAATATATTTAAGTGTCTATATTCTGATTATGAACTAAGTATTACACTAGTGATGCTGTTAAAGCTACCGACACACACCAGAGGTTTTCCAGTGGCTCATATTATTGCAGAAGTTCTTAAGATCGTTCCCGGCAACGGTCAAACGGCAAACATGTAATGGCAGCGTGTAAAGCATGTAAAACACTCACAGACTGAGGTCAGGTGAATCACATATCCATCGCCGACATACACAGCCCAGTGCTGATATGCGAACGGTCTGAAGATTTCAATGAGGTCTCCACGCTCCGGATACTTATCATATAGGAGAGACATCAGACAGTCAGGCGTAATATTTAAAAAAGATACAGAGCCATTTAAATCTGTCATAATATAACATCATACTGTTTATCTAAAATAACACAATACCATTGCACTTGTGAATAGATAAAACAATAAGAAAGTGTTAAGTTAGCCTAAAAGCATCTTCTGTACACATGACATGAGCTCGTTTCAGAGGTTTATAAGTATTTAGCTTTCTGTTTCCTTAGAGAACAACTTGTGTAGTTTTAAACTCTTCCAAGCTCTGTTACCGTAGTAAAACTGCTTTTCGATAACCCTTGATCAATGAGCAAACAGTATTTTATATCAGAAACATCAGCCCAGAATGTGTATTAATTAGTGAGTTAATTACAAGATATTTACCTCGCCCATGACGAACTTCTTCGGCTCTTCTGTTCTTCTTCTGCTCTTCTTTAATCCTGTTAGAAACACATGAAGCTTTTAGACACACAGGGGCAGGTCCAGGATGTTTGGCAACTATACAGACGATGATGAAATTCCCCTTTAAAGGAGGAAACAATGAAACAACAGATCCTATATCAATATCCTATAACAACAGATCCTATATCAATATCCTATAACATAGTTCCTATATAAATATCTTATCAAATATAATTGCCTTAAATCATGAATAGTCAGCTAAATGAACACACTCTTTCTCTGATCATCTCTGGCAGTAAATGCCGTCACAGGAGTGTTAGTGTGTGTGTTTCTCACACCCTGATTCACCTGACCATATCAGACTGATGATGATGATGGTGACGATGATGATGATGATGATGATGATGTCCATAATCTGTGCTGAGAGTCAGGGTTGATAGGAAAAGAGGAAAACAAATTTTCAGTGAC
>FLSR01004884.1:9937124-9962342 GCA_900092035.1 Leuciscus waleckii
TGAAATAAATAAATGCAGAAATACATAAAAAAATGAATAAATAAATGATTATATTTTGAAATAAATAAATGCAGAAATACATAAATAAATGAACAAATAAATGATTCAATTCTGAAATAAATAAATGCAGAAATACATAAAAAAATGAATAAATAAATGATTATATTTTGAAATAAATAAATGCAGATATGCATAAATTAATTAATACATAAATAAATAATTTTGTCAAAAGTATCATTTTTAATTGTTCTTTTTTTGACCATTTGTGTTATACTACATTTTTCTTCATTTATTTCTGCATTTCTACATTTCTACATGTATGTATTTATGTGTACATATGTTAATAAGGTAGGCGGTCCTAACCTCTCTCAGTGCAGGATTGGTTAAACAGGATCGGTATCGTTACGGCTGTGCTATTGCCTGGGTGCCAGCCCGAACCCCGCCCACAACATTTTTTGGTCGGGAAGTTTGGTCTGGACTCGATCCGTTGAGGAGTAATTATGCCCGGCTCCTAAAGGCCGGGCCAATCAAATTGCCAGGGCGGGCTTTAATCGATGATGGACAGATGATCTGCGGTTACGTAATCACCACGTCACCAAAGAGTGCTTGATTTGAATTATTTTACAACAAAGACGACTGCCGCTGGAGAAGTGAGATTCACGCGTTCACACTTACAAATAAGTCAGATAGAATAAATGCGTAACTTATATGAGATTTCACACAAATAAGTCAGATATGCGTATATGACGTGCTGTCCGAGGAGAGGGCTGTGGGCTCGGGTGAGAACAAGACAAGAGTGAGGATTCGGGGTTGTGGAGGGATGCTGAAGACCTGTCAAGGAGTGTTAGGTAAGTTGACAGAGTGAATATGCTTCCTCATGCTGATATAGGGTAACGTTAGACATGGTATTCATAGATGCCACCTACGTCACTACAAATGGAACGCCGCCATATTTGCGACCGACTAGCCCGGTATGGCCGCCCAAACTGCCCATTTGAATGAGAGAGAGAGACAGAGATACCTGGAGAAAATTTCTATTTTAAGCTCCGATCCTTATTGTTACCCCCAGTTTTCTTTAGTCCATTCTTATCTGCCCCAGGCGTCCCCCAATTGGCCTTTCATGATATAGAAATAAATACTTACGTTAAGTCATAGAGCTTCATGGCGCGCGTTCATGAGAGTCGAGGCGATGTCATAAATTAAAGCTGCCGTCGGCAACATTTTTTTGATCATATTCAGTGAAATCGACACTATAATCCGACAGAACAACATAAATAGATCATTAGGATCATATCAGCTAGAGATACCAAGGGTTCACTCTAAGCATGGTGAGTCTGCTTTTAGCTATTATGCCAGCCACAGCTGGAACCAGCTTCCAGAGGAGATCAGATGTGCTCCTACAGTGGTCACATTCAAATCCAGACTCAAAGCACTTTTGTTTAGCTATGCATTTACTGAATGAGCACTGTGCCACTGTTCGTCCGACTGTACTGTACTGTATTTCATTTTATTTTTCTAAACTGTTTTAATTATTCTTATTTCTTTTTATTATTTTAATTTCTTCTATGTAAAGCACTTTGTATTTGCCATTGTGTATGAAATGTGCTATATAAATAAACTTGCCTTGCCTTGCCTTGCCTATAAAGAATTTAGGTCCTCGGTTAAAGCTAGCGATCAAGACTTGACTTTACTTGACTAACAGTTTCTCTGGCAACTGAAGATGCCCGCGACTCAGGTCGAGGAACTGCAGTGGGCCGAGGGTTTAAATGCTGGTCAGGCTGGTTGTTTCCACTAATGTTGCGGCAGCTTCGCGCAAAAGCTCACTAACAGATTTCGCCATATCTCGTCGTCTCGATTACAATATAATCAAATTTAAATAATTTCGTTTCATACATTCAGCTCATGCAACAGGGACGTCGGCGACTTCGCTTTACAGAAGGCGTGCCTCTAGCGCTGTTACAAGCCACACCCACTCATTAACATAGAATTTGCATGCTGGTTGTCTTTGAAAATGAAAACGAAAATGAAAACTGTGAAATAAAAGAGGAATTAAAATGAAACGAAAATTTACATTTGAATTTGAATTGTGTCACTATTATTGCGTGAGCATTACTAAAGAGCATTGTAAAAACTGTATTTGTAGTTTCTTTTTCATGTTTGGCTTTTCATTTTAATATTGGAAGTCTTGCCTCGAGACTGTAGTGAAAATGAAATGTGAAATCACCAATTGCATTTTATTTTTCAATTTGATAGGGATGATGCACTGTCACCGTGAAAATGAAATCGGTAACTTACCAGGCAACATTATTTTAATTTCTATTATAACTCTATTTATAACTGAATAATTCTGTTATTGATAACATTGATTACTGAGAATAGACAGAAATGTCACATTTAATTTTCATATTGATGATTTATATTGAATGAATCTATGTTTGTAGAAACCCCAGGAACCCCATCCCCTATATATGTGGAAGGAAGAAAGGGAAGAAACGTCACCCTGCATTGTGAATATCAGGCCGAAGACATTTCTGATATTCGTTTCATTCGTTACAAAAATACCACACACTTTTCTGACATCCCTGCTTGTCTGAATAAGCATGAAAGTGGCCGAATATGTAAAAAAAGAGCATGTGACATCATCCTGAAGGATCTAAACTTCAGTGACCCTGGGAAATACTTATTGAGATTCAATTACAAAAATTCTCCAAATGAGCTGAAGTTCCATCTTCAAGTTCATGGTAAAGTCCAAACTGATAAAACAATGAATAAAAAAATGATTTAAAGGAGACATATCATGCTTTTAAATCGTTCCTTTTTACATATAAATCATACATTTGTGGTCTATATAAAGCGGAACTGCAGTGCCTGGGTCTGAATTCCTCATTATTATGGCTCCACAGTCCCCTTTTCTACCCCTTTTCTGATGTGCGTCTGAAAGCAACTCGTTTTGGTGCGGTCTCTTTAAATGCGAATGAGACACGTCATACCCCGCCCCCTCTCCAGTCTGCAGAGGTGACACTCGGTTCAACTCCACCCCGTTCGGCCATTTTTGTAGTTTGATAGCAGAGATACTATTATTAGCGGCACAGATGCTGCCTTCACGTGCTATGGAAAAGATGATATTTTCCACTTGTGAACCAGTGTGTTGTGTTCAAGTGCTTTTGTTGTCGTAATGTAGTACCCACAAGGTCTGTGTCAGTAGAGTATCTTTTTTATCTTTACAAAAAAAAACAAAAAACAAAAAAACAACATAAATGTGGTGCTTTCTGATGATTAAAACATAATTAATAATTTAAAAAAAATAAAACATGACATAAAATGATTAAATATGAACCAAGGAAATTGCGGGGAAGTTGAAAATTGAGTGTTAACGATTATATTACAATCGTCAATGACACAACATTGTATAGGCTACAAAAACTATCCGCTAACAGTATTCACGACTCTTGCGTTGCTTTCCGCCATTTTGAAAAGGTCAAAGGTTATCTCATCTCGGCAACTCGTGCATCAAAATATTCTACGAGTTGCCCAGTGGAAAATACCAGGAGGTGTTCATGTGCATTTTCCATGTCGGCTTTTGGTATTTATCATAATTACCATAGCACGTGAAGGCACCAAGAAACGGGACATCCAAGATTTGTGTCAACACAGAAAACATTTCATCATTGGATAGTTTTTTCGTTTGATTAAAGTGTTGGTTTATGTCAGCTTAATGCCCGGAACGCTTTTCAGAAAAGATAAGGCAACTTATTTAGCACAATTCACGGTAATTCAGGAAAAAAATATCTCCGAATGCTCTGCATGAAACTTTGGTCTTCCGACCTTTTACCACCGTGTCGATTTATTTTGATTAATATGTGCGAGGGGGAGAGAGCAAGACAGCGCTTAGTTTAGAGACGGTGAAGTCTTGTTTACACTTTCTCCTGGCTCTGAAGAGAGAGAGAGAGCGCGCGACCGGGTCTCTCTCTGCTCGTTCTTTCAGTTAAACATGCGCCCTGTCACAACACAAGCGCGGCAGTTCATCTACATTACTCACCAATCAAATAAGACTTTGGCGGGTGCTAAAACAAGTTCAATGCAGGAGAAACCCTGTTGTTGCGAAGTAGTTATCCTTGAAGTGCTTCGCGTTCGCGCACACAAAAATGACTTTATGGATACATTTCCGTTAAAAATAAAACTCAACCATGCACTTCGAAGAGGTTCTGATGCTGGGAGACGGTGTAATGAAGTGTGTGGGTTACTACATCCAACAACCGAACATTTTGACTTACCCTCTCGCAACCTCTGCATCCTTGAGCTTAGACTACAAAATCACATCGAGAAATAAATAGTCGATGTCCTTATTTGGCAGTTCCGCTGCAAATACTGTGACGTCATTGTTCATAAAACATCATAAGAAAAGAAAAATCGGAACAGGTAAAAAAAATATTACCAAAACAGAATATAAAGATATCAACGAAACACCTGAAGAGACTAATTTCAAATTTCTGTACTTCTAAACACTAAAAATATACAACAAAATGCATTTAAGGGCTAAAAAAGTGGATTTAGCATGATATGTCCCCTTTAAGCTTCTTTCCCCTCTTAATCCTTAATGTGTCTTGACTGATTGACACCATTATTATAATGATTAATGTCTTTCTGTTTCCCCTCAGATGAGATCTCTGTGAAAACAGGCGAGGAGCTACATTTTGATTCTCTGTTGATCAATGCTGAGCGAGTGGAGAGAAACTCCAGTGGAGAGTGTAAGAAGGTGTGGACGATAGACGATAAGGTGCTGCATGATCAAGTGATTGTGAGAGAGAGGAACCTGACCATTAGTAATTTTACAGTCACTGACACTGGAACATACAGAGTTCTGGACTCTGAAGGAGAAACCTTGATCACAGTCTCAGTCTCGGGTGAGAGAAGATCAGTGGATGAGCAGAAATATTTGAGCTGATTTTTAATCAGGATTTGAACAGAAAATGCTAAACTGTGTGTGAGTAATCTTTGATATTCTCTACAGAATCTGGTAAAGAATCAAATATACAACATAGTAAGTAAAACAGGAGACATTGAGAGCTTTATAAAATCTTCAAACTGAGTTAAAAAAAATTTTTTTTTTTAAAAGAACTGTGTTCTCTTCCCTCCTTTCAGCTGTAGAGAACTGTGTCTCTTCCCTCCTTTCAGCTGTAGAGCCTTTGACTATCTCTGGACTGTCTGTGTCTGGAGCTCTGGCTGTGGCTGGGATTATATTTGCTGTCTACAAGATATACCAATGTCAGCACAGAAACACTGATCACCACCAAAGGGTCCCAATGCAAGAACCCATACAGTAGTCCAGAACATCTAATGACGACACTGGTTAGTTGTAATCTGCCTTCAGATCAACAGATCTACAGAGGATTCTGTCAACAACATACTTTTGCAGCTAGGGGTGTGATATATATATCTGTGATGTCCCCCAGATGTGTGTGTGAAGTTTAGCTCAAAATACCCCACAGATATTTTTATATGGCATTTTAAAGTTGTCACTTTTTGAGAGTGAGTCAAAACACATTGTTTTGTGTCTGGCCCTTTAAATGCAAATGAGCTGCTGCTCCCGGCACAGAGGGCGGAGCTTCAAGAGTGTCATTTTACTTACACTTTACTTAGCATGCTAATCTCAGTTGCTGCACGATTTACTGAAAGAACAGCCTCTGATTTGCAAAATGCGCTGTCAAAAGCAGAGATAAGATGCCAGCATATTGTGGTATCCACTGATTATGTTTTAAATTAATTTGCCAATAAGCTACAAAATATGTGGAAGACCGAATTGCTGCAGGACTTACAGGTCTAATATTCGTAATATTCTGAAATAGCTACAGTAAATGTGTTGATAATGTATGTTTCTCCTTCGGATTATAATTTAAAACTATATAATTAGATTTGAAGACATTGCATTAATTATTACAGTTCATTATGGATTAAGTTACATCATAAATAATAGTTGATATTTTTATTTGGGGTTGTTTTTTTTCATAAAAAAAAAAAAAGTTCTGTTGTTTTCCATAAATGAAAATGCTGACTGACCGCTGACAGTGAAGCTCAGTTGCAATTATGCTTAGTTCATTATAAAAATGTATATTATATCAGGATTTGATTTAATTATAAAATCGCATGGACTTTGTGCTTATAACTATAACAGCTATACACTAAAGGAAAGGAATATCAAAAGCATAACATTTTTTACTGATCAGATAATCAGACATTTTGTATTTCACATCAGGTGGACTATTTTTTGTGACAATAATGGTGTTCTTGGTGCCGAAGATTATTATATTTGTAAGTGAGTACTAACTTGAACTATATTCCTGCAATGTTTTTAATGTCAGGATTTTTTTTTAAAGAAAACATATATTAATATATTATTGTTTCTATCCTCAGGTGCTGCTCCTCTACAGAAGAGATCCAGCGATTGCCAGTGTTCTCTGTCTTGTGATGGAGCACTGAGCACCTGAAGCAACTCAAGAGCGTTCATGTTCGTGTAGAACATCAGTCAGAGGAAGTTCATGATGAAGTATATGAGGTCTCTAGTTTATTGAAAGAAGACGGACACTGTTCTGTGGTCATGCTGAAATGTTTACAGGGCACACCGTTCGCATTAAGAATATATGCTGATGAAAATAATCCAGTGCCTGAGCAACTCTACGAAAATAAAAATTCAAAGCCTGGTAAGGTCATAATTGTTTTTTTCACTCAAAAACAATTTGCCTCCTATCCCCATTCCAGTAAAGTCATATTTGTTTCTTCTATTACACAGAAAAAGAGGAACGGTATTTAAAAATGTTTTTAATATATCCAATATTTTTTTTAAAAATCACATTTTTAAAACAGTCGCATGATGTGCGAGAACCAGTCATGGCATTTTGAATAGCTTGACTGGGATTGAATACTTACAGAATTTTTTTTTTGGTGAACTATTACTTTAAAGTTATTTTAAAAATGTATTTCTATTATCATACTGAATGAATAATTGTATGGCTCACCCTCTCAAATTTTCCACAGAGTGTACAGAGAAAAACCTGAGGAGTGAGTAAACTAACGAAGCCTCGATTCTTAACCTACACACATAAGTTTTATTTATTAAATACAATGTTTTCTCCTAACATTGAGAAATAAGCAGGAATTTGATCCAGGAATTCTTGCAAAGATGTTTTTTCTGCCTGTGTTTTTTCAATCCCAAGTGGTGCTGATAGAAACTTCTCCAACAAACTCCTGATCCTGATGATTTTCTGCTGTTTTGTTTTTGTTTTTTAAATTCCTGCCAAAGAAATGGTGCCTTTTTTTAGACCTCATTTCAGACCTCAGACCAGCACAAGATTCACTACAGAACTCACTACTGGACTTTTCTGAAGAGTATTAACTGGAGTAGTGTTCTTCTTAGTGAGGTCTAAACTCTTGCACACTAGCACTTTCAGTGCACACACTGGTTCATTTGACCTCAGAGTCCAGCTCGTTTTGATGAACCGACCCCAGTCCGCTTAAAAATTAAAAACATGGTCCACATACAGATCATGTCAACTATGGTATGATTTCCTGCTGATATTCTGAACACATTCAAAATTGGATATAGCAATAAATATTATATATATTATTAGGGGTGTAACAATACCCTCACGTCACGATTTGATACATAGGCTATCACGATACTGAACTCACGATACATTATTATTGCGATACTCTCAGACATATGATAAAAGGTTAACAAAAAAGTGTACTATTGATTAAAATGCTAAATTTTATATTACATTGTGTAAATGAACAGCCTTGGACTTGTGCTGGAAACCCAAAGCACAGGACAATAGAGACACCAGAATAACAATATTCATGATTCTGAAGATGAAAATACTGAATTATTTTAGATGAATATGAACTCTTTCACTGACTAGATATATTTAATATATCTGGCATTATCAGGACACACAAATATTCCCCAATTTCATTATTATACATTATATTCAACACTATATATAGTAGTTTAATGTAGTATTGACACTAAAACTCGGTAAACTGAAATTTTTTCTCACACAGTAATTTTTATTTTGGGTGAATATACACTATACATATTGTTGCATTTTTGTATTGCGATATATCGTGACACAATATATTGTTACACCCCTATATATTATATATCAACAACTTTAAATGAATAGTTTTATATTTCTCCATCGTTTTTAATTAGATGTCATTGTGCAGCTCCTTCACGGCAGCTCGAGTTCTGTGCCATTCTGTGTTGAGGCTTAGAAACAAATCAAAGGTTCAAATCCCAAGTACAAAAGCGAGGCAAGTAATGCTATAGATTCTGCCACCGTCTCCAGCATTAACATTACCAGCAGCGGAAGCGTCTGTGTTCCTGCAAACATATCACACTTCTGACCCAAAAAATGTGAATACACTAAACACAGCGGGGGGGATTCCACAATCAAACTGTTTCGGACCAAGTGTGAAAGCACCTGTATGTTTTGTCTAAAGCTATTTTTATGTCTTTTATACTGCTCATGTTGCACATTCACTTTTTGCACTGCTGTAGCTTTACTATTCTGAATAAAACTATGTATATATTTGAATAATTCATTTACTGCACAAATTTAACTTAAGGTACTTGTGTAAGTTAAGTTGTTTTCTTGCTTTAACTATGCATCAGGTCATTGTACTGTAATAATAACTTAATCTGTGATGAAAACCCTATTGATGTGACAAATGTTTGTTTTGTATGGTTAAATTTTGATTTCAAATTAAGGGTTTATAAAATTTGCCAAATATGAAAGAAGCTTTGAGTTGAGCCTCATTTATCATTTAGATTTGATGAAGCTGATAAATAGTTTCTCATATTTGACTACATACACACACACACACACACAAACACCTCATCCAATAAAATATGTATTTTCATTATGGTATTGCACATAAAAGTTTGAAGCATACTGTAATAAGGATCCACTGGAGGCAAGTTGAGAGATGAGAACCCAAGTGCAGTTTATTATAACTAAAACAAAACATGAAACAAAAACATGGCGTGGCATGAAAACAAAAACCAAAACATGAGCATAAACTTACACAGCAGCAGACTACAGGAAACAATACTTGACCCCGACACATGGCAAACAAGAGGGTTAAATACACAGACTAATGACAAGACAAGGGACACCTGTGAACAATGAACAGACAATTAACCAATGACAAGACATGGCAGGATCACATGACAAACAGGGATCACATGACAAACAGGGAAACAAGATATGACACAGAAACATGAAGAAGAATCGTGACACATACGTGATAAAAGCTGTAACAAAACACAGCACTCATTTATGAAAGGAAGTGGAAACACTTTGTTGTTTAAGTCTCTGCTTTGTTATGAAACCAGAAGTTTGATCGACACAGGTCAACATACAAAATGGAGAAATTAATTTTGTTCTGTGTTTTTTTCTTCCTGGAATATGTTAATAATTACTAGTGGTAAGAATATTCTTTAATCTTGCACTTAACTCACCATTTTAACCTCACATACAACGTTGTTTATATCAAAACTATTTCAGAGAATTGGTTTATCATTTTCTCCAGATGTTCCTGAAGATGAAGTGTCTCTGTTCAGAGTCGAGCTGAAGGACAGAATCAGTCTGAACTGCAACATGACCCACAGATATGAGATCGCCTGGTTTCATCAGTATTCTCAACAACTAACCCAACTAATATCTGCAAAAACAAGCAATGCAGCCAGAAGAAAACTTCTAGTTACGCACAATCTCAACAAAAGTCGTCTGAGAGTCGATGCAGATATAGAGATCACTACAGTCACGCTAGTTATTACTGGAGTAACAGAGTCAGATTCAGGACTTTATTTCTGTGGAACAAAATCTGTGTTGTCTTCAGAGATGCTCTTCCAGAAACCCATCAGACTGGAGATTGAGGGTTAGTGCTGTGATTTTTCATTCTCACTCAAATCTTCATAATGCTTTCAATGTTGAGATATTTGTCTACTGCTAATTTAATAAAGTACTAGTGCTGCTAGTGATCTGATCAAACCTCTTTCACTAAGTATTAGAGTGGAGTGTGTAAGTGCAGTGTTTGAATGATTCTTGTTGAGGAAAGAGCTGCTGTTATAGTAATATTGAAACTATAATAATATTTATTTTTTGATTAACTTCTCTTTGCTTTCAATTCACATTTATTTGTATAGCACTTTTCACAATACACACAGTTTCAAAGCAGCTTTACAGAAAATGCACGAGTCATATTACAATTTACAGTGATCTGTTATCAGAGGAAACTGTCTAAGTTATGTTTTTCAGAAATGTA
The DNA here is from genome assembly GCA_900092035.1 of Leuciscus waleckii. Classification (NCBI taxonomy): domain Eukaryota; kingdom Metazoa; phylum Chordata; class Actinopteri; order Cypriniformes; family Leuciscidae; genus Leuciscus; species Leuciscus waleckii. The sequence continues at coordinate 9,947,451 of FLSR01004884.1, forward strand.
CATACACTGTCAGAAATAGGGGTACAGTAGGAGTCAATTTCTGTCCCCCAAGGTACAATCTACACTAACGTACCCCATAGGGCTTATTATTGGACCTCAAGGTACATATATATACCCTTTTGAAAGTCAAAAAGCATTAAAAGGTACATATCTTTTAAAGGTTAAGGTACAATTTTGTACCCTTGAGGGTACAGCTCCAGTGACAAGCCATTATACCCCTAAAGGTACAATTATGTATTTATTTTCTGAGAGTGTATATACAAAATCACAGTTGGCTAAACATTATTAAACAATGTAATAATTTAAGGAAAAAACAATGAGCTCATTGAAGTAATGAATACTTGTTTGTTAACAAATGATTATGACATATAGAAAATTATAGCACTGATACAGTGATCAATACATTAAATCATTTTCAGACAAGCTGACAGACAGAGAGGACAAAGATAATTCTGCCACAGAGCCGCCAGAGGATGTGGAAATCGGTAAGAGCAGATATTATTCTTTATTTTCTCATGACTCAAAAAAAAAAAAAGGACTGATTTGCCAAAGCATGTACACTTGAAATCAAAATTATTCAACCCTTTCATGGATCTTTAGTACTTAGTTCAGCCTTTCGCTGTTCTGACCTGCTGCAAACGAGATGTGTAACCAGACAGCAGATCCTGGTAGCGTTTCTGATGAATCTGAGCTCGTTCCTCGTGAGCAAAGGCCTGGGGTCTCATTTTTAAAACTGTGTGTAGGAACCATACTAAAAGTGTACGTGCGCCCGAAAGCCAAAAATGGCATACAGAAAAAAAATAATAATAATTTAAAAAAACAAACGCAGAGCAGTGTTGGGGGTAACGCATTACAAGTAACATGCATAACGCATTCAGATTACTTTTTTGATGTTACAAGTAAAGTAATGTGTTACAAGTAACATGCATTACGTAATCAGATTATTTTTAATGTTCGAGTAAAGTAATGCATTACAAGTAACGTGCATTACATAATCAGATTACTTTTTGATGTTACGAGTAAAGTAACACATTACAAGTAACATGCATTACAAAATCAGTTTACTTTTTGATCTCACAAGCAAAGTTTAATGTGTTAGGACTCATTAGATATTGCTTGATGCTGCAATAATTTTTTTTACCTACAAGAGTCTCCTAGGATCAAGGGCGTAGATTTGGTTTGAACATTGGGGGGGTTGAAGTTTGGGTATGCCTCCTGATATTGTGATCATGGTATAAATATTGGGGGGGTTGTAATGATAGATTTAAATATTGGGGGGGTTATCTCCCCCCCAACCCCCCCACAAACTACGCCCCTGCTCATATGTGACGTTAGTCGTAAAGGGCTTGAAATAAATTAATCCTTACTTCCTCGTCATCATGAGTAGAGTGCAGTTCATAGTTGCATAGCAACGACAGACGCCACGGGAGTGCAAGCGCTTGTAGAAAGGAGAAAGCGTCGCGGCTGTGCTTACCACACGTTTTTAGACGCGATATGTGAACAGTCCCTAATTCATAATAAACTGAGAATCTATTTGGTTTAAAATCGTTTTTGTTTTGTTTAAAATGGTGATCACAATTACATATATCAGACAACTACACAGAATAACATGTTCCAGTCTATTTATATAAAAAAAAATTGAATCATCAATGGCAATTCAAAGTGCTTTACATAGAAGAAATTAAAATAATAAAAAGAAATAAGAATAAATAAAACAGTTTAGAAAAATAAAATAAAATACAGTACAAATATTCTCCCATTACTCCCATTACTACAATCCCATGTGATAAATATTAGATATGTTAGATCAACTATTTTCTTGAGCTAGCAATTTAAAAAAGAACTTCTACACAAATGTGTGTATTTTTCATCTGCAGATCTTTCCAGTAAAGAAGAGCAGAAAAGGGCTCTGCTAATATTTTCACCAGGATCTGAGCAGCTTTGACACTAGATGATGAATCCATCACCATCTGAGACCGATATGAGCTAAAACCTGCTGTGCCAAATCAAAATGAAAGCATGTGTGTATTTTGCACAGTTCTGATCTCAGACCTGAAGGCTGTTTAACAGTAATCTAGCACCATCTTTACCCATGAAGCTCTTTAGAGATCAGATGCTGGACTACAGTATTACACAAACACACTGGATTCATCATCATAACTACAAGATGGAAAACATTTACATTTATTTATACATTATACATTATACTCTTGATGTACATCTAACATGCAACACCTTTTTTGGTTTAAAAAAAAAATGTGAAAAGTTATAGAAAATATTATTTGTGGCAAGTGTCGCAAGTTCATATATAAGAACGATTGATCCTCAAATCACCATCTTTATCTGTCATCAAATCACTACAGTAAGAACTACAGTAAGAATGAAAATAGCAACTCAATTTGCTACTGAGATTTAACAATGTCTTGGTATTTTGTAATTGAAATGTTATTATTAATAACATTTAAGTTTTGACTTGGTATGAGCAGATCTTATTCGTTCATTAATTAAGATACATTATCTTAAACTCATAATGCCTTCATCACTCCAATATTCATCAATCTCCATTTGGTCCATGTGGTTTTGCGTCCGTTCCTTTTTTTAACCATAAAGGGAAAGATTAAATAAAGAATGATTGTATTTTAAATGTCACATTGAAAAAGAACATTAGCATTAGACCTGTACATAGAAAAATGCTGAAAATAAAATATGAATTTTCTAACTTTGGTTTGATGTTTTGCACTTTTATTAAACATTTAAAAATGCACATTTAAAAAAAAGAAAAAGTTTACATATAAACATGTCAAAGTTTTCTTGGGCAGAACAGAGAGGAGATACAAAAGCTGATTTTAAGACAGATATTGCAGAGCTCCTGTCCCAGCATGTTGAGGGCGCGGTTGTTCCCCTCTTGCTCCCTTTAAAAGTCAAGCCGTTCTCACTCTCAAAGCTTCCGAATGAAGTGAAAATATTTCCACATTTTACAGACTCCATTTTACTCTCGGAATTAATATGAGGGTTGTTATTTTTTATTTTTATTTTTTAAAAGAGCATTAAAGTGTCTAATAGTGATATTTACAGTTGCTTATGCAGGGATTTACATGATCTTGATGGAAAGTCAGGAACTTTTTGAGAATCTGTGTCTATAACCTTAGATTATGATTAAGGTAAGTCTTCAGGTGAGACGCTTGAAGTGACTTCTGCATTACCTAAAGTAACCAGAAATACTTAAAGTAACATACTTACAGTTCATAACATAATATGAATTCTTGATCTTGTTATTCATATCCTTACTGTCTTTGTTGGACATAAAGTTTGATTATAACTGTCTATGTAAATTAATGTCCAGTATAAAGAGTTCTGTTACAACCTGCCTCAATACGAGAATAACATCACATGAGCAAACATGGACATCAGATTACATTGTTTGAATTTGTTCTGTGAATGATTTAAGCAGTTTAATTACACATTTAAAGAAACTGTAAACAAAAGGAAACCTTTTTGAAAATTAAATAAGTTTAAAAAAAAGATTGCTCGCTATGGCCACTTGAACAGTTTGTGAGCTTATAACTCCATTTATTGCAGCATTTCTGGCTTCAGTAGAAGTACACTGTCCGCTCAGCCATGCTATTTCTATTGCTTATAGACATATAATGATGCTAAAATGTTAACATGGATGGGGAAGTGACATTTGCTAATTGAAATGCAGCACAATCTTTTGAAAAGGATTAAACTGGTGAACCTGCAAGTTTTGTCATTTTAACATTCATTTACATGATCCCTAAATCAGAAGTATAATGCTCTTTTTTTATTAATTTGTTATTTTATTGTCCTGCAAATTCTTCATATTTTTTTTCCACCAGGTTGTTAGTTTTATACTAATACACAAGATGTAATATTTTATATGTATATAAAAAGTGTTTATCAAATTCTTGCAAGTCCCATTGTAACATTTTAACATCATTCATGAGAGAAAATAACAGTGTTATTTATATATTTCTTCATAATAAACATAATCAAGATGGTTTAAAAATAACGTTGGAAATGTGCAAATAATTTTGTAATGTATTGTATTTGAGTGTGTCTGAGCATGCAACACAACTTCTCGTCCAGGCCCTGGTCATTACTAGGCTTGACTACTGCAATGCTCTTCTGGCTGGACTTCCATCATGTGCAATCATGACATCTACTGAGGATAACAGAGGACATTATATCTGTGAAGACCTCAGGAGGACTACACTCCACTAACAGCATTACCAGCTCCACTTACTGACCTGACTCTACTTCTGTCTCGCGTCTACAGAAGCTCTCACTGAGAACTAACAGAGTGGTGATGGTGATGATTTATTGTTTCATTAAAGTTACCATGATGGAGATCAGCGTTTGCTTTAGTCTGGCTCTTGACCTTTGAATGTATAAATGTTTCTCTGGCTGCTGTAAATGTGTGTTTATAAACCCACTTGTTGAGGCACAAACGCCAAAAGAGAATATAATCCAGTGTTGATGGTAAATCTCACAATTTAGTGACTTGATTCACTGCACTTATCCAGAGCCAGATCTATTATTAGTTTTGTATTATTAATTATAGTAGAGATGTGATACTGTAAGATCCATTTGTTGTGACGATCAGATGTAAAACCTCTGTGGTATCATCACACAGACTCACACAGACTCAGACATCAAGAATCCGCATATGAATCTCAGCGATGGTGACATTAAAAGCTTCCTGTCGCAGTGCATGCTGGGTAGCAGCACAGGTACTCACCCAGACTCCCAGCATGATTACTTCTAGCACCACTGCTGAGGTTTATATGCGGATTCTTCATGTGTGTTTTTGTGCACAAACTGTTAAATCTTTCACTTTATCTGTTTGCCACAAAACTGCTGGCTGTTGTGTTGTAGAATCACAGTTTTAATATAATGAATTAAACTAATAATCAACTAATAAACTAATCACCTGCTTCACGAAAGAAAGTTCTTAGTTTGACATTACTTTTCAGCTGTTGTCTATGGAGCAAATGACATGAATATTGTGTGTATGTGTGAAAAACAACATGATTACAGAGGCATAAAACTAGCTAGCGCCAACTAGAGGCCGATTTCTCAAAATTCTTACAGACTCCAGAACCACGAGTCGAACATGCTCACTGGGTTTCGTTCTGATCCGCCTCCGGTAACCTCGTCTCATAGCTACTCAAGTTTCATCGGCGGCCATGCCCGGCGCCTCGTACAAACACAGCGCTGCCCATTTTCAAGTATTTTGGGCTAATGGTTGGGTGGTTATAGACATTTTATATTTTTTGGTGCCACCAAGTGGCCAATCATCACGATTTTTTACAAGTACCCTCAGACTGAGCTCATACACATGTGTCCCGAGTTCGGTGAAAATATCTAGTTCCTTTATGAGTTACATTTTTGTAAATATGGCCGCTGACATGTAGAACATTTTGGCACCCCCTAGCGACCGCGCAGTGATTTTTTATTTTGATAATTATTGACAATCAGACTCCAGAGAATCTTGCTGCACTGGTTTGGTTCCGGTCGGGCCAAAAGCCAAGGAGTCGTTCGCAAAAGTAGGTTTTTCACAAGATCCAAAATTACTCAAAATTTCCCAATTTCCCATTACTCCAAAAAAATTGTATGTACCGATTAGACCTTGAGCCAAGGATTCGAACGATATAAGACACTTGAGCCTCCGCCTAATGGTGCGTTCACACCAGACGCGATAGCGGGTCAGGCGCGAGTGATTTCAATGTTAAGTCAATGCAAAGACGCGTTACGCACGTAAAAAATTCCTGCGGCGCGAATGAGGCGTAGAGCGCGGCACGGTAGACGCGAATACGCCTCTTTCGCGCGTCAAGTTCGAGTTCTTCGAATGGCGTGAATTGAGCATCTGGCGCGTAAAGCGCGAATGATTTTATGTAGTGCTTTTTGTGCATTCACACGTTTGACGCGAATTCGCGTCTGCCGCCCGAGTTGAAAAATCTGAACTTCTGCGTCAATTCGCGCCGCGTTAACCAATCAGGAGCCTGCTTGCTGCTGTCACGTGGTGAAGTAACTTGATTTCAATATATGAGACATATTCATTTTGTATTGAATGCTATTTATTCCATATCTAAATCCAGATTATATGAAACATTATTATTCTAATGTAAAGACAACATTTTAGTGTATAAGAACATAGTTCGTGTCTGGACAGTGTTGTGTGAGAAAGAAAGAAAAAAAATCAGATGGCTCCATGGAAGAAAATCCATGGAAGATGGCTCCATTTATCATCAATACAAAAATAAATTACAGATTATGTGGGCGAGGGTGATCCTCGCTCGGATGCGGGACAACAGGTCATCAAACTGGGCGCGGGACAGGCGGAAGCACCGCTGATAGCGGCCGTCATCCAGGCGCAGCTCCTGGAGCAAATGGTGAAACTCGCCAAACTGGGTTCGCCTCCACGGGTTTCGAAACTTTTGAAACTTTCGCCTCTGATGCGCGTAACGCACGTAAATTTCGCTTCAAACTTTTGTTTTTACGCGCGTCAATTTCGCTCTTGATGCGCGAATTAACACAAAGTGGTCAAGCATATAACTAGACGCGGCAGGCGCGAATTTGACGTGCTATTCGCGTCCGGTGTGAACGCACAGTAACGGTTGAGGAGTTATGAGCCGTTTCGTACTTTTGAGAAAATTACAAATGAATAAAAAAAAAATATATTTTTTATATATATAAAACACCGACACTGGTCAGGATATAAAACACCGACACTGGTCAGGCGTGAGAAAACTCAACTGCAGTTGCCACCGTTCACCTGAAGAGGGCAGCACTGAGACGTTCACCTGAAGAGGGCAGCACACAGACGTTCACCTGAAGAGGGCAGCACTGAGAGGTTCACCTGAAGAGGGCAGCACTCAGATGGTTTTACACCATATATTGTAGAATTAAAACACTTTGGCCTGGTTTCACAGACAGGGCTTAGATTAAGCCAGGATTAACACTTTTGTTCAATTAGGATATTTAAGAAGCTTTTATAAACGTGCCTTAGAAAAAACATTACTGATCTGAATCTTGAAACAAAACAATGGCAGTGATATATTTTAAGATAAATCAGTGCGAGTTGCTTTCAGTTAAAACAGCTCAAACATGCATTTTAGTCTGGGACTAGACTTAAGCCTTGTCCGTGAAACCGGTCATTTATACCCAAATGTAAAAAAAGTTATTCGAATCAATGATCAGCACTAATAAAGCCCCATTCTTACAGATCATTAACTAAAAAAAAGTTGAGTTACCCTTTAAACATATTATTACTTTATTGTAAAGTGTTACCTATACTTAATCACCAAAAAAATAAATTGGTATTACATTCATGTGTTGTGTTCCCCTGGCCGACTCCCAGTGCGGTCAAGACTGGCGTCCAGTGTGGCCCTTTACTGACTAAGGTTAATAAATGCTATAGAAGTATTTGTTCATTGTTAGTTCATGTTAACTACTAAAACCTTATTGTAAAGTGTTTATATTACAGATTTGTTATGATCCCTGTCACATAAGACATCTCCTGCTACCTCAGATATGTTAAGCTCTGATTAGTTTATCTCCTGTAAGATGCGCACTGAACATGCTGGAGAACAGAGTGCTTCTCCCTGACGGAGATGTGGTGTGTTGTGGTAGTGCTCCTCTCTCACCAGCAGATGGCACTGGATCACAGCTCTGGATGCCACTGAAATATTGATCTCACAGTATATGTTTATTCAGAGCCTTTATTCAATTAATTTAAATGAATGAGCCTAATGTAGATGCAAGTGCAGATATCAGAGGCTCCAGATGAGAGTGAGTTTGGTGAACGGAGCACTTAGTGGCTAAAGAATGACGTCACAGTCGATCTTCAGACATTATCAGTGCGCAAGAGCTATGGGACGGATGCTGATTGGCTGACGGGTGCCCTTCTGTGCTCTGATTGGCCAGTGGGAGATCATTAAACACCTACACAGATAACACTCAACTCCTCATGGTGAATATATAAGGGCTTGACCACTGAAGCCACACACAGTAGTATCCAGGTGGTCTTCAAGTTCAGAGAGTCAACATTTCTACCGAACAGCAACACAAGGTGAGGTAAGACCATAACAGACACTTTTTGTTGGATTGAGATCTTTGTGGGTTTGGAAAGGGATGCCTTTCATTACTCTAATGGGTTTAGGCTTCACAGAGGACGCTATAGTCAGTGTGTTTCTGTCCCAGGGTATACCATGTTCATGCTGAAGATCTCTGCCCTGCTAGTCGCGTACGCCGCAGTGGTGCTGCAGATGTCCAGCTCGAGCGCCGCCCCGGCCAGGTAAACCTCACTCCTCATGTTGAGTCCACGGTGGCTGTTCTGCATCACTGTTTGCTGTGTGTCCTCAGACCCGCTTCAGAGTCTCTGACAGACAGATTTGCGCTCATGGACTACGAGGCACGGAGATTATTGAGCGCTATAGTCAGAAACGTGGTGCAGATGACGGCGGAGGAGCTGGAGCCCACGAGTGATGACAGCAGGTACGAGCTCCACAGGTCTGCGCTGGTTATCCTGAGAAGGGAAAGAGTGTGTTTATATGAAACGGCCGACCGACTCCTGTTTTCACTCTGCGAGAGGCAGTAGATCCAGTTAGTCAAGTGAGGAGCCGTGGAGATTAGTGTGAAGTTCCTCTGGCCGGATGAGGTGCACATCTCCTCCTCTCAGTGATGAACCCTGTGTGCGTGTCCTAGCATGTCATGCTAACCCTAATGACTGCATGTTCTCCCACCTGAGCATGTTCTCTCTCTAACCTGACGCATCTGTGAGCACTAACAGGCGGACTCCGCTGCATGTGTGTGTGATACGCCTGTCTGCATGTGTGTTTCTGTTCAGCCAGGGCAGATTCCTGTCCAAGCGCTGCTCCAATCTCAGCACCTGTGTGCTGGGAAAACTGTCCCAGGAGCTGCACAAATTGCAAACGTTCCCGCAGACGGACGTGGGCGCCGGGACGCCCGGCAAGAAGCGCAGCCTGCTCGAGGGCAACCAGTTCCCCAGCTACGAGGAAACCTTTACCGCCATCTAACCCTACCCCCCCGCTGCATGCGGATCCTGCTTGACTGACCGCACACACACGCCTGGTTGCATCGGGCTTCTCCTTCTTTATTTCTTTCTTTCTTTCTTTCTTTCTTTCTTTGGCAGAGAAAGGCATGTTGAGACTTAGATTGAATTTCTTCCACAAGGAGTCGTTTTTATGCACTTCGCACATGCCTCTGAATAACTGAGTAAATGTATTTTAAAGGTAACTGATGATAATCAAATATATATTAAAAAAAAGAGAAGTATGATTTCTTTCATGTGTTTAAGTTCAATAAAGGTATTTTTATATCAGGACTCTAGTTTGTCAAGTTATTAGTTACATATTGAATTGTTAAACTGCCTCTACAAAAACATCAAGATTTCTGCAGGTAAGATGACATCTGTGACTGTGATCAAATCATCAGACTGATAATTCCATACATATTTAATATTATAGATGAGTAATGCATGAATGTACTGAGTGCTGTGTGTGCGTGTCCCTGTGCTGATGCTGGATGCTCTGTGTTGCTCAGCGGGACCGCGCAGAAGCGCGCGTGTAACACGGCCACGTGCGTGACTCACCGGCTGGCGGACTCCCTGAGCCGGACTGGGGGAATGGGCAGATCTGGGTTCATCAGGACCGATGTGGGACCCGACGCGTTCGGCCGCAGGAGGAGGACCGATGTGGGACCCGTCGGGGGAATGGGCAGATCTGGGTTCATCAGGACCGATGTGGGACCCGACGCGTTCGGCCGCAGGAGGAGGACCGATGTGGGACCCGACGGGGGAATGGGCAGATCTGGGTTCATCAGGACCGATGTGGGACCCGACGCGTTCGGCCGCAGGAGGAGGAGGAGGAGCTGAGCGCGCGAGCGGGGTACGAGCGCGCCCCCGAGACTCTGTGCTGTGTGTGTGTGTGTGTGTTTGTGTTTCACGAGCGTGCGCGAGACTCTGTGCTGTGTGTGTGTGTGTGTGTGTGTGTGTTTCACGAGCGCCCGCGAGACTCTGTGCTGTGTGTGTGTGTGTGTGTGTGTGTGTGTGTGTGTGTGTTTCACGAGCGCGCGCGAGACTCTGTGCTGTGTGTGTGAGAGAGAGTTTCTGACCGTGTCTTCTCTGTTCCACAGGTGATCTGGACTAGAAACACACACACACCTGCTGAAGAGCAACTCTCGGAACAACACCGACTCTTAAACACGCACTAAGCACTTGTGTTATCCATATGTACTGACAGAGTGTCTAAAACACAGAGAAATCTATAGATTTTTATATGAAATAAATCAGATTCATAAAGACATTGTGTGTTTATTCTGCATCTGTGTGTGGACAGATAATCCCTCATGTTATGGCATCCACGCCTTCAGCATCCAGGGGACGTTTCCCTTCCTCAAAGGTTCTTTACAGTGGAAACTGGTTCTTTAAGATTATTAAAATGTTCTTCACACTAAAGAAAAGTTGTTCTTTCAGAACTGATCTCTCTGGGGAACCAAAATGCTTCTTCAAAACACCCTTTTGCAGCCTTTATCTTTAGAAGCCAAGGTTGTGATAATGCATGTAAGGTTAGTGATTGTTGTGAGCTTGTGAGCGGGTGAGATGTGTTTGCTTTAGAGAAGTGTTGGACCTGCAGAACCGGCTCCAGCTCATGTTAGATCAGCTCATCTGCAGGCTTTACTCAGTCTCCATGAGGCTCATTATAACCCTGAGACTACACGATGATATAGATATAGACAATACGCCTCGATGTGGTTTTAAAATGCATCAAATACATCCGATCGAGTCAGTTCCAGTTCATTCACACAAACTCCAGAAAGTTCTGTGCCGTCACTGTCCAACAGGAGGCAGAGCGAGTCTCATGTCAAAAGCCTGTTTTACTCAGAAGAATGAATTATAAGTTTATTATATAAATGGTTATGATTGTACTGTCCCTCCAGCTCATCCTCGATAGCGCTGTGTGCAGCGATCTGAGGAGACGTGTGTTCACCTCATGTGATCCTGTTGTTCAGGTGTTGCTGTGTCTCTCTCCTTCACTGGGAGTTATGCTCCTGTTTCTCCTCTGAACAGAGGAACCGTTCCTGAAGGAGACGTTTTTCTAAAGCATCAATAAAATATTATTTTCTCCATGTTTCCAATGTCTCTTTTCTTCAGTGATACTATATAAAACTAAATGACACTTTTCTGATGATATTCACTTTCTTTATTGCACATCGGAGATAAACATCATTAACACATCACATGACGTGATCTCTAGACCAGACTCAAGTCTCCGGCGTTATCCGCAGTTCACATGTTCACAGCAGAACTGCTCACACAATACCTATTTTTATATCAAAGTTTACATCATTTTTATTTGATCTGGCTTAAATTCATGGTTAAATCTGTCTTTTTCTGCTTTGTTGTTTACTCGTGTCTTTCTTTGTCTGTGTTTTATGTAATGGTCCGGCACATTGCTCAACTGCAGTTGTTTTTAATCATGCTTTATTAATAAATTGCAATGAAAGCACAGGCTGCTTTATTCACTTCTGTTCTTGTGCTTCATGCACATTTACTGGAAGCACATTATATAACCCCAAATTATAGGCATTATTTCAAAGAAATCATTTTCCACAAGTTGTTTTTACGGTCTCCATGCAATCCAGTGGGATGAACTCAGCGGTGGAGAACTCTTGCGGTGTCTGCATGGAAAGAGTTTTGAACCCCTCTCAGAGATGTTCGAGCTCGTGATAGTGAACAGCTGTTTGTCATTTACTCGCTGCTGATGAACAGAAAGCCTGAGCGAGGACAGAGAGTCGGCCAGTAAACTCACTTCAGTCCCAGTTACTCTTCCCAGTTTCAGGATCCAGTTCTGAACCAGTTCCAGGGAAATGGACTGTGCGTTCCTCAGCATGTCTTTTGTTTTCATAGGCTTTTTTTTCCTCCCTTCCATGGCTGATTTTTCCACAGAGTAGAAATCAGATACCCTGAACGTCTAATGGTAAACGTCTAGGAATAACCGAACCCAGACGGCTCCTCCCAAACTCTCCCTTCTTTGGATATTTGAAGGAAAAAACACAGTCTCCTGTCACATAAAGCAGTTTTTTCTTCTTTCCCATGGCTCCCGCTCTCCCTCTCGTTCCTCCCCTCTTCCACATCTGGATTCCAGGCCCACATTTATTTATGCGACTCCAGTTGTTTTTCAGGGAGTTTAAAGAGCTGGTGTTGGCAGCTGTGCTGATCTGATGAAGTCTGCAATTACAGCTCTCCATAGCCGGCCACTGATTACATGTGTGACCACAGAATGTGTTGAGGAGAGCTCATGTGCAGACAGAGACAGAAATAGCCCGTTCGCCTCGGCTTGGACCGCGGCCCAGCAGAGAGACTGACTGACGGAGAGATGTGGGTCTGTCACTCCAGCTCCAGCGGCGGACTCACACACACACACTCGCAGCGTAAGTGTTGCTCATCCAGCTCTTTAACGGGTCACCAGCATCATCAGCGCACGGACACATGGGTAACTCATTAGTTTGAGATGTGGCAGGACGGTTGAGAAGGAGCTGTGGATCTCTGAATCCTCCTGTCTTGAGGTAATCGTGCTCTACAGACGTTTCTGGTGAAGGACGGCCTCGTAAATTAGGCATCTGTCGAAAGCTTAAACTCTCAAAACTCTTCCTTTTGAAATTGGACATTGCATTATCATGGAGACGGTACTGTAAATCCTTTTCTCAGTTTTTGTGATACGTGGTTAAAACGTATGCTTTGACTTTATAACAGCTTCTACATTATTTTGTCAAATGTATGTGTAAAATAAAATGTGTTTAGTTTTACAGCAAACCAAAAGTTCTAACCCTGCTTTGACTTTAGCAGTAATCCGAGAGTTTCTTTAAAGAGAGTCTAGCACAGTGATGAACGACAGCCAGTGTGATCAGAGAGCGGGGCAGTAACAGGTTAACTACAGGTTACGGGTGTGTTTTAGCACTAATAACAGTGTTTCATGAGCATAGATGAGCGAGGGATTCTCGGGGATTCTGTTACTCCGCTCAAAGACTCTTTGTTTGGCCCAGGCTGGGTCGCAGTCAGCAGTTTCTCAAAACCCAAAGTCAATTCCTCTTTTGCGGCTTGAAAAACGTCTTCATAAGCAGTTTCGTTCAGGACAGCCTGGTCTGCGTTTGAGTCTAAGAGCTCAGTTTCCTTCAGGACAGCCTGGTCTGCGTTTACACTGTTGGAGCTGAAGCAGAAACTGGTTCAGGAGGTCAGAGAGTGTCTGAATCAGCAGTGAGACTTCAGTCAGGTCGTGTGTGTTGAGAGAGTTAAAGTTAATACAGGTAAGCTGTTACAGCCTGGTCTCATTGTTAATGTGTGGGTATTAAAGGGTTATTTCACCCAAAAATGTAAAATTCTGACATTAATTACTCTCCCTCAAGTCGTTCAAACTCGTAGAATGAATCTGAGAGTTTTCTGTCCCTCCATGGACAGTCTACACAACTACCACTTTCAAGCCCCAGAAAGGTAGTAAAGACATCATTAAAGTAATCATAATGTGTCTCCGGTGGTTTAAAGGGAAAATTCTGTCATCATTTTCAAGTCAAGTCAAGTCACCTTCATTTATATAGCACTTTTAACAATATAGATTGTTTCAAAGCAGCTTCACAGTGATAATAGGAGATTACAGTAACAGAGATTGTTTAGGCTTTACAGCAGCTCTAGAATAAAGTTATTGTCCAGATAAAGTTAGTTTTGATTGATTCACTTCCGTTGCAAAGATCATTAGTTATTAACTTAGGGGCCGCTAACACACACCGTTCTCACAGAAATCTCTTAATGCGCTCCGGCCGCTCTTCCACACAACAACAGTGTTTGGTCCAAGCTGCAGGCGTTGAATAATTTTGAGAAACATTATCATCTCCGCGTCAGCTTCAAAAACACGAATCCGTGAAAACACTGACGGCGTGCACATGCATATCATGTGTTTAGTCTATAGGTATGCGCGTTTGAATATATATGTTTGCAGGCGTGTAGTCTTTATTTACAAAATTGATCACACCAAATTACTTGTCTAGCCTTAAAAATTCATAATACAGAATTTTTTTGTCGCTTCCACGCATCCATGCGAACTGGAATTATTTTGACAGCGTTTTATCTGTACAGAGATAAAGAGAAGGGAAAGAGACCTTCACGGAGAAGAGACTAGTGGACACTTCAGCACTGCGCTGTCATTGGGTCCAGGCGCAGGTCCTTCATCAGATCTGGATACGGCCTGGATCCGGCGGACTGCGGTAAACCTCGGGATAAACAGAGAGACTAAAATTAGCGTAGACGCCATTCTTCTTATGATGTAACGAGTACATCAGGATTTATGGGAAGTGTTCCCGGTTCTGGCTGACCTGATCTATGCAGCCTAATTGTTCCGCATTTGTCAATGAGAGCATATGTCGTAATTTAGATATATTTTAAGATGGAAAATGCGGTTTTACAGATACTAGAAACATGACATTCAACTGAAAGATTGGTATCAAAGAGCACACCCAGGTTCCTAACCGACGACGAAGACTTGACAGAGCAGCCATCAAGTGTTAGACAGTATTCTAGGTTATTACGTGTTGAAGTTTTTTGTCAAATAATTAGAGTTTAGTAGTTGGAAATTACTAGTCATCCAGTTTTTATATCAGCTATGCATTCCGTTAATTTTGTGAATTGGTAAGTTTCGTCTGAGCGTGAAGAAATATAGAGCTGAGTATCATCAGCATAACAGTGAAAACTAATTCCATGTTTCCTTATGATATCTCCTAAGGGTAGCATGTACAGAGTGAACAGCAACGGTCCTAGTACTGAGCCTTGTGGTACGCCATACTGAACTTGTGATCGATGAG
>FLSR01004884.1:9976576-9990239 GCA_900092035.1 Leuciscus waleckii
CTCCTCTAACTCCTCTAACTCCTCTAACTCCTCTAACTTCTCTACCTCCTCTAACTCCTCTACCTCGTCTAACTCTGCTTGTGTTTCTGAGAGTAATATGATGATAGCATCATTGATTTGGTGCGGCTACGATACATTAGAATAGCCTCAACAGATTCTGGAGTGCTTAAGTCTGCTGTATATCTATAGAAATGTACAGCTTTCATCACAAATATTATTTTGGATTGCAAATATTATTTGAGTGCAGAGACTCCACTGAATCTTCTTGAGACTCAAGATGTAAATCACACAGTGTATGCCCACCTTCAGTCATCACGATATCTAATCACTTGATTCCAGTGAAATTGGCTCTTATAGTGAAATGGTGAGATCATTTCCAGTGGCTCTTGACACGGCACTCGTTGAGCGCGGCTGGTCATGACATGCTTGACTCGTGTTCTTCAGGTTGTAGTGGTTTAATGAGAGCTCTCGAGGAACACACAGCACAGGGAGCGTTCAGTGGAAACTATCCTGTCTGAAGCAGAACTTCCGAGCTCTATAGCACGTGGAATATAGGCTTTGATTGCTTCTGTAATCTGACTAACTTTGTGGAATTACATGAGACTAACTTGTCATGACACTTTGATGCATTTCATACAAAGAAAGACACAAGCCAGATGCATGTCTGTTACTGAATGGTGAGGTGGTCTTCTGTGAGGTGTGTGTAGCCTTTGTGTAACAGTAATGTCCCGTAAAGGCAAAGCACAGTCACTAAACATTCTGTGAAAATTGAGCCTGAAATCTGTTCTCTTCTGTTCTGCGGCTGACAGGTTTGGCTCAACTATGTTCAGATTTACAGAAAATTTTCTTGCTTAATTCATAAAGATCTGAAGTGTTTTTTTTGTTTTTTTTGTGGGAGTGGGAGAAACCTGTATTTCACTGAGTCACTGAGACAGCATTATTCATAGTCCCAGATCACAGATAGCCACTTCCAGCACGGGGTAAAGCTCAGCCCCCCCGCTGGATGCCATTAAACGCATCAGGAGAGAGGACAGGCTTCCATGGTTAGCAGGTTGTGGAAATTGAATAATGTAAATGGGATACATCAATAAATAGCAGGAATGAGCACTAAAGCTTACTGAGTCACTGGTGGCGTTCTGCCAGTAATCAGAAGATAAGGCATATTCTTTTGGCAAAGTAATACAATTACTATAGAGGAAAGGACAGGACGAGAATAGAAGCTCTTCAATTTAGATCAGTGGTGGGAGATGAAGCGTTGGACCGCAGTAACATCACTGAAACCACACGCCACTCACGGCTACATCTGCATCTACACAACACACACAGCTAACACACATGCCACTCATGGCTACATCTGCATCTACACAACACACACAGCTAACACATGTCACTCATGGCTACATCTGCATCTACACAACAACACACAGCTAACACACACGTCACTCACGGCTACATCTGCATCTACACAACAACACACACTAACACAACACACACGCCACTCACGGCTACATCTGCATCTACACAACACACACAGCTAACACACACGCCACTCACGGCTACATCTGCATCTACACAACACACACAGCTAACACACACGCCACTCACGGCTACATCTGCATCTACACAACACACACAGCTAACACACACGCCACTCACGGCTACATCTGCATCTACACAACACACACAGCTAACACACACGCCACTCACGGCTACATCTGCATCTACACAACACACACAGCTAACACACACGCCACTCACGGCTACATCTGCATCTACACAACACACACAGCTAACACACACGCCACTCACGGCTACATCTGCATCTACACAACACACACAGCTAACACACACGCCACTCACGGCTACATCTGCATCTACACAACACACACAGCTAACACACACGCCACTCACGGCTACATCTGCATCTACACAACACACACAGCTAACACACACGCCACTCACGGCTACATCTGCATCTACACAACACACACAGCTAACACACACGCCACTCACGGCTACATCTGCATCTACACAACACACACAGCTAACACACACGCCACTCACGGCTACATCTGCATCTACACAACACACACAGCTAACACACACGCCACTCACGGCTACATCTGCATCTACACAACACACACAGCTAACACACACGCCACTCACGGCTACATCTGCATCTACACAACACACACACAGCTAACACACACGTCCTCACGGCTACATCTGCATCTACACAACACACAACAGCAGACCTGCTCTTCTGCAGTCATCAAGCTAACACACACGGAGTAACACAAGACTACAAACTGTGCCCAGCTCCACAAATACAACACAAATCAAGAGAAATCACAGAGAAATAGAATGAGATTCAAAAATATATGTTAGGATATTATGAACAAATATATTTTTTATGTTGCCTGACATTTGTTTGAGGATCCCAGCACATATCTCGGAGACTCTGACGTTAGCACTGCTGCTACGACTCGGATCCCACCACATATCTCTGAGACTCTGACGTTAGCACTGCTGCTACGGCTCGGATCCCAGCACATATCTCTGAGACTCTGGCGTTAGCACTGCTGCTACGGCTCGGTCCGGCTCACTCGCGGGGGGTTTTCATCGTACTGAACCGATACCTGCTACTTTTATTCAGTCCCACCTTCCCAGCGAGCCGTGGCGATACTGATCACTGATTGGTTTTGCAACGCGAGACACCAAACCTGTAGGTGTAAATAGTGAGCAACAGCCACCACAGTATTATTTGTTCGTACAACTTTTGTTAAACGACTTGCTTTAAACGACCGTCGCACTTGAAAAAAGAAATGGCGGCGCTACTATAATCAGTCTGTAATCAAACCCACTTTGAAGCTTGAGTAAACTGCAGTGGAAAAGTCGTGCCACCAGTGAAAAGGAGACACATGTCTACTCCAGCCAACAGATAATGGTCACACTGCACGGACCAATCACAGCACATTCCAGCTTCATCCAATCACATTGAGCTTTACAATCAGGATGTGAACAGAGCCATAATTCACCAAACTCACATGTTATCCAGGCAGAGGCCAGTTACTTACTGATGATTTCATTCTCTCTCAATGATTGACAGTATATCTGTCTTTTTATATAGTTATTGTGAGCTCTTTATGATGTGAATGTGTGTGTGTAGGTGTTGTGTTGAAGTTTTGTGAGCTCTTTATGATGTGAATGTGTGTTTGTAGGTGTTGTGTTGAAGTGTTGTGAGCTCTTTATGATATGAATGTGTGTGTGTAGGTGTTGTGCTGAAGTGTTGTGAGCTCTTTATGATGTGATTGGTGTGTTTGTAGGTGTTGTGTTGAAGTGTTGTGAGCTCTTTATGATGTGATTGTTGTGTTTGTAGGTGTTGTGTTGAAGTGAGGAGGACACCGTGAGAATGGCTACGCCGCTGACTTCCAGACAGAGCAGCTACTCCTCAATCTCTGGAAAGATGTAAGTGATATTCATGCCTTATCAACCCATTTATTGTTCTCTTTTAGAAATTAAAGGAGAACTCTGTAACTCTAGCGAACTCTAGTCACTTCTTCGCTGATTTTCCCTTTTGTTGTCGCATGTTTTCCCCACGAGCTCCCCCTACAGCTGTGGGGGGGCGTATATTTCACAACACAGTCGTAAAAAACTCACTTGCGGCGGCCTCCTCCCCCTCGCTACCGCTGCTCATGTGCGTTTGTTTTGATCGGAGCAAGCCAACTGTATCGCGTGGAGCTATGTCTACCGAGGTGGGTAATCTGGTAATACATCATACATGCGTGTGTGTTTATGTCGAATTGCCGTAAAGCAATTCGTGTTTCGCGCTCGTTCTCGTTCTAGTTCTCGCTTATCACGAGACTTCCAATTTCTAACTTGCCGGGACGGTAGTGTTGCAAGTTGCAAGGTTGGTTTTCCGCCTGGGAACGCTGGGGGGAGCGGGGAAAGTCACCAATATCACCAGAACAGGTTGTTTAACCATCCAAATGATTTCTAGACAGTTTTATTAAGTGAAAAAAGTTACCAAGTTCTCCTTTAATTGAAAAACAAACACTTGAAACCATTTAATTGAAAAACACTTGAAAGGTTATATAACTTTTTCTTTTCTTTTTTTTTAAATGTAAAGATAACCCACTTTAAATGCTGCCACTCATGGGTATGTTTAACTGTTTTTTTTTCTCTTTTGTAAAACAGAATTTTATAAACGGTAGTGTTGTGTTGTTGAATAAAGGAACTAACAAATGTTGAGTTGAGTTTACTTAAGTAATTTGTGTGGAACCTGCTGACAAACTATAGTTAATTCAACCTAACTAGTAAAAATTAAAGTTAGAGAAAGCATTTTATTTTGAATAATTAAGCTTGAATGTTTTGTTGTTAAATTATTACTTTAGTTTGAGTAGATAAATATGTAATATGCAACTTCCAAACAAATTTTGTTAGTCCATATAACATAGTTAAACTCAAACGTCTCTTGATCAGCAAAAATTATTGATAATAGTTGGCTTGAGTCAAAAAATATTATTTCTCCCTAAAACAACCCCATTAAGTTAGATAACCTTGAAATATTTGTTTTCAACTTTAATAATTCAATTTTATGGAACCTGTTGATAAGGAAAACTGAAAGTCAAGCTTTAATTATTTTTTTTTTGAGTGTATGAAATACTGTGTTCGTGGATATCTGTTTAAACATAGATGTTTATGTGGTAACAATAATGTTTCATAGTGAGGACCGGCTTGATCGCTTCAGTGAATCCTCTCTGCAAGTGCTGTTGTAATGATCCTGGGGCCTGTTTCAGAAAGGAGGTTAAGTGAAAACTCAGAGTATGTTAACCCTGAAATGAGGGAAACTCTGGGTTTTCTGTTTCAGAATGGGAGGTAAGTTAAACCTGAGAAAGCAGAGTAAGTCAAGCCCGTTTCTGAAAGAGAGGTAACTTATACTCAGAGTCAGTTACCATGGTAACTTACTCTGTCAACCTAACCTGGTCGGGAGCAGGTTTTCTTCGGCAAACCCAGAGTTTCTTTCGGTCTCCTCCCATTTTTTAAAGAGGAAGTGGTGTTTAAACACCTCATTCATTCTTTAAGTACATTTTTATTAATAAAATTAATCTTTAATTAATAAATACAATATTGCTATTTTTTTTCAATGTTTTAAATAAGATGAAGTCTACTAACTCCTTAACTGGCACTTGCCTTGCCTTGCCTTGCCTTGCCTTGCCTTGCCTTGCCTTGCCTTGCCTTGCCTTGCCTTGCCTTGCCTTGCCTTGCCTTGCCTTGCCTTGCCTTGCCTTGCCTTGCCTTGCCTTGCCTTGCCTTGCCTTGCCTTGCCTTGCCTTGCCTTGCCTTGCCTTGCCTTGCCTTGCCTTGCCTTGCCTTGCCTTGCCTTGCCTTGCCTTGCCTTGCCTTGCCTTGCCTTGCCTTGCCTTGCCTTGCCTTGCCTTGCCTTGCCTTGCCTTGCCTTGCCTTGCCTTGCCTTGCCTTGCCTTGCCTTGCCTTGCCTTGCCTTGCCTTGCCTTGCCTTGCCTTGCCTTGCCTTGCCTTGCCTTGCCTTGCCTTGCCTTGCCTTGCCTTGCCTTGCCTTGCCTTGCCTTGCCTTGCCTTGCCTTGCCTTGCCTTGCCTTGCCTTGCCTTGCCTTGCCTTGCCTTGCCTTGCCTTGCCTTGCCTTGCCTTGCCTTGCCTTGCCTTGCCTTGCCTTGCCTTGCCTTGCCTTGCCTTGCCTTGCCTTGCCTTGCCTTGCCTTGCCTTGCCTTGCCTTGCCTTGCCTTGCCTTGCCTTGCCTTGCCTTGCCTTGCCTTGCCTTGCCTTGCCTTGCCTTGCCTTGCCTTGCCTTGCCTTGCCTTGCCTTGCCTTGCCTTGCCTTGCCTTGCCTTGCCTTGCCTTGCCTTGCCTTGCCTTGCCTTGCCTTGCCTTGCCTTGCCTTGCCTTGCCTTGCCTTGCCTTGCCTTGCCTTGCCTTGCCTTGCCTTGCCTTGCCTTGCCTTGCCTTGCCTTGCCTTGCCTTGCCTTGCCTTGCCTTGCCTTGCCTTGCCTTGCCTTGCCTTGCCTTGCCTTGCCTTGCCTTGCCTTGCCTTGCCTTGCCTTGCCTTGCCTTGCCTTGCCTTGCCTTGCCTTGCCTTGCCTTGCCTTGCCTTGCCTTGCCTTGCCTTGCCTTGCCTTGCCTTGCCTTGCCTTGCCTTGCCTTGCCTTGCCTTGCCTTGCCTTGCCTTGCCTTGCCTTGCCTTGCCTTGCCTTGCCTTGCCTTGCCTTGCCTTGCCTTGCCTTGCCTTGCCTTGCCTTGCCTTGCCTTGCCTTGCCTTGCCTTGCCTTGCCTTGCCTTGCCTTGCCTTGCCTTGCCTTGCCTTGCCTTGCCTTGCCTTGCCTTGCCTTGCCTTGCCTTGCCTTGCCTTGCCTTGCCTTGCCTTGCCTTGCCTTGCCTTGCCTTGCCTTGCCTTGCCTTGCCTTGCCTTGCCTTGCCTTGCCTTGCCTTGCCTTGCCTTGCCTTGCCTTGCCTTGCCTTGCCTTGCCTTGCCTTGCCTTGCCTTGCCTTGCCTTGCCTTGCCTTGCCTTGCCTTGCCTTGCCTTGCCTTGCCTTGCCTTGCCTTGCCTTGCCTTGCCTTGCCTTGCCTTGCCTTGCCTTGCCTTGCCTTGCCTTGCCTTGCCTTGCCTTGCCTTGCCTTGCCTTGCCTTGCCTTGCCTTGCCTTGCCTTGCCTTGCCTTGCCTTGCCTTGCCTTGCCTTGCCTTGCCTTGCCTTGCCTTGCCTTGCCTTGCCTTGCCTTGCCTTGCCTTGCCTTGCCTTGCCTTGCCTTGCCTTGCCTTGCCTTGCCTTGCCTTGCCTTGCCTTGCCTTGCCTTGCCTTGCCTTGCCTTGCCTTGCCTTGCCTTGCCTTGCCTTGCCTTGCCTTGCCTTGCCTTGCCTTGCCTTGCCTTGCCTTGCCTTGCCTTGCCTTGCCTTGCCTTGCCTTGCCTTGCCTTGCCTTGCCTTGCCTTGCCTTGCCTTGCCTTGCCTTGCCTTGCCTTGCCTTGCCTTGCCTTGCCTTGCCTTGCCTTGCCTTGCCTTGCCTTGCCTTGCCTTGCCTTGCCTTGCCTTGCCTTGCCTTGCCTTGCCTTGCCTTGCCTTGCCTTGCCTTGCCTTGCCTTGCCTTGCCTTGCCTTGCCTTGCCTTGCCTTGCCTTGCCTTGCCTTGCCTTGCCTTGCCTTGCCTTGCCTTGCCTTGCCTTGCCTTGCCTTGCCTTGCCTTGCCTTGCCTTGCCTTGCCTTGCCTTGCCTTGCCTTGCCTTGCCTTGCCTTGCCTTGCCTTGCCTTGCCTTGCCTTGCCTTGCCTTGCCTTGCCTTGCCTTGCCTTGCCTTGCCTTGCCTTGCCTTGCCTTGCCTTGCCTTGCCTTGCCTTGCCTTGCCTTGCCTTGCCTTGCCTTGCCTTGCCTTGCCTTGCCTTGCCTTGCCTTGCCTTGCCTTGCCTTGCCTTGCCTTGCCTTGCCTTGCCTTGCCTTGCCTTGCCTTGCCTTGCCTTGCCTTGCCTTGCCTTGCCTTGCCTTGCCTTGCCTTGCCTTGCCTTGCCTTGCCTTGCCTTGCCTTGCCTTGCCTTGCCTTGCCTTGCCTTGCCTTGCCTTGCCTTGCCTTGCCTTGCCTTGCCTTGCCTTGCCTTGCCTTGCCTTGCCTTGCCTTGCCTTGCCTTGCCTTGCCTTGCCTTGCCTTGCCTTGCCTTGCCTTGCCTTGCCTTGCCTTGCCTTGCCTTGCCTTGCCTTGCCTTGCCTTGCCTTGCCTTGCCTTGCCTTGCCTTGCCTTGCCTTGCCTTGCCTTGCCTTGCCTTGCCTTGCCTTGCCTTGCCTTGCCTTGCCTTGCCTTGCCTTGCCTTGCCTTGCCTTGCCTTGCCTTGCCTTGCCTTGCCTTGCCTTGCCTTGCCTTGCCTTGCCTTGCCTTGCCTTGCCTTGCCTTGCCTTGCCTTGCCTTGCCTTGCCTTGCCTTGCCTTGCCTTGCCTTGCCTTGCCTTGCCTTGCCTTGCCTTGCCTTGCCTTGCCTTGCCTTGCCTTGCCTTGCCTTGCCTTGCCTTGCCTTGCCTTGCCTTGCCTTGCCTTGCCTTGCCTTGCCTTGCCTTGCCTTGCCTTGCCTTGCCTTGCCTTGCCTTGCCTTGCCTTGCCTTGCCTTGCCTTGCCTTGCCTTGCCTTGCCTTGCCTTGCCTTGCCTTGCCTTGCCTTGCCTTGCCTTGCCTTGCCTTGCCTTGCCTTGCCTTGCCTTGCCTTGCCTTGCCTTGCCTTGCCTTGCCTTGCCTTGCCTTGCCTTGCCTTGCCTTGCCTTGCCTTGCCTTGCCTTGCCTTGCCTTGCCTTGCCTTGCCTTGCCTTGCCTTGCCTTGCCTTGCCTTGCCTTGCCTTGCCTTGCCTTGCCTTGCCTTGCCTTGCCTTGCCTTGCCTTGCCTTGCCTTGCCTTGCCTTGCCTTGCCTTGCCTTGCCTTGCCTTGCCTTGCCTTGCCTTGCCTTGCCTTGCCTTGCCTTGCCTTGCCTTGCCTTGCCTTGCCTTGCCTTGCCTTGCCTTGCCTTGCCTTGCCTTGCCTTGCCTTGCCTTGCCTTGCCTTGCCTTGCCTTGCCTTGCCTTGCCTTGCCTTGCCTTGCCTTGCCTTGCCTTGCCTTGCCTTGCCTTGCCTTGCCTTGCCTTGCCTTGCCTTGCCTTGCCTTGCCTTGCCTTGCCTTGCCTTGCCTTGCCTTGCCTTGCCTTGCCTTGCCTTGCCTTGCCTTGCCTTGCCTTGCCTTGCCTTGCCTTGCCTTGCCTTGCCTTGCCTTGCCTTGCCTTGCCTTGCCTTGCCTTGCCTTGCCTTGCCTTGCCTTGCCTTGCCTTGCCTTGCCTTGCCTTGCCTTGCCTTGCCTTGCCTTGCCTTGCCTTGCCTTGCCTTGCCTTGCCTTGCCTTGCCTTGCCTTGCCTTGCCTTGCCTTGCCTTGCCTTGCCTTGCCTTGCCTTGCCTTGCCTTGCCTTGCCTTGCCTTGCCTTGCCTTGCCTTGCCTTGCCTTGCCTTGCCTTGCCTTGCCTTGCCTTGCCTTGCCTTGCCTTGCCTTGCCTTGCCTTGCCTTGCCTTGCCTTGCCTTGCCTTGCCTTGCCTTGCCTTGCCTTGCCTTGCCTTGCCTTGCCTTGCCTTGCCTTGCCTTGCCTTGCCTTGCCTTGCCTTGCCTTGCCTTGCCTTGCCTTGCCTTGCCTTGCCTTGCCTTGCCTTGCCTTGCCTTGCCTTGCCTTGCCTTGCCTTGCCTTGCCTTGCCTTGCCTTGCCTTGCCTTGCCTTGCCTTGCCTTGCCTTGCCTTGCCTTGCCTTGCCTTGCCTTGCCTTGCCTTGCCTTGCCTTGCCTTGCCTTGCCTTGCCTTGCCTTGCCTTGCCTTGCCTTGCCTTGCCTTGCCTTGCCTTGCCTTGCCTTGCCTTGCCTTGCCTTGCCTTGCCTTGCCTTGCCTTGCCTTGCCTTGCCTTGCCTTGCCTTGCCTTGCCTTGCCTTGCCTTGCCTTGCCTTGCCTTGCCTTGCCTTGCCTTGCCTTGCCTTGCCTTGCCTTGCCTTGCCTTGCCTTGCCTTGCCTTGCCTTGCCTTGCCTTGCCTTGCCTTGCCTTGCCTTGCCTTGCCTTGCCTTGCCTTGCCTTGCCTTGCCTTGCCTTGCCTTGCCTTGCCTTGCCTTGCCTTGCCTTGCCTTGCCTTGCCTTGCCTTGCCTTGCCTTGCCTTGCCTTGCCTTGCCTTGCCTTGCCTTGCCTTGCCTTGCCTTGCCTTGCCTTGCCTTGCCTTGCCTTGCCTTGCCTTGCCTTGCCTTGCCTTGCCTTGCCTTGCCTTGCCTTGCCTTGCCTTGCCTTGCCTTGCCTTGCCTTGCCTTGCCTTGCCTTGCCTTGCCTTGCCTTGCCTTGCCTTGCCTTGCCTTGCCTTGCCTTGCCTTGCCTTGCCTTGCCTTGCCTTGCCTTGCCTTGCCTTGCCTTGCCTTGCCTTGCCTTGCCTTGCCTTGCCTTGCCTTGCCTTGCCTTGCCTTGCCTTGCCTTGCCTTGCCTTGCCTTGCCTTGCCTTGCCTTGCCTTGCCTTGCCTTGCCTTGCCTTGCCTTGCCTTGCCTTGCCTTGCCTTGCCTTGCCTTGCCTTGCCTTGCCTTGCCTTGCCTTGCCTTGCCTTGCCTTGCCTTGCCTTGCCTTGCCTTGCCTTGCCTTGCCTTGCCTTGCCTTGCCTTGCCTTGCCTTGCCTTGCCTTGCCTTGCCTTGCCTTGCCTTGCCTTGCCTTGCCTTGCCTTGCCTTGCCTTGCCTTGCCTTGCCTTGCCTTGCCTTGCCTTGCCTTGCCTTGCCTTGCCTTGCCTTGCCTTGCCTTGCCTTGCCTTGCCTTGCCTTGCCTTGCCTTGCCTTGCCTTGCCTTGCCTTGCCTTGCCTTGCCTTGCCTTGCCTTGCCTTGCCTTGCCTTGCCTTGCCTTGCCTTGCCTTGCCTTGCCTTGCCTTGCCTTGCCTTGCCTTGCCTTGCCTTGCCTTGCCTTGCCTTGCCTTGCCTTGCCTTGCCTTGCCTTGCCTTGCCTTGCCTTGCCTTGCCTTGCCTTGCCTTGCCTTGCCTTGCCTTGCCTTGCCTTGCCTTGCCTTGCCTTGCCTTGCCTTGCCTTGCCTTGCCTTGCCTTGCCTTGCCTTGCCTTGCCTTGCCTTGCCTTGCCTTGCCTTGCCTTGCCTTGCCTTGCCTTGCCTTGCCTTGCCTTGCCTTGCCTTGCCTTGCCTTGCCTTGCCTTGCCTTGCCTTGCCTTGCCTTGCCTTGCCTTGCCTTGCCTTGCCTTGCCTTGCCTTGCCTTGCCTTGCCTTGCCTTGCCTTGCCTTGCCTTGCCTTGCCTTGCCTTGCCTTGCCTTGCCTTGCCTTGCCTTGCCTTGCCTTGCCTTGCCTTGCCTTGCCTTGCCTTGCCTTGCCTTGCCTTGCCTTGCCTTGCCTTGCCTTGCCTTGCCTTGCCTTGCCTTGCCTTGCCTTGCCTTGCCTTGCCTTGCCTTGCCTTGCCTTGCCTATGATAAAAATTACAGACTTCAACATGCTTTGTAAGTGGAAAACCTGCAAAATCGGCAGTGTATCAAATACTTGTTCTCCCCACTGTAAAGTAACTACATGTGTTCAGGTTAGGTTTATGTGTAGGTTCAGTGTTAGCTGTCACGGGTGGTTGCTGGCAGACAGATGAGGAAGATGTATACGATTCAATTCAAAAGGTTTATTCAACATATCCAACAGAAAGGCAAACGGATCGCAACACACACTTAACAAACATTACCGGACACTGAACTAAAACAGAACTGAACATATATACAGGAGTTAATGATGGTGACTGATGAGTGGACAGCTGAACGTGATTTGTGTCCGTGACAACAAATAAGTGACGTAGGCAGGTGATGACAAAACATAACGAGTCCAAACTAACGTGAATGTGACAGAACATCCCCTCCCAGGTAGACGCGTCCTTGCGCCATGAAAATAAGATGAAGAGGATGAGGGGATGGCGAAGGGGTGGCACAGACAGGCAGATGAAGAGGATGAGGGGATGGCGAAGGGGTGGCACAGACAGGCAGATGAAGAGGATGAGGGGATGGCGAAGGGGTGGCACAGACAGGCTGATGAAGAGGATGAAGGGATGGCGAAGGGGTGGTTAAGGGGGCTGGCAAAGGTATGGCAAAGACAGGCAGATGATGGTTCTGGGGTTGGACAGACGACCAGGAGGAGGACGAACAACAAAGTCCAGGGTGGTGATGAAGGTGGAGTGAGCCAGGGGATGATGGCTGTTCATCCAGGCCGCAGCCAGATTGGTGCCCCATGGCAGTGTTGACGGAGGGAGGAGCCATGGAGGAACACTGATGAGGGCCGCCATGGGGCTGACCGGAGACGATGACAGCGAGGATGCAGCCCACCGCGCAGCCGATGAGCCGAGGTAGTGGAGAAATGGTGAATGGAGCCGCAGCGACAAGCTCCCGAAAGTGAAGTGGGGATCCTAAGGTCTGAGGGTGAGTTGGAGCCTGAGGCAGGGTGGAGCAAGCCGTAGCAGAAGGGGTGGAGGACCAGAGAGCAGCGGACGGTCCGCAAGTCAGCAGCAGAGGTGAAGTGATGTCTGACATCGGTGGAGCCGACGTGCCGAGGGAGTCCGGCGAGACCGAATGGCCAGTGGTCCATGCCAAGGTCGAGGGTGGAAGGAGCGCAGGTGTGGGAGCCAGGAGCGCAGGTGTGGGAGCCAGGGCGACAGGTCGAGGCAGAGCATAGCGCACCGAGGCTGCAGGCAAAGCCTCGGGCTCCTCATGCCCAGGAGGAGATGGCTCCCGTCAGGTCCGAGGTGGTACCACGCTACTTAGAGGCAGAGGTGGTGCCGAGGACTGAGGGTGACAGATGACTGGGTGGCACAGATGGCTGGAGACTGGGGGAGAGACTGAAGTCTCAAAAAAAGTGTTGGGGATAGTTTGGAAAGGTGGTGGGAGAGGGAGGCTGGGCAGGGCTAACGAGACAGGCAAAAGACTGACAGGTTAGGATTGACAGGTTCGGGCAACAAAACAGGGGCTAGACAAATCTCCTCTCCAAACTCAAAAGCAAAAAGTGTTCTTGCCAGAAACGCACTCTCAGTAGCGGGGGGTGGGCAGGGCTCACTTCCGAACCCTCAATGTCCACCAGCACTCCCTCGGGGATGGATGGCTCGGCCGGCTCACACACCTGGTCAGGCGCACACTGCTCAGGCTCCGTGGCGATGTGGTCATCGGTCGCTTTTATGGGCGTTACCTGCGGTGGGCTCAGGTCAACGATGCTCGCAGTCTGGGTGGTTCTGGCTGGGCACTGGATGGGGAGTGAGGCTGTCGGCATCCTCGGCGGTGAACGCAGATCCGCAGGACGCCAGCACCCACTCCACATATGTTGCAAAGCTCCCTCGAGGAACCTCCCCAGATAACTTAAGATTTAGAAAAATGTCTGGATCTCGCCCCATCAGACCACCTTCCCAGATAACCTGGATGTCGGACTCAACTGCCATAACAGACAGTTATCCGGGAAGGTGGTCTGATGGGCGAGATCCATACATTTTTCTAAATGTTCCTTGAGAGAGCATTCTCCTGCTCAAGGCACATGATTTTAACTGCCGGAAAGTCCATGGTGCAAGCAGGGGTGAAAACGGAACAAAGACCCTGAACACGAAAAACGGAAAAGAGAAAATCTTACAAAAACGTTCACTTGTTAGGTCTGGTATTCTGTCACGGGTGGTTGCTGGCAGACAGATGAGGAAGACGTATATGATTCAATTCAAAAGGTTTATTCTCAACAGATCCAACAGAACGGCAAACGGATAGCAACACACATAACATAGACAATACCGGACACTGAACAACTTCTTGTTCTTCTTGTTACTGGCCGCTCACTCCTCAGGAGTATTACCACCCCCTACTGTACAGCCTACATGGGTGATGCATCTGTATATTCCTTTTATTAGGGCCCGAGCACCGATGGTGAGAGGTCCCTATTGTTTCTGCTCCGTTTATTATTAGGGCCCAAGCACCGATGGTGAGAGGACCCTATTGTTTTTGCTCCGTTTATTCTTCTTCTTCTTCTTCTTCTTCTTCTTCTTCTCCAGAGTGAATCGCTTTTTAGAGGGCCTAAACATGCCCGAAAACTCATGAAACTTTGCACACGCTTCAGAAGTGGTGAAAATGTACGTGTGATATGGGTTTCAGAATTGTGTGGGGCAAAATGGCTCAATTATT
>FLSR01004884.1:10014233-10036275 GCA_900092035.1 Leuciscus waleckii
TGAAGGATCATGTGACACTGAAGACTGGAGTAATGATGCTGAAAATTCAGCTTTGATCACAGGAATAAATTACATTTTAACATTTACGTATTCACATAGAAAACAGGTATCTTAAATTGCAATAATATTTTGATAACTTTTTTTTATCAAATAAGTGCTGCCTTGATGAACATTAGAGGCTTCTTTTAAAAACATAAAAAAATCTTACCGACCCCAAACTTTCGAATGGTGTATCTGTATGTCCTTTAAAGTTTGAATTTACCCAAAAATCTCACAAACCGGTATGCTGTAATTTTCTGTGAAACACAAAAGGAGATGTTAGGAAGAAAGTTCAAGCTGCTCTTTTTCATACAGTGAAAATGGACGGTGATTTATACAGCCAAGCTCCAAAAGAGCCAATGGCTTTGTGTTTCTCAGATTGTGTTGAGTAAAATAAGCTGTGTTTGGGGTGTGTAATTGTTATGTTTTTGGGTGAAGTATTCCTTTAATGGGTCACTGGTAATTGAATTAGTGCTGTTGATGATCGATATATAAAATGCATTTGTTTGTGTCACAGTAATGAGAGCCCTCGGCATTCCAACTCGAGTGGTCACCAACTTTAACTCCGCTCACGACACAAACGCGAACATGGTGATTGAGGAATATTACTCGGAGAAGGGGGAAAAGCTGCCTATCGGTCGGGATAGCGTCTGGTGAGTTACGCCTTGAAAGCTAAAAAGTCTTCTTATTATAGTTATGTTGCTAAAACATTCACTACTTTTCAAAAGTCTGGGGTCGGAAAGATTTTTAAATGTTTTTGAAAGAAGTCTCTTCTGCTCACCAATGCTGCATTTATTTGATCAAAAATACAGTAAAAACAGTAAAATATTATTACAATTTAAAATAACTTTTCTATTTGATTATGTTTTAAACTGTAATTTATTCCTGTGATCAAAGCTGAGTTTTCAGCATCATTACTCCAGTCTTCAGAGTCACATGATCCTTCTGAAATCATTCTAATTTAATAATGATGATTTGCTGCTTTTTATTTTTGTGAAAACCGTGATATTTTTTTGCAGGATTGTTGATGAATAAAGAAAGTTCAAAAGAACAACATTTATTTGGAATAGAAATATTTTGTAACAAAATGTCTTTATTGTCCCTTTTGATCAATGTAATGCATCCTTGCTGAAAAAAAAGTATGAATTTCTTCCCCCAAAAATAAAACAAATATTACTGACCCCAAACTTTCGAACGGTAATGCACTTATTTTTTTGTGTGAAGTCTTTTACTGTGTTTCTTATCAGGATACAGTCCCTTTACAAATAAACCTGAATTGATTGCGGTTGAAATGAATTGTTCAGTGTTTTTAATCTGACAAAATGTGAATTAAAAGTGTTTGGGCTTTTTCAGGAACTTCCATGTGTGGGTGGAGAGTTGGATGAAGAGGCCTGATCTAGATGGAGATTATGACGGCTGGCAGGTTCTTGACCCCACGCCACAAGAGACAAGCGCCGGTCAGTCAATGCTAATGCATATAGAAAACTCAAATGCTTTTTATCCCTGCATGCGCATAAGACCAATTGCTACCAATTGATATGATGCTGTTGATGCTAAAACATAAACTGAATCTGTCACAGGAATGTACCGCTGTGGTCCTGCTGCTGTGAAAGCCGTTTATGAGCAGAAGGTGAGCGCGCCATACGATGTGCCGTTCGTTTACGCAGAAGTCAATGCAGATTTGCGTAGAATAATCATCAGAGATGGGAAGATATTAGCAACCAGCGTTGACAAAGACATAGTCGGAGCCCTGATCTGCACCAAACGTCCCGGTCCAGCCATGCTCATGCTGGACATCACGTCAGAATACAAAACTGAGATGGGTAAGAGAAACACTGAGAAAGAATAAGAAAAATACTTACTGTTCAATAGATTTTTATACAAAAAACGACAACAACTGATTTCTTTCACATTTAGATAAAATGCCATTTATGTTCAGATGATGGTAAGTCATTTTATCTTTCCATTTTTTAAGATGAAGTGTGTAATTCATCTAGTATCAGCAGCATCAGCAAAATATAACAAAGAATGGTTGATGTTAAACAAGACTTTGAGGAGATATTTTAAAATAAACTCAACATCAACCAAAGTCTAGTTTTTATGCTTTTTAACAAGAGAGATAAAAAAAGAAAATTACAATAAATATTTTTTTTTTTAACATATTACCAGATATCATGATGAGATCAAAAGTATTTCTTACTCTCTGAATACAATTGTGTATGCTCACACCAAGATCCAATCATGTTTTCTTAGGAATGTTGTCTAATTGAAAACCAAATTTTTTTTGTCATGTGTCCTCAATATAATTTTCCATCTTTTAGTCTTTTGTAGAATTGACTATGAAACTATAAACATGATATTATCCTCCAGGAAGTGACATCATCAGGCAGGAAACAGTGCACTTCCTGATGCGATACTGTAGTAGACGTTTGTATAGTTATAATTTTCTCTCTAATATGATCAATCTTGCAAGTAAAGAAGTTCATTAAGTCATTACTGCTGTGCTGGTTGGAAACTTCAGAAGTAGAAGCTTTATTTAAGTAGCCAAAAGTGATGTTGAGTCTATAGGGAAATTGACAGCCCTTTATTTAAATTGGAATACAAATTTGTTAAAGATTTTGTTAGCATATATTGCGTTGTTGTGCTTGGAGTCCATAGTTTTATTTGGGACAGTAACGCAATGAAACATGCCAAATTCTGCAGCCATGAGTTTTGGCGGCTGTCAAAGAAAACAAATATAAACACATGCACAAAACAAGAGAGAACCAACAAAATATTAATAACTGGTTATGTTGTAGTCAATGCATGCTTTTTCCCGTCCCAGCCTTTTTTTTTCTATGCATTTTTCTGAATAGAAATCTAAAATTGTAGCTGTAGTTCGCAAATAATTTTGTCAGATAAATACCATAACCAAGTTTTGTTCTTCCCTCATATTTAAAATTTATGAAATATTTTCCTCATATTTTGATGTTTTAATCAAGCTTGTAGGGTCGTTATCTAAGTATGCAATTTTATCCCAATATTTTTTTTAATTCATCTTCATTTTAAAAATATTCTCTTCCAGCTCGAAGTGGTGAAGGTGCTAATGGAAGAGGTGGTACGTTTTAGCATTTGGTTTTTCTTCCCACATTAATAATGTTCTTTGATTGTTTGAGTGATATAACAGTGATTTTTCATGTCTTTGCATGTAGTTCTTCAGGGCATTGGAGTTTCTCTCCAGCTTGTGAAAGCACCTGTAGTCGGAGAAAACATTTCTTTCATCGTCAAAATCATTAACAACATGGCAATTCCAAAACTGCTGAGAAAATACGTGAACGCTCAGAACAAAGAGTACAACCATAATCCCACTGGAACCTTCTGGGAGGCTCATGATGATCTGACGATCGGCCCGAATGAAAGTAAGAATTCTGCAACCGATATTAAAGTGCTTAAACTGAGTTCAAATGTACTTAGGACTAATTGTTTTCCAATTGTTTTATGGCGGGCGCGTACTGGACAGAGCAGTGCCAAGGCTGGGTCTTCATTGATAGGAACTTAAGCTAAAATGTTTGTAAAGGCTCAAAGGAAGCACTCTGCAGGGCAGTTAGAACCACTGAGAGGTCCCAAGAGGGTACGAGAGGAGGGCGAGGAGGATTCAGTCTCCTCGCTCCTCTCAGGAACCTGATGACCAGGTCATGCTTCCCCACGGACTTACCTTCAACTGCGTCGTGATGTGCGGCGATAATGGCAACATACACTTAGGGTGGAGGGAGACAGCCTTCACTCCAACCCTTCTTGCAGGAAGAAAAGCACAACACTGATCGGGCATTTTCTGGGGTCTTCTCAGTGAGAAGAGCACCAGGTGACGAAGAGGTTCCACTTCAACGCGTAGGCATGTCTCGTGCACGATGCTCTAGCGGAAGTGAAGGTAGGTAATGGTGGTAGGGTACTCAAACCTGCTTGAGGCAAATGCAGCATGTCCATTGCACATGGCACCCCAGTGGAACCGCACTCTTGCCCTCGAACTGTCTCAGGCAAGTCAGCAGTGACTGCACGTGCTCGCTCATTAGCTGCGCACACATGACGACCGAGTCGATTTCCATGCCGAGAAAAGAGATCCTCTGCACGGGGGAGAGTTTGCTCTTTTCCCAGTTGACCTGAAGGCCCAGGCGGGCTAGGTGCCGGAGCGCTAGGTCCCTGTGTTCGCAAACCTGGTCTCGAGAGTGAGCTAGGATCAGCCGGTCATCGAGATGCGAGCCCCGTCTTGCCGTAGTGGCACAAGGGCTGCCTCGACAACTTTCGTGAAGACGCGAGGAGACAGGGCTAGCCCGAATGGGAGAACCGTGTACTGATATGCCCGCCCCTCGAAAGCAAACTGTAGAAACGGTCTGTGTCGAGGAAGAATGGAGACATGAAAGTAGGTGTCCTTCAGGTCGTTCGCTGCAAACCAATCCTGTGGCTGTACACATTCGAAAATGCGTTTGGCCGTGAGCATCTTCAACAGAAGCCTGTGAAGGGATAGTTTCAAGATGCGTTGGTCCAGGATTGGCCGTAACCCTCCGGATTTCTTGGGTACAATGAAATAGGGGCTGTAGAAGCCGGACTTTATTTTGGCTGGAGGGTCAGTCTCCTTTGCACCCTTCACCAGTAGGGTGGCGACCTCCGTATGCATGACAGGGACATTGCCACCGACCATGGTGTAGCGGACTCCCTGGAAGCGGGGAGGAGACCGTGCAAACTGAATCGCATAGCCGAGCCTGATGGTTCTCGCGACCCAATGGAAGGTTGGGAAGCTCTAGCCAAGCTCCCAAGAACTGTACCAGCGGGTGTCATGCGAACCACAAACGTACCCTCGATGGGGCAGCCAGGCGGAATGACCGGCCCGGACGTGGGAGACATAGCGTCCCAGTGTGGGGGCACGGTCATAAGCCGCGTCCTGACAGAGTTGGCCAGGCAAGGACCAGCGTTCCATGTGGGCCTGCTCTAACAGGGGTCTGGCGACAGAGTGGGACGAGAGTGGCAAGGCAGAGCGTCGCACACTGCCATCCACGGCCTCTTGGGGCTCGGAGGAAGGGGCATCAGTTCTTAGAAAAAAGGACTGGTCCTGCTACCAGCTCCTGAGAAGAAATGAGCCCTAACTCCAAGCTGCCCGTCTCAGGAGAGCTGTTTAGCCTGGCGTTTGGCCGGCGTTTGAGCCCTAATGGCGCATGGTCGCTGCGCCAATGAGGGCAGTGAAGGTGGAGGACGCCCGCGGGCTGCAATAAGTCAACGGGGACTTCCGCGACCCGGTGGAGTCCTGATGCACATCTGGGAAGAAAGGCACTGGGGGCGAGTGCTGGAAGTGCAGCACGCGCCACGCCCAGGAACCAATCGTCCAGCCTACAGCGCTCGGGGGAGGGCGGCGCCACTCCAACTGATGTTTTTAGCTGCCCGGGAAAGCATGGCCATCAGCTCTGGATCTGACTCTGCTAATGTTGGCACTCCCGAGGGAGGCAACGCAGTCGAATCCTCATTTCCAGAGGAATCAAGCCCGCCTTGTGATGCTGTGAGTGACATGACATCATCCACCGGAGCTCCAAATGAAAACACGGGGTCCCCGAGAGGAACCAGGCACACACTGAAGCCCCACGGTTTGCGATGTGGAGGGGGGCGTGGCCCGAGGAATGACTCGTTGGTTATTGTGCCACACCTTAACCCTCAGATCACCCTGGCCACCAGCCAAAGTACCCCCTCTCGAGGAAGAGATAGATTGGGGTGTGGCAGAGGGGACTCTACCCAAACAGAGATCATTGAGTCTCGACTAACATCGCAATGGTCATGTTCCCGCAATGAAAACATGACTCATCCACAAGCGCTGCCGAGCGTGATTAAGCCCAACACGCGAAACAGCGCTCGTGACCGTTAGGCAGATGAATCACGCACCCACATCCAGAAAACACACAGGCGAGCCATCTTGAAAAAGACGTGCCATGTGCAGCTCTTTTAGAGAGAGGAAAAAGCTCAGCAGAGTGCTGAAGCGCCCAGGGAGAAGCACACACACTGTCGGCAGATCACTGCACAGACCAGCAGCAGGCAATGTGATCTTGCTGGAACGCGCCGTTCCACCAACACACTGGAGAGCCGCTCGTCTCGTAGAGTGAAGATAATTCAGAATGGCTTGTGGGAGTGAAGAAAACTCTTGGCTCCGAAGCGAAGACATAACTGCATGTTGCCAGCGTACTTCCTTTTATACCCACGAGGTGGCACGGATTTACGCTATGCAAATTCCACAGACCCATGACATTTTCTTGCCATTGGCTCGTTTTGTATACTCGAAGGTGAGAGGCTTTCTAAGCGAAACCCCATTCGTCGTCACGATGTAACTCTAGTGACCACGAAAGGGAACTGGTGGTTATGGTAAGGGGCGGGACATTTCCCAAACACACTCAAAACGCCTGACCAATCACAACAAACTGATCCAGCCGACCAATCAGAGCACAGTGTGCTTTTCAGAAGGAAGAGCTTCATAGAGACAGGAACTAAACAGAGCATTAGGGTTACTGAGTTAATTTCCTCTGTAAAGCAGCTCTTAAACAAAAAAATGGTGTAATTGTTCAGCGGAAGTCGGTTAAGTGTTGATTCAGTTCCGTTGTAAAGATCATCAATTACTAATTTAGTTAATTTAATCTATAAAGCAGTTCTGCAGAAAACAGCTGCTACAATGTCAAATATGTGAAAAATATATATTTTTAACATTCAGGCATGAAAACCTATTCTAGTAGAGCCCAAAAACAAAATCAAAACTTTGTAAAAGGGCATAATATGGCCTTCATAAATATGGCAAAAAAAAAGACAGTAGAGACTGTGCAGTAAACTGGGACTGACACTAGACACTGTGCAGTAAACTATGATTCCTTTCTGAACACAGTTAGCATATGCATAACAAATTTCTTAGAATCTAATAACACCCATCTGGATAGTATTGGACTACATGATTTTGACTACCACAAAATGTGTTTAAATGATTCATTAGGAATTGCGCAATCAACTCCATGATTCCTGTTTGTTGTACTCCACCAGCTGTGACTGTAAAACACGAGATCTCCTTCAACAATTACATGCTGAATGAGGTTAGGGAGGATTGCCTGTTTAACCTGGCTGTGGTTATAGAGGATGTGAAGTCTCAGGAGAGAGTACTGGTTTCAGAAGAGTTCAACATCAGCAGCCCTGCCCTCAATATACAGGTATTGGTGGCCCATCATAGACATTATTTATTTATTTCTATATATACTGTATATGCACCGGGATGCACCGATATGAACATTTTGGCCGATACCAATAACCACTAATTCTTTATATTTCTAAGCCGATAACCAGTATATTGGCCGATAAATCTAAATTTTTATATAATTTTTGAGAGCCTGATTACAAAAACAAAAGTCTCACCATTTAAAACCATGTCCCAAGCACACAATTATGATGTTTTCATTATAATTTTATGTAGCTGATATGCCAGACTTGCGCTGCACATGTTTGTATTTTCCTTATTTGTATCTGAGGCATCTCAGCTGAAGGAAATAATCCATTATTTATCGGCTTTAATATATCGGCCAACTTTTCTTATCGGGACGAAAATAATAACACTAAAAATTTACATATATCGTCCGATACCGATATGGTGGCTGATGTATCGTGCATCCATAATATATATATATTGAGCTCCTTTCATGGACAAAGAGCCTCATTATACAATGGGTTGCAAATGCAGTTTCATGTTGACTTTAAGAAACAACACAATGTTTGTTCTGAGACTCTAAAAAACAACCTGATAACAGTTTAATTTAAACACGTGCATCACTCCAAGATCATAGGATATTCTAAAAATAGATTTTTGGCATAATTGAATTCACAAGTAATAAAAGAAATAAAGCAATTTAATAAGAACCCTGTGTTTTCTTCCAGATTCAAAACGAGTCCTCGGTCATCATTAACACACAGCAAGTTGCCACGGTAACCTTTACCAACCCGTTCAACGTTGCAGTGAGCGGTGACCTCATCGTAGTGGGTTCAGGACTCTTGGAGGAGAAGGTTCAGATGAGGTACGTGAAGTGTTTCAGTTCAGTTTTTAGAGCGATCGATCACCAAATAAATGCACAAAAATAACCATGTAATTCAGTTAAATTAATGTTTTCGAAAAGGTTTCTCAAACAGCCCCCCGTCTGCCATTGGTCAGCCAAACAGATAGCTCCGCCCCAAACACACACCATTGGTTGATACGGTGTGTTGGGCTGATGCTCAAACATGTAAAACATGTAATTGTAAAAATGTACCATGGTGACCATAATACCATAGTGACTTTACTTAGATAAATAATACAATAGTAATCATTTAAAAAGTAATTAAAATTACAGAAACATTCTTACACTGTTTAAAAAAGATCCCATATTCATCTATTTTGATTTAACAGTCACTGTGTATAGTAACTTTGGTATTTTAGCACACACAAGATTCCCATGGTAAATTTAGCTCACATACCTGACTCTGAAGGGCGTCTAACAGTCGAGTACATACAGTAATATCTGTAAAGTGGGTGGGGTTGTTCCTGACATTTGTGACATCTTTATCTTGTTTATCTGTGACATCAGTTTCACTGCAGCTGTGTCTATTAAAAGTGTCAGTACACACTTGTCGGCCTGCATTTCAGAAACACTAAAATCACTGGTTATTTCACTTTCTCTGTGTGTATTGTGTAATCATATGCATAACACAGAAACTTTAGTGTACATTAATCTGTGTGTTAAACCTGCAGATTTGCCCGATTATACAATATAAACTCTCAGACTTAAAGTAGTGGACCAACAGAATTAAAGTTAATCCATCTTAAATGTAAGTTAAATCAAAATTATGCTTTAAATGCAAGTTTATTTAAGTTTGCTGCAACAGAATTATTATATAAGCCTTGATTTAATCTAGATTTAAGATGAATCCTTATTGTTTTTTTGTGTAAATCACTAACCCTAAACATGAGCAGTAGTAATAGTGATTTCCCTGTCTTGAAATGTCCTGTTCTTTATATCTCAGGCTTACGATCCAGCCTCGAGAAACCATGAGGAGGCCCATCCGTTTCATTCCCAGGATGACGGGAGTCAAGATGCTTCACGCTAGTTTAGACTTGACATATCGGTCCACCGTCCTCCGTGGATTCGAGACCGTCACTGTTCAAGCAGCTTAGAGGGAAACACCTTTACAATGATTATGAACACTCAGAGATGATAGCCCAGGTGAAAATACTTAATCTGGGGTTCTTCATTTGGGAGCCACACTCAGGACCTTCACAGTCAAAAGTGAAATTGATTTTTCCCCAGTAAAATCAATGTAAAAGTTTTGTTCAA
Organism: Leuciscus waleckii; assembly: GCA_900092035.1. NCBI lineage: Eukaryota > Metazoa > Chordata > Actinopteri > Cypriniformes > Leuciscidae > Leuciscus > Leuciscus waleckii. The sequence continues at coordinate 10,023,623 of FLSR01004884.1, forward strand.
TAATATTTTTTCTTTTTCTTTTTTGTATTTTGAGAGAATTTTATTGTAATAATTAATATTTATGCAATAATTATGATCCATTTTTTCCCATTGAAAAAAAATATATATATATAATTTTCATTATTTACCAATTAATGCTGTATTTCAGGTTAAAATAGAGACTAGGCCTTTAAAATCCAATTTTTGTCAGATTGGTGCCATCTGGTGAGAGCAGTGAGCATGAATATCATAGTGTAAGTGTAGTGTAGTGTACTAGATGGATGTACAGTTCTCTGTAGAAAGGCTTGTGAATTCCATAGTTGTTTTTGCACATATTTGCTTATTTGTTTTCAGGTTGTGGATTTGAATATATATTAAGAGATTCTCAAAGACTACTTTTGTCAAGTTTTTTGTTTGTTTGTTTGGTTTAAATTGTCATTTGAAGTGCCAGTTTTACTTTATAATACAGTCAAACCTGAACATTGCGTTGGAAAGAGAACAAATGGAAAGCATTTTGTTACCCATTGTTTTAATTCTAATTGAATAAAAATGCAATTCATTCAGTCATAACATTTTTTTAAACCTTTTATAATAAACGTTTTCATTAAATAATTTTTTTGTACCATTCAATGAACAGTAACTCATCTTCAAAAGGCAACAGCAATTATGAACAAAAAACTAAAATAACAGCAAAAGTATAATTATTAGTCAATGGAAAATAGAGAAATAAAAAAATTAAAAAGTGTTTTAAATATCATCCTAACTATATTTACATATTATGTGCATATTATTTACATACTAACTGTAATTAGTGTTTGTTGCACATGTCACAGATCACAACTGAGTGTCTCTTGCAAATTGGATGATTGCACTTTATGCAAATGATGCTTGTTTTTACATCCCTTGGCAAGGGGGACACGACGCTCTTCCTAGCTCCTCCAGAAAATGCCTCCTCCTGTAGCTATCCCCCTGTCTCCAAGTGGGATTTATTTCCCTCCAGATCACAAAAGCATTGTAGGCCGAGACATAAATCGTGTTGAGGAATACTGCCATGTATTTTTTTAATGCACTTCAAATAAGCATGTTGGGAATACAAATGTATTATAAACATACCACTTGAATTTCAAGTATATTTTTAATACATTTAATACATCTTTTTCACCTGGGTGTAACTCTCAACATGAAGTAGTGCTAGTCCTGCTAGTGCTAGCTAGTGGTTTAACACCTTTAGAAATTATTGCTTTCAATTTATTGTGTAACCATTTCTTTAATATCACTGTAATTGAATCACTCTGTGTGTGCCAAGCTTATTTTGGGAAAAGCCTGAAAATAAAGTTTTTTTTCATAATATGTCCATGCATTATGCTTGTTTGCACTCTGTCCACATGTATTTGCCACTAGAGGGCAGAATAGTGAAGCCATTCACACCAGAGACTCTCAGGTTCAGTGAGTGCACACTTACTGCAGTGAAAGCATTTCAAACACTGGCATGTTGAAACACAGAAAAAGGCTGACAATGTATCATTGAAGAATATGAGCATTAAATAAATAAAAAGACCACAGACTACACAAGTCCTTCTTTAACTTGAGGTAGTTTTGTGTCCCTTCATGGTTGGATTTTTAGTAAGATATTTTGACTTCTTTTTGTTGCATGTCCTGGAAACGTTCGACAGTGCATTCATCCTTTTTATTTTTTTTATTTTTTTTATGCATATATTACATTTTTCCCACCATTGTCCTAGACAATGTTAAAATATCTAACAGAACTAAAAGCCATAAAACATGGGTATATATATATATAGACATCAACCACTGGTCGATGACCATAATGTTTGCATAAACTGTAGGTAACAACTGGTAAAATGTACATCTAGGTCATAAAAAACGTAATATTTTCTTCTCAGCCATGTCAACAATTATCTGTGAGCGAAATCTCCTCCCATCCGTTGTCTGATTGGCCTTTCGCAAGGATTCCTGGGTAGTTAAAGTGCGTGGAGCCTGCATCTATGCGACCGCTTCAAGGGTACAAAGGGGGCGCTGCTGAGCACACTTCAGAGCGTTAAAATGCTGAATGGGACGGCCTACGGACTCGTAGACTCGGCGAGCACGCGCAATTTAAGTCCACGAGACCGAAAGTCCACATGAAGTGCGCCATTTGGGACAGGGCCTACTTACACCTCAGGCAGCTCCATATACCACAATGCAACACGATTGTGATGTCAACGCATATTGCGTTTAATTTACCCCACCACAAACAACTCTATGATATATTAATTATAGTCACATCCTCAGTAGATAATTTGCTAAAAACTTACAATTCTGTCATCATCTTCACACCCTCAAAACTCCTGTGGCTGTGTGTGTGATGCATTACCAATGCTGGCGTGATTTCATCATGAAATAAAAACTTATACACAAATATATGAGTACACACTCACACACGCTCAAACAATGCAGATGCTGTGTATGTGCTGTCATGATTTTGTGCTATATTTACCATCCTTTAACACACAGGACGTATTGACAGAACACACATTGGATCAGAACAAACTTTCCCCCTTGCCTTTACTGAAACTCCTGCATCGCTGATAGGTAAATTCTTGAGAATTCAGTATTTTGTCAATTTCTTGGCTATGGCCTGACAGTTGTTATACATGGCTTTAATTTACATTTAAGATAGAACTTTAATTCTGTTGGTCCACTACTTTAAGTCTGAGAGTTTATATTGTATAATCGGGCAAATCTGCAGGTTTAACACACAGATTAATGTACACTAAAGTTTCTGTGTTATGCATATGATTACACAATACACACAGAGAAAGTGAAATAACCAGTGATTTTAGTGTTTCTGAAATGCAGGCCGACAAGTGTGTACTGACACTTTTAATAGACACAGCTGCAGTGAAACTGATGTCAAAGATAAACAAGATAAAGATGTCAAAAATGTCATGAACAAACCCACCCACTTTACAGATATTACTGTATGTACTTGACTGTTAGACGCCCTTCAGAGTCAGGTATGTGAGCTAAATTTACCATGGGAATCATGTGTGTGCTAAAATACCAAAGTTACTATACACAGTGACTGTTAAATAAAAATAGATGAATATGGGATCTTTTTAAACAGTGTAAGAATGTTTTGTTATTTTTTGCCACGTTATTCACTGTTATTTACTCTTTGGAGTGTCTTCCAGCACCCATCGACACTTCCCAGACCACGGCATACCTCTTAATGAACCACATCTTCTCCAGGTTCGGACTGCCACTGAGAGTCAACTCAGACAGAGGCACTCACTTTACAGCTGATATCATGCAGCAGACCTGGAAACTCCTGGGGGTACAAGTTCAACTGCACATCAGCCACCATCCCATCTTGTCTGGACAAGTGGAACGATCAAATCGAAGTGAAGCGGCCCACTGGGAATTCTCCCGATTACCCACCCCGGGCCTGTTGACAGCCAACGCTAGGCGCCGCTAGTATCGGGAAGCGCGGATTGAGTGAGAGCGAGTGGATCACGTGACATGAAGCAAGCTTGGTCTCTGCCTCAATGTTGATAATTCAAGACAGCATGAGAACTGACTGCGCATGCGCAAATCTACGTAAACTACGTTCTATGGACCAAAGAGGCACTGCTAACCTCTGCCTCAATGGCCATGGACTTGAATTTCCTACATGAAACAATGGTTTTAGGAGCAAACAATGGCAAAATGAGATATATATGTGTATTCCTGAGAATTTTTGTTACAAAAATTTATATTTGTAATAAAATAAATGCAATTAATAATGTGGTGAATTAATAAAGCTCTTGGAATTAATAAATGTAATATCAACATTTCCTTTGGTGAGGCACTGCCTACCCTGCCTACCCTGACTGCACGTCCCTGAGTAGGAACCACCTGCTAATCGACCATCATGAGTCACCTGCCATCCGACCATTATGATGACTGTCGTCCGACGATGTCCACACATGAACTTCGTCGGACGAAAAAGGGGACTGTAGCATCTGGACGAAATCACGATGACTTATTCATTCTAAGCTTCAGAAAGCTTTTAACCTATTGGACTCATTCATGTAAATCACAGGCCTAGTGGCAATGAGTCTGGATCAAATTGCCCCGTTGTTACTTTTAGTGGCATGGCAGAGGTTAAACAGAAATACCTCCAAACTCCGTCTTGAGCTTCAAAAAGATCTTTATCAACTCAACTCCCCTTCCACGGCAGGCACTGAGGCCAGGTGGCATGGATAGACATCTGAGAGATGCACCAATATACATACACTATATTAGCCTAGTTATGACTTTCTAGTTGTGTTAGTTAAACTCTAAACGCTTATATTCAAGTGTAAGAATGTATCTCTACTTTTGTATCTTCCAGACATATCTTTCTTGGTACCGAATAAAACCTCTCGATTTGCCTTAGCTAATAGTAGGTTATGATAAATCATATTATACTATGTTTACCATCCTTTGGAGTAGAAATTTCCAATTCTGGACACCATCATAAAACATGAAAATTAGGCTGTCGGAAGGAGACAAAGAAACTCTCTCCCACTAAAAGTTCCCCCAAAATAGGTGTGGACTAAGTCTTCCTTAAAGGTCAAGGTTGATGGCTCATTGCTATCTCTTTTTATTTAGTTCTTACTTCTTACATCTTACTTCTTGGTCTTGTCTTAGTTTTGTATTGTCTTATGTTTTAGTCTTTCTTCCGTGCTCATTCATTTCTATCTCCGGGTGAATGAATTAGCCTGAATTTCCGGCAACTTTACTTTCAAGTAAACCTTTTGAACTTTAAGCTCTCCGGAAGAACAGAACGCTTCAAACTCAGGACCCATGCAGTGAGGATCATCACACACACACACAGCACCAAAGATCCATGCAAGTATTATTTCTATCGAGATTTAGATGCGTTTAAGATTGTTTGCCCCTGCTTTAAGGTGATTTGATTCTTTGCTGGCTCTCAAAGGTTAATTGTTTGTGATATTTGCCATTCTGTGATCTACTCTCTCTTTCTTTCTTTCTTTTTCGTTATTCTGTTTATATGTATTCTTTAAGTAGTCGTATGTATTTGTAGTTTCATTTATTAAAACCCATTATACGCTTGATTGCTTCTGTCTCCTGCTCACCTAACAAAGTCTCTTATGTGAGATCTTAGCTACAAGCTTTTATATTGTTGAGTAAGTTATTCTTCATGACCAGAAAAATAAACCCTTCTTGAGAGTTGATAAGAAGAAGAATCTTCCTTGAGAGTTGATAAGAAGATCGTCGGTTCGGTGGATACAGATTATTCGATGTTAAATTAATTCTGTTACAGGTTATTCTAAAAATTGATCTAGCCTATCTATATATCATTTATCATAAACAGTATGATTCATTATTAAATATATATTCCCCTTTTTTGAGCTAATTCGCTACATTAGTCTGGGACTACCTTATTAAAGTCTAGTCTGAAACCGGGGGTGTGAGTTTTATGGCTTTTAGTTCTGTTAGATATGTTAACATCGTCTAGGACAATGGTGGGAAAAATTAAATATATGCATAAAAGTATTAAAAAAAGAAAAAATGAATGCATTATCGAACGTTTCCAGGACATGCAACAAAAATAAGTCAAAATATCTTACTAAAAATCCAACCATGAAGGGACACAAAACTACCTCAAGTTAAAGAAGGACTCGTGTAGTCTGTGGTCTTTTTATTTATTTAATGCTATATTTTCAATGATACATTGTCAGCCTTTTTCTGTGTTTCAACATGCCAGTGTTTGAAATGTTTTCACTGCAGTAAGTGTGCACTCACTGAACCTGAGAGTCTCTGGTGTGAATGGCTTCACTATTCTGCCCTCTAGTGGCAAATACATGTGGACAGAGTGCAAACAAGCAAAATGCATGGACATATAATGAAAAAAACTTTATTTTCAGGCTTTTCCCAATATAAACTCGGCACACACAATTCAGATTGATTCAATTACATTGAAAGAAATTTAAATAGAAAGCAATCATTTCGTCTATTTGCTTCAAGCCACTAGCTAAGTATTTCATGTTGAGTGTTCACTAGGGCTGAATGATTAATTGCATTTAGATATAAGATACGCACAAGATATGAGATACACAAGATATGAGATATGAGATACGCGCGGTTTGCTTGATGTTACTTTTGTAGTGCGCGCATGCGCTGCTCGCCCGCCGGTATTTTACTTACAAATGTTCTACGAAGGCATCATATGTCTTTTGGAATGCAGTTGGCTTATATATTAAAAATACGAAAATCACCGACAGAAGCTGCTTTCATTTTCAAATTCTGACGCGCGCTTTGCGAAGAGCGCTTGAGCATGCGGCTGTGAGCGACTCCGTCTACGCGGATAAATGTACTTGCATCTCAAAATGCTTTTATGAAGCTAAATAAATGTAACACAGTCAGTTATATCATATTATAATCTTATAATTTCAAAAGAGATGAACACGTTCAGACAGCCTACTCTTAAATACTGAAAGCACTCTTTGTTTATTGCTTGTAATGTTTTTTTCCCCTCTTTGTTATTTGTTTTGAAGCTATATTAGTTTATTAGGCTAACATGTAATTGTATTAATTTAGTTTTTTAATGTGTAATTATTTTTAAAAGTAGGCCTACTTATAATTACATATGTAATTCAATATTTTAAGTTTTATTAATAAGATTAATTAATTAAGAAAAAATATAGATCGGCTCATGAGGTGCCTAAAGATTCCCATCCTATTTACAATGATTTATTGCTTGTTTTTGTTGAATAATAGAAAAGATAAAGAGCTTAAAAAATTATCGTATATTAAATCGCAATCGCAATATTGGTAAAACGAAATCGCAGTTAGATTATTTTCCAAAATCGTTCAGCCCTAAAAGGTGTTTCCCTCTAAGCTGCTTGAACAGTGACGGTCTTGAATCCACGGAGGACGGTGGACTGAGCGGTCAACACTAAACTAGCGTGAAGCATCTTGGCTCCCGTCATCCTGGGAATGAAACGGATGGGCCTCCTCATGGTTTCTCGAGGCTGGATCGTAAGCCTGAGATATAAAGAACAGGAAATTTCAAGACAGGGAAATCACTATTACTACTGCTCATGTTTAGGGTTAGTGATTTACACAAAAAAACAATAAGGATTCATCTTAAATCTAGATTAAATCAAGGCTTATATAATAATTCTGTTGCAGCAAACTTAAATAAACTTGCATTTAAAGCATAATTTTGATTTAACTTACATTTAAGATGGATTAACTTTAATTCTGTTGGTCCACTACTTTAAGTCTGAGAGTTTATATTGTATAATCGGGCAAATCTGCAGGTTTAACACACAGATTAATGTACACTAAAGTTTCTGTGTTATGCATATGATTACACAATACACACAGAGAAAGTGAAATAACCAGTGATTTTAGTGTTTCTGAAATGCAGGCCGACAAGTGTGTACTGACACTTTTAATAGACACAGCTGCAGTGAAACTGATGTCACTGACCAATGGCAGACGGGGGGCTGTTTGAGAAACCTTTTCGAAAACATTAATTTAACTGAATTACATGGTTATTTTTGTGCATTTATTTGGTGATCGATCGCTCTAAAAACTGAACTGAAACACTTCACGTACCTCATCTGAACCTTCTCCTCCAAGAGTCCTGAACCCACTACGATGAGGTCACCGCTCACTGCAACGTTGAACGGGTTGGTAAAGGTTACCGTGGCAACTTGCTGTGTGTTAATGATGACCGAGGACTCGTTTTGAATCTGGAAGAAAACACAGGGTTCTTATTAAATTGCTTTATTTCTTTTATTACTTGTGAATTCAATTATGGCAAAAATCTATTTTTATAATATCCTATGATCTTGAAGTGATGCACGTGTTTACAAAAAAAAATAAAAAATCGGAAAACACTTTAATTTAGTCACAAAACAAATATTGTGTTGTTTCTTAAAGTCAACATAAAAGCTGCATTTGCAACCCATTATATAATGAGGCTATTTTTTGCCCATGAAAGGATCTCAATATATACATATACTGTATATTAGGGGTGTAACGGTTCACAAAATTCACGGTTCGGTTCGATACGATACACTGGTGTCACGGTTCGGTACGTTTTCGATACAGCAAAAAGAAAGAAATGGCAGAGAAATTTCCTTGATTTTTTTGCTTTTTTTAATTAAAACTAAAATCATAAAGTATGATCATTTTTACTTTGAGCAATGATGGAGCTATACTTGACTCTTCTTAGGAGCATATAAAACAAAAACAGCTCCCTATATTAAAAAATTATGTATCCTAACATTGTAGTAGTTATAAACAAAGGTTTATTTTATTTCAGATTAACATTTGAGGGAAGCAATTTTATTCATAATATCGAAATAAAACCGACGTACTTGAAACATTGTACATTTCTGCCAAACTTCCATAGTTACAGTTAGTGTTACTACAGTAAATCCATGGTGGATGTTGCTGATCTGTTAAAGCCTATAACTAGTTCATTCATGGCACAATGTTTCTCCTGGTTTCCATGTCAGCGCTGTTTGATCCGTTAATAACAGAGGAATGTGAATGTTTCTAACTAGATCTCTCAGCGATGTTATTACTTCAGTGGCGAATTCAAATGCTTTCTTTACTGGATCTCTTAGCGCTGCGTATTACCAGAGAATGTCTAATAAGGGGAGAGTACACTTCCGGCTTCTGTACTGGTTGCAGTTCCACTCTGGTTCCATATGAGGGCGCTCACAGGACGAGTGCAGAATGAATGGAGGTCTATGGCGCTATTCCCCTCAAAATCCACTTTTCTCAGGATATAATTTTTTGTCTAGTAATTTGAATGTTGTATTCAAAAGGAGATGCAAAGAAATCACACATTGCTGGGTGTTAGATTTTTTAGAGTCACTTATTTGCTTTAAAAAGTCTTTTAAAATGTCAGTGACGTCATACACATCGTACGACCAGATATACTACTTTACGGCAATCCTTCAGTCGTTATGGTGCTTTCGCGCTCTGCACTTTCTTTTCTCTCGAGGCTTCGACAACACAGCTGACACAGGTAAACACACAACACAGCTGACACAGGTAAATACACGTGCTAGAAGAGTTTTTGTTTTGTTTGTTTCTGGTCCCGCTTCGGATACCACGATGCCATCAAGCGGTCTCTCTGGTCGTAATCAGTCCTTCACTGACCAATCAGCGTTCATTAGCAGAATGCTAGCGTGTTATGGGCAACAACAACTCAACCTGTAAGAAATCGAAAGGACATTCAACTTTCGACCTATAACCCATGTTGAACTTGCAAAACCTACAATCAAATCTGAGATTTCTCAACGGCAATCGGGTGAAAGAGACAAATTTAGCCATCTAGCTTCATAGACTCCCATTCATTTTGCACTCCTGGGCGATCGCCCCCAGTGGAACTCTGGTGGAACTACAACCAAAATTCAGTACAATAGGACTTAATAGGGAGTGGCCAGGCTCTCCGTAGACGGGCTCTGGTATTACAGTGTCGCTTGATCAAGATCAGCTCGCGCTGCGTTGGTCCAAACTGATAAACGGTCCGTGAAGCACAAAATAATGAATAGCGCAGTTTCGTTCCGCTTTCATTACGTTTGCCATTTGATGTTGGGCAGCGTTGTGTCGGTCGTGCCATTGAGACTGCTAACAAAATTTTTGTTGCACCGGCAGGAAAAATGGTCCAAAAAATAGTTCGGTTTGTAATGCGTACCGAACGGTTCAATACGAATACGTGTATCATTACACCCCTAATATATATATATATATATATTAGGGATGCACGATATATCAGGCACCATATCGGTATCGGATGATATGTCAATTTTTTGTGTTATTATTTTCGTCCCGATAAGAAAAGTTGGCCGATATATTAAAGCTGATAAATAATGGATTATTTCCTGCAGCTGAGATGCTTCAGATGCGCACTGTTTTCCATTATGGTTTAAAATGGCTTGAAATATGACTAGAATAATTACAAATAAGGAAAATACAAACATGGGTAGCGCAAGTCTATCATATCAGCTACATAAAATTATGAGAATATCATAATTGTGTGCTTGGGCATGGCTTTAATGGTGAGACTTTTGTTTTTGTAATCAGGCTCTCAAAAATGATATAAAAATTGTGATTTTTCGGCCAATATACCGGTTATCGGCTTAGAAATAAAAAAAATTTGCGGTTATCGGTCACAGATAAAAATTTTCATATCAGTGCATCCTGGTGCGTATATATATATATAATGTCTATGATGGGCCACCAATACCTGTATATTGAGGACAGGGCTGCTGATGTTAAACTCTACTGAAACCAGTACTCTCTCCTGAGACTTCACATCCTCTATAACCACAGCCAGGTTAACCAGGCAATCCTCCATAGCCTCATTCAGCATGTACTCGTAGAAGGAGATCTCGTGTTCTACAGTCACAGCTGGTGGAGTACAACAGACAAGAATCATGGAGTTGATTGCGCAATTCCTAATGAATCATTTTCAACACATACTTAACAGCCGAAATTAACTCTGTTCACATCATTAAATTATTTCCCTTTTATCACTGTAAAGCTGCTTTGAAAATATCTGTATCATATAAAGCGTTATATAAATAAAGGTGACTCTACGTAATTCTTCCCAGTCTGTCAGTAACGCTCTGTTTAGTTCCTGTCTCTATGAAGCCCCTCCTTCTGACAAGCACACTGTGCTCTGATTGGTCGGTTGGATCAGTGTGTTGTGATTGGTCGAGCGCTTTAAGTGTGTTTGGGAAATGTCCCGCTCTTCCCATAACCACCAGTTTAACACACTACTAACTAACTCAACCAGGCCCCGCCCCTTTATTCTGCATATTAATTATTTCAATGAAGGATATTGAGACGTGTTCGTTCCCGGAAGAAACTCAAGACTACAATGGAGGCGTTTCAGGGAGTTCAGAAACACTGACACTGATATAGAGAAGAACTCCCGCTGGAGGGACTTTGTGCTTTGCAACATTACACACTAAAGAAAGATGAACATGTAAAAAAGCATCATAGGGCCTCTTTTTTTTCTTTTTTTTTTTTAAGTATGTAAACATTATGTAGTGTGCATTCCATGAAAAACGTGTATTTAACATTATGTAGTGTGCATTCATGAAAAACGTGCAGACAGAAGTACGTTACATTTTAGTCACATGATGCATGCGAGTCCTGTCCAGTTAACTTAAAAAAAAGGAAGGTGTTTTTTTTTTCCAATTTCAAATGTAATTTAATAATTGAATGTAATGTAATATAATGTAAATTATTATTTCAATCGTGATATTATATTTCTGCCAAATCGCCCACCCCTACAGCAGAGTAAATGTGGAAAACAACTAGTCCTAAGTACATTTTAACTAATTTTAAGCATTTTAATATCGGTTGCAGAATTCTTACTTTCATTCGGGCCGATCGTCAGATCATCATAAGTCTCCCAGAAGGTTCCGGTGGGATCGCGGTTGTACTCTTTGTTCTGAGCGTTCACGTATTTTCTCAGCAGTTTTGGAATTGCCATGTTGTTAGTGATTATGACGTTGAAAGAAAGGTTTTCTCCGACTACAGCTTTCGGAAGCTGGAGAGAAACTCCAATGCCCTGATGAACTGCATAAAAAGACATGAAAAATCACTGCTATATCACTCAAACAATCAAAGAGCATTATTAATGTGGGAAGAAAAAACAAATGCTAAAATGTATCGCCTCTTTCATTAGCACCTTCACCACTTGAGCTGGAAGAGAGTATTTTTAAAATGAAGATGAATTACAAAAAATATATCAATATAAAAAAAAAGATATATCTGCAAAAAAGAAAATTTTAGTTAACGATCCTCAAAATATGCATATGAAATCTATCTTAGTTAACGACCCTCAACATATGCATATGAAATCTAAAAACATCAACATATGAAAAAAGTCAAACTACAGCTACAGTTTTAGTTTTCTATTCAGAAAAATGCATAGAAAACAAAAGGCTGAGACGGGAAAAAGCATGCATTGACTACAACATAACCAGTTATTCATATTTTGTTGGTTCTCTCTTGTTTTGTGCATGTGCATGTGTTTTGTGCATGTGTTTATAATTGTTTTCTTTGACAGCCTGGCCAAAACTTATGGCTACAGAATTTGGCATGTTTCACTGCGTTACTGTCCCAAATAAAACTATGGACTCCAAGCACACAACGCAATATATCTAACAAAATCTTTAACAAATTTGTATTCCAATTTAAATAAAGGGCTGTCAATTTTCCTATAGACTTTGTTTTATTATTATTATAATTGTGATTACTTTTGTATATATGTTTTATTTATATGTATATTTTTTGCATTTATTTTTTTGTTATTATTTCTGTTTATCTTGGTGTGAGCATACACAATTGTGTTCAGAGAGTAAGAAATACTTTTCTCATCTTGATATCTATTAATGCCCTGAGGAACTGCAAGAAAAGACATGAAAAATCACTTGTTATATTAAACAATCAAAGAGCAGTATTAATGTGGGAAGAAAAGCCAAATGCTAAAACCTACCGAATCTTTCAGTGGTACATCCACCATCTCGAGCTGGAAGAGAATATTACCAAAAAATATTAAAATACAATAAATAATAAATATCTAAATAAAAATATCACAATTGTATATGTAGATAAAACATTGAAATATGAGGATAATATAT
>FLSR01004884.1:10072325-10105805 GCA_900092035.1 Leuciscus waleckii
TAGTCCTAACCCTATCCCTACCTCTAAACCTAACCCTACCCATAACTTACCCCTAAAATCAGAGTGAAATGATGGGGAATAGCACTGAACACTGGTTGTAAGCCTAAACTTGACATAATCTGTAAACCTCAAATCTGATTGGTTGATTGGAATGTTGATCCAGGAACATGTTGCACTTGGTGGAATCAGGTTCTACAACATAGCAACACAACTAGAAAGTGATGCAATATTCAGTCAGCCACCAGAGGAAGCCATTACTTTGAAAGCATACTGCTCAATCCCATCATTCTATCCAATGTATTTGTTTCAATGAATGACATGCACACAACAAAAGTTACCTGCATGCTCAAGTCATCATAAATGATTATAACACTGAGGGCGTGTTACAGATAGGAAGGTTTGGTGGTGATATAAGGAAAAGCCAAAGCACTCTGAACACAGTTAACAGCATAGGTCAGAGCAGAGCAGACTGCAGGGAAGCGCATACCTTCAGCTTAGACTGAATCTCGCGAGATTTTCTCCGCGCGAGAACCTGCAGATGGCTAGACACCTGCAGGAAGGAAGTCAGAGGAGGGAGAAAGGAAGGCAGGGAAAAAAAAGAGAAGAGAAGAGAGACATTGAACAGACAGTGAGTAAAAAAGAAGCCACCAGGTGGCGCCACAGCCATACCTTAATGCCTGTTTGATATTCCCGCATTTTCTTCCTGGCTAACACCTGAATGTGACTAGACACCTGAGGCAAAACAGGGCCACAGACATTTGATATCATCCAACATATACTGTATATCTTAACAACAAATCTGTAAACCACTGAACCTAAGACTATAGCAATGAAACTTAGACTAGAATAAGAATAAAGGTTCAATGGGGTTTTATATAGAACCCTAAAGGGTCCTATAAGGAGAAATGTCTCGTTAAAAGTAGAATTATCACCCAATCATTTGTTTCAGTGTTTTTTCCAGTAATAAAGAATGTTTATAAGCTGTTTAATTCATTCAGTTTATTCAAAATAAAAGGATTCACAAAATTTGTCTCAGATGGGCCAAATCATGGCTAAAATTGTACAGTGTGAATCCGGCTTTATATGTAGGCAAATACTCTGTTTATCACACTGATCTGACACTTTTTACAGTAAGTTTATATTTATAGTGTGATATTAAAGTTGCACTATGTAATTTTTCCAAGTTGCACGCTTAAATAACTGAATAGAATTTTGCCAAACGTGTTTAAATTGAACTCACATGAGTCATTTCATTTAATAAAAATAAAAATAATGAATCGTGTGACAAACACACGTGAACAGTGATAAAAAAAAAAAAAAAACCTCACAAATGCCATGAAAACAAGCAGCATCCACACGTCACAAATGCCATGAGAACAAGCAGCATCCACACCAATAGGTGTCAGTATAGAGTTCGCTGTTATTTCAATCAGCTAAACTAAAATTCTTACTCAATTTTTTTTTTTTATAATATCAAATATCAAATTTAAGTACTATCACGAACAAGGTGCAGGGAGACACTGTAGATTAATCAAAACAGAGATAACAGAAATGCATTGTCAAGCATAGCTAACTGTAATCAAGGCAAAGACTGAATTAATGACAGCATCAATTACAGGTATCATGATGTACGGTAATTAAACCAGAATATGTTAATAACCTTTGTCTTGACCTCTGTTGTACCCATTCAAACAAGTGGTACTAGAAACATTTTCACATTACCTGTTTCCGTGTGCGGGTTTTCCCTGTCCGCAGCTTTATGTACCTTGCTATCAACTCATTACGACCTGGAAAAGAATCAATAAGAAACACAATATTAGCAAAAAATGTAGTAAAATTAATCGTATTATTAATGATGTACTGAACAGATATGAAGATTTAGAACACAAAGTGCATTTTATTACAAAAAAACATGTGAAGAAATAGCTTTTGTCTGGAAGAGCACTGACTGCACTACCACCACAAGGTCATGGGTTCGAATCCCAGGGAAAACATTAACTGGCAAATGTACCGTGTAGATTAATGCAATGCAAGTTACTTTGGATAAAAGCGACTCATAAAAGATTTTTCTCTTCACATATGCAATTTAACACTTTTAATTAAAGCTGGTGGGAATGAAGACTCCTACACACAGAAAAGCAGATGGAATGCAGTAATGCCTCCACCAGCAATATCACAGTAGGGTGTAAAGCCTGCTATGAGACCATTAGTTTATTAATAGACCATTGAAAGACAAGGCTTGTGACAGATGAGTCAGGTGATATGGGTGGTGACTTGGCAAAAAAAAAAAATAGGGCCACCATGTGTCAGGGCCTTGACCAATCAAGCTGCTCTGAGTGGACAAATGTTTTCATACAAAGAGCTATTTATTAAACGAGTACAATAATAAATCTGTTTGTGTAATGACATTAATATAATGATATGAGAAAAGGGGACAGGAAACAAGGAAGATAAATCGAGGTAAAGCGATAAAGAGGATTTCATCACAGTTTATAAAGGGTTGACCTTGTGAACAGCTGTGCAAAGTTTCAACTGTGAATCTTTCTTGACACCCCCACCCTGCTCCCACTGGCATCCCACTCACTGACAGCCGGACCACCTGGACCCAACACAGGAGACCCCTGCTCCCAAACCACAAGCCATATAACACCAGGGACTCATATACTAGCATGTCACCAGCAAACAACATGTGTGGACATTGTGAATGTGCGAACAAATAGAGAGATTTGTGATAAGTCAACCCAAATATAAATTAAGTATCCGTTTACTCTACATGGGACAGAAGAATTCAGGAAAAAGATCCATTATTTGTGGTAATAGACTGATATATATTGGCCACCACTAGTGGCGCTAACAACAATCACAAAGATTTGAAAAGAAGGTCAAACAATTTTCTCTTTTCATTGATCATATAGAATGGATAGTCCCACCACAAACTCATGCTATTGGTTGAGCCAATGTTGTTAGAACGGACTCTCAATAAATAAACCTTTATATAGTTTAGTGGGCTTTCACACTGGCAGTTTAGTTCAAAACAGAGCACGGTTCGCATGAAAAATTGGTAATGTGAAAGCTGTATTTGGACACATGAGCGCACCGGGCTACCGAACCAGAGACTACCTGATCTGAGTTTGATTGCACTGGAACTGTGGCGAGATTCACGTAAATGTGAAAGCAACTCTGACTCGGGCATACACTTGTTCGGGAAGTAAAACAACACGTGCATGCATTTTAGCCGATGATGTGTAGCCAAAACACAAGTAGGGGATGACAATGGTGATGAGTTACTGAGGATATGAGCGAGAGTGAGCATACAGTGTAATCATGCAGAGTAAGTGCAATCTGCGTTAAATGAAAGGTTCACAGTTAGCTTTCTCCTCTAAAGAGTCCGTTTGCAAGAGGCAGAAAGCCGCCTTCAATGTGACGCACATTCTGTGACACAAGTGTTGTACTGCATATAATAGCACCAAATTAATAGCAAACATCAATATATTGACCAGAGTTCTTTTTTCTATCAGGCATCGTGCACGTTTGTTATGATGTAAGATTAACGCAAATGCACCAGGGTTCGGTCATTTCTGCATTTTCGGTAGTTTCCCCCATTGTGAAAAAACCCCTTAATGCAGAAATTACTCACATCATGCATATACCAGCAGCTCTCTACATATCAGCCTCGACTATTTAAATACCAATATAGGTTGTACAGTTGTTCTTTAAAAGTTTGATTGGAGTAAGTGTGTGATGCCAAGATGATACAAGAGATGTCCAGTGTTTTGTCACACCAACCAGAACAAATTAGAGCCTGTGCAGTTTAATTCAATTATCTATTACTGATGAAATGATAACACAAGCGAATGTCAAAGAGGATTAGCCAGTCAGACAGCCGGAGTAAGAGAGAATCATCAGACAGTGATAGACAGAACATGTGTAAAAGAGAAGGCAAACATCTTCAGTTCCAGACACACAGAGGAGACTCTTGATAGATAGAGAGAGACTCTGGCTCGTACCCAGCAGCCTTGAACTCCTGATCCACATCCAAAAGCTTTCAAAGGGCACCTAACTACCCCCCAGCCCACAAATAGCGTGTTTACGACCCTAACGAAATGCTGCACTTCCTGGGAGGCTTGGAGAGGAAGAAAGACAGATACGACTGGGAGTCTGTAGAAGGGAGTGAGGAAGAAGTCAGCAGATAGACGATTACATAGAGATGAAAGGAGGGCATGACGAGGGAGAAGCAGAAAGAAATCTGGGATGTAAATCAGAAACCTCTAGCTTCACAACGCATGTACAGTCATCTATGAAGGTCACTTGATCATCTTTACAAGTAGTCCTTTGCCCAAAGTGACTTACAGTGTAGTTATAATATCCAGTTGCAGTTATTGATATAATATCAAGAGACAATCACATTGGAGAAACTAGAGGCTCATTACTACAGGTGTCATGATGTGCTTTGCTTAAGGACATGATGGTAATACTCATGGGTACCTTTGTGGGACCCAACCTTGCAACCTTACTATTACTACCAAAGATCTTCAATGACCCTGTTCTGAATGGCACACTTGATAGACTTGCTGTCTTAAGGTTTTTGTGGCCATAAGTTCTTAAGTTCTTCTTAAAACAAAGTTTTTCAGTGTAGGGGAGAAGTTGCTTCCTACTTTTAGAACGGTGGCCTAGAAAACTTGACATACTTCAAAGTACTTCAGACACATTGACGCTTCATGGTCATGTGTGACATTCAGGTATGAATCCAGCCTTCATTGTGTCTCTATCCCTTTCCCCCTTAACTTCCAACTTCCATTTGCTTCCAACTGAAGTCTACCAGGCAATGCTAACAGACAAGGACACCGAACCCTCCAGCACAGGACCATTTACAACAACTGCCTTCAAGTACAAAAGAGCAACTCCTTCAGTCTCATTAAGAGCTAAATTGACTACCTGCCTCTTTGGTAGGAAAATTAAATGCTGACAGTTTCACTGAAAAAGTGCTGAGTATAAAAATATACAAACTTCCACTTCATATCAATGTCTGCATAAATACTCCCGCAGAACTGTCTGAGGTTGAGCCAAAGGAAAGTGCTGATTTGCTCCCAGATTCCTCTAAAGTACGTCCAGGAAAAGCGGAGTGAAATAAAACCTGCTTCGCACACATTTATCCCCCCAAAAAAGCTCCCTTTAATGGCTCTGGCCTATCATCCTTTCCTGAAATCAGAAAGAACAACTTGCGCTGCAGCTGGGATAAGTATGTGAGATGGATCGCCATGGCGAGTGAAAGGTGTTTGCATATGTTTTTGTACCATATTGTCAAGCATTTGAAGGTGAAGGTCGTGTTGACACAATTTAGAAGTGCTAAATTAATTGCAAGACTTTTTGGACTTGTCCTGTGGGTCACTTGGCAATAAGCATGTGGAAAAATGTCGGTGAGGATGATGATTAGCACCTTACCTCTTCTATTTACCCTCTCTTTCAAAGATCATTTTTCACCTTGACAGTTTCCTCCCAAAGTTCACCCTGGTTAACCCTCCATCCCATCAGATGTGTATGTTTATTGACGAAAACCACCTGCGTTTTAAGAACTCTCCCAACACGCACCTGTTTTTTTATGTTTTTTTTCTGCAGTAAAAGACTGGAAACTGCCAATCAGAGGAAAAACTAAACCAAACCAATGGCTGATCAAAAACAGGTGCCATGCCATCCAAATTACACTCTCACAAAACTGTTGCCAGTCTACTGGCATCTTATACTGACACCTTCTGTCACGGATGCAGCATTTCCAAATACAATCTAGATTTTCAGTTATCAATGCCATTATAAAACAACCCTAGGCATGATTTATTTATTCCACAGTGGAAAGTGTCTGATAATAGGAGTGACTGAGATCAAGTAAGCGGTGTTCAGATGCTCATATAATCTTAGCATGGCTGCCAGCATGAGAGGTGAGTCGCCCCATTAACCTAAAATATATTTTCTTGGCCTGGCTGACTGGATACTTCATCTTTTGCAAGGGTTCATACTACTAATAATTTTATAATGCATATGTGGGGGCAGTCATGACCTAATGGCAAAAAACTAAAAACATTTTTGTAAATAAAAAAGTATTTTTATTTACAAAATATTCACCTCTAACTTGCATTCACGAGACCCCAAGACACATGCGTGTTGTGTGGACGCGAGACTAGGCATTGTTACGTGAACACGCGTTGGAGATATTTCGTAAATAAAGTATACTTACAATACATTTATTATAGATTTTTTGTGAAAACAACGCACAGACATCGCTTAAAAAATTGAGGTTCAACAACTGGAGTCACATGGATTCCTTTCATTAAGTCTTTACTATCTTTCTTTGGCTTGAAAGTGGTAGTTGCAAAGGCTGTCAATGGAGGGTCCTAAAACTCTCAGATTTCAATAAAAAGATCTTCATTTGTGTTCTGAAGGTGAATGAATGTCTTATGCCTGCTTACAGACTGTGCAATTTCAGCAATCCTAAATCACAGTGTACGCACTGATCTAATAAACTTGGTTACGACATATACAGTATGCAGACTGTACGATGATGACACCTATTGAACCGTAGGCTACGACAGCCCCAAATTGTACCGGGCATTACGGATTTGGAACAATATGAGGTCGAGTAATTAATGACAGAATTTTCATTTTTGGGAGAACTAACCCTTTAACATTAGATAAATAAATACTGTAAAAGTTGTTCATTTTAAGTTAATGATACCCAATGCATTAGCAAATGTTAATGTATTAAACTTGTAAAGTGTTACCAATATAAGTAAAGATAAAAATACTTTTTAGAAGGTGGACAATAGTTCCTTGGTGCACCTGTAAGTACACAATGGCCTACGGCAAAGTGTCAACTAAAATATGTGATTTACTTACAACATACTTTCGGAATGGTAAATATGTCACATATTTACACTCTTAGTATAACTGTATGTTGTGGAAGAGGATAGAACAAAACTTGGATTACCTGATACAGAAACAGTTTCTTGAGGTGATTTCTTGAGATTCAGGGAAAGACATGCAATCATAAGCTCACTCAGTACCAGAAGAAAATATTGAAGTTAAGTAAATAGTCATTAGAAATATGACGTAGATTAGCATTATGACGTAGATAGGCATTTACACGCACACGTAGATAGATATTTCTGGAGATCCTGTCTGAACCACTGGAAATCCTGTAGAACATGTTTCAACTTGTTCTGAAACAGATACGGACACGCACCTACATTTGCAAAACATGCAAGTTGGAGCAGGAGGCAACTGGACAGTTGGTCCATCTGCACTGAGAGAGATTAAAAGGGCTAAAACATTTTCAAATGGTACCATCTCACAATATCACTTCAGGCTAGCAATTATCTAAAGTGGAGAACACCTGAATAACACAGTTCCTGCAGCATTAAGTCTCTCTTCCTTAAATGAAACCCTTCTAACCCTTTAAAACACCGAAGGACAGTGTCCACACCCTTATTTTTGACAAACCTCCTCCTACTGACACTTCAGTTCTCAACCTCTGCTCCTCCCCAGTTCGCTGTAGTCTGTCCCATTACGTTCGTTGTTTTCTTCAGTACTTTCCTTTTCTTTTTTCTTTTTATCATACTGATTAAGAGTAACAATTTTGGACACTTAGGTCACACTTAACTCTTTCCCAGGCAGTGTTTTATTTTTATTTTGCCAGCGCAAGCATTTTTGATCATGTTCACATATATTTAATGACCCCCAGAATATTTTGTTGTATGAATATGTAAACATTCAATATATCAAAAGAAATAAAATAGCTGAAGAAAATCACATTTTGGTCAAAGACCTCACCCAGATCGGATTCAGAACAATGATCAAAACATCTGTTGTGACGTCACAATCATGTTGCATTGTGGTCTATGAATCTGCCTGCAGTTAACATATGAGTAGACTCGCTCCCTCTATCAAAATTGAGGGGTCGAGGGTCTGTCCAAATAAACTTCCCATGTCCACTTGGCAAATTGAGCGCACTTCAAATTGGCGGCGGGGATTCCACCAAGGGTAAGTGCTTAGGGAAGTTTGCGAGTGTGTCTAAAAGTGGAGTTAAATGGAGTTAATGTGTCCGAAATCGCCCCCATACCCAACAGGGCACTAATTGAGGGGGTATCCATTTGCAGTGATGTCCGTAATCATAGTGGACGTTATCGAGTGCCTCATTCAATCCCACAATGCACTGCAATAACGAGTGTACAACCGATGTTCACTCAACGGCTAGCAAATACCCATAATGCGTCTCTCCAGAAATGTCGATGCTAGTAGTTTCCATGACAGTTTAAGATCAATCTTTTCATTACTACTGGATTTGCCAGTTTGCGAAGTTTCAAATAACTATTAAAAAGTGAAAACATGGTTTGCCGGAAAATCGTGTCAATGACAAATGACAATCATTTATGACAAAGGGTTTTGTCATAAATGACGGAAAATTTGATCGATGGCGGATCGATGGCGGAAAGAGTTAAAATGTATAAAGTAAAGAGGGAGAAAGGGATAGGTAAATGTCACAAGCCAGACTCAAACCAGCATCATGCAGTTGAGCATCACGGCACAATATTCACTAACTGGTGCCTCAAGGTCCAGACATTTACACCCATCCCCTGCAAATTAGCTCATTTCTCTCAGCAGCAGTTCTCAGTGAAATCTCCTCAGAAGATCCATCACATCTGGGAAGCTTGTGCAACTGAGATGATGTCATGCGCCCTATCTGAGATGGTTCTAATTCAAAACTTCATGTGGAAACACAACCTTAACTATCAACAAGTTCAATAAAAAGCTACTATCATAAAAGGAGGCATAATGATGAACAGAGCCACAAATTAGCCTAATTCAGAAAAGACCTTGAAATCATTTGCTAAGCATTAGCATTGATATTTTATTCCTCAAACCCAACAGCTTTGACACACTGGCAATAAACTAAAATGATTGCAGGTTGAGACTTTAAAAAAAGAAACCTGGCAAGACATCACAGGTGCAGGATGACACATCAGCTCATTATAGCAGCCAGGTCCTGGATGGGAAGATCAGATTGTTTAACCAGTCTTCCCACGGTGCAATGAAAGTTAACTTTTTTAGAAGAGCTGCTCTTTTTCTAGAAGACAGCAGGAGTTTTGCAGTGAGTAATGAAGCTCTGAGGAACATTAATGGCCACTAAATGCTAGGGATCAGGACAAAATAAACTCGATCCTTCAGTTTCCACATCATACAGTGTCCTGAGGCAAAATATTTATAATCCAAAATATAGTGGGCTGCTTACATAGATAGCATTTTAAAGGCATGAATGATGAGATGAAATTAAAATATAACTTAAGCTTCGAGCCTATCTGCTAGTGTAGTCATAAACGATGGCGAAACTCATTTTTAGCACATTTAATACTAAATTTAATTTTCTTTTTTAAACTGTTAGTCTTTCACTTTAAGAAAAATATTGATGACTCATGGTGCAGTTTTGTCCAATCAAATGGTCTCTGCTAGATAGCAAATGACACCTGGCCCACTTGTGGCCCACATCTCCCACATTCTGGGCCACATACCTCAAGTAATGACGGCGTTGACTCAACCTGTGTGTGACTGGCAATAGCATACATATCCAGGCCTCATCTGGGCCAACTATGGCAAAACTGCTCAGTTCTGGCAGCGGCAAAGGTCACACGGGCAACACCCGGGCCACACACAGCAAGCAACAACTAACACCGAAATCCGGCTTGATGTGTGTAGGCCAGATACGGCCCGGATGACCATTGCCGCTGCCAGAACTGAGCCATATTTGCCATAGTTGGCCCAGATGAGGCCCGAGAATTAGCCTATCTTCGCTTAACTACAAAAAAGCAAAGATTATTTCATCTCTACTTCTAAAATACAAATAAAATATTATTTTTAAACAATTTATGAGCCCTCATAGTCTTTAAATCAAAATAACTTCCCCTCCCTCTTGCAGGGACATATCCTCTCTGATGATGTGAGGGCGGAGCAAACTGTCACTCACATTAGATCAACCAATTCCACATGGACAAATTAAGTCCAGCCCTACATTTTTCTTGTACAATAGGGGAAGACTGTCGTTTCTTCCATTTCATGCTGACTTTTAAGCATGTGAACGCTTAGATCCAACTATTTTCTCCATCAAATACCTCACGTTTCATCCAGAGGTTTACGTTTCTTTGACTAAACGGTGTTTAGACATCTGGTGACAACTTCGAAAATGTCTATAGCAAACTCTGTGCGCACAAAAACCAAATCCACAAAGTCACTAGGCCAGTTCTCTTCTGCCTGCATCAGATAGCCAGACTATTTTAGTGCTGTCTAGTCAAAGTATACATTGCGGCCAATGAACTTGTGTGCACTGGGGGTGGAAGAGAGAGGGGGCATATCAGGAGACGCTGTTCGCATTTGGAGATTGACATCAGGGTCCTGGCAGGAGTAACGTAACTGGTCCGAGAAAGGGTTGTTTGTAAAGAGAGTGGAAGGGGATGATCTTGTTATACGGAGAGAAGAGAGAGGGCCCAAGGGCCTCTGCGGGGTAACATAAGCGGACACACAGAGTGAACGGATCCTGACAGCCCATGCTACCACAAAAGGACAAAATGCATGGCTGTTGAAACAAACCTTCCTCATCTGTTGCGAGGGGGATTAGAGCTTGTGCGACAGACGTGGGTGGAGTATTACAGCCGAGGACAAGGCCACGGAGTTGTGGAATGTGTGTCCCCTTCAAGCCAAGGGAAAAAAGAAAAGAATATGGGCCGGTCTCCATAAGCCTTTTCTACAGAGAGGGGGCAAAGGTCAAAACACCCCAAAGCCAACTGAGCTCATTTGTGCCAGCAATCATATATTAAATCCTGATGCGTTCCACAGTCAGTTAACAAAAGGATTAGGGGTAAGTCATAAAGCTTAGTTTATCGATGTTACATAGTCTAATCCTGGCCCAGTTCTCACTAATTACTGAGTATTGGTGCTAATGATTTGTAAAATCACAAATGTGGCAAAAGTATTATCTCAAGGTGCGGTAATTGCTCGCCACATTTTCGCAGGCAAACTGAATATCGCATGAGTGCAAAATATTTTCCCACACTGATTTTTCAATGGGTTCAATTTGGTTGCACAAGTTTGTTGCGTTGGGCAACAAAATGCTGAATGGTTTGCAAGTGACTTCATACTTCGCAACACTTTTGGAAATCATCATTCGCTACACTGTATTGACAATAAACAACGTCCTTTCTAGCTCTGCAATATTGCTGGGTTTTTGTGAACGCAGCTTTAGAGTATCTGCTCGTATAGACAATATCAATTTACCAGCATTACACCAATAGTGAAAACACAAATCAAAGTGAATTGCTATGAAAATATTATCCAATGGTTTCTGACCCAAAACTATTCACAATGATTGCAACACATATTTCATTTGGGCTCTGAGAAAACATAAACTGTAGTGAATCACACTCTCATCTTTCACACGGCTACCGCAAAAATGTCAATGTCAAATCCTGGAATGATACAATGGAGGTCAAATAAAATGATAGCATAAAATATGATTTTATATGATATACACTAATGTTTAAAAGTGTGGGGTCCATTAGATATTTTTTTAAGAAATGAATACTTTTATTCAGCATAGATGCATTAAACTGATCAAAAATGACAGTAAACACTGTTCAAAGAATCCTGAAAAAAAGTATCACTCTTCCCGCAATAATACGTAGCAGCACAACTGATTTCAATAATAATCAGACATGTTTTTTGATCACCAAATCATCATATTAGAATGATTCCTGAATGATCGTGTGAC
This sequence comes from Leuciscus waleckii, assembly GCA_900092035.1. NCBI lineage: Eukaryota > Metazoa > Chordata > Actinopteri > Cypriniformes > Leuciscidae > Leuciscus > Leuciscus waleckii. The sequence continues at coordinate 10,084,132 of FLSR01004884.1, forward strand.
ACTGAAGACCGAAGTAATGATGCTGAATATTCAGCTTTGATCAAAGGAATAAATTACATTTGTATTATATTATATTAGATTATATTATACATATTTACAAAATATATTACAATAGAAAACAGTTATTTTAAACTGAAATAATATTTCACAATATTACTGTTTTACTGTAAATAAAAGGTACAATATTTGTGACAAAAATTCCTGCTTAATATAAATAATGGAGTGTCTATTTACATTAAGTGCAAATAGCCCGCCTTGTTGGCAGAGGCTTTTACACTAACTCCGCCCACTAGAAATAGACGAAAAAAAGACACTGGATCGGCAACAGTAGCAATAGTGTAGGCGCGTGGCAAAACCTTTTGAGGCAATTCGACCCGAGTTCGAATCTGCTTTTGCCGAACTTGCCTTACTCCCTTTTCCCATCACATATCAGAAAGGCATTTATTTCATAAATATAATCTTTACACACTATGTTATTATTGCATACTGTTTAATGTACACTACAACTGTGGTGCAAATAGTATCTGCCACTATTTATAAGTGTAAATAACATCTAACAACTATTTACACTTATTGCAAAGAAAATACTGCTATTTTTACACAGTGTAAATAGAATCTATCACTAAGAAAGAAAATATGCTATTTGCACTTAGTGCAAACAGCCGCTGACTATAAATAATGGCTTAAAGGCTACATTTTAGAACCTAGAACTCTACATATTATAATACATCATTTTTTACAAGAAAATAAATATTTAACTCATAATGTTTGGTTTCTCTAACTATAGTTGGCCTGTAAACAGTTACAAACTGACCTGCTTTTAGAAAAGCTGTGCTTGGTAGAAGCCAGACACATCTCTGTAGATATGCAGTAATTTATACACTATAAAACCCAAACAAACATGAATCAACTCCTTAAAATGATCAAGTATTTTTAATAGTTGATGAGACTGAAATGGATCAAGTCTGATGGTGGCGGCTCCACCTGGGCCCCTACGTGAGCCCTCACACCCAGGACTAGGAGAGAGAAAGAGATGTCATTAAAACAGGAGGTCACAATATCAAAAGAATAGTTTACTAAAAAAAATGTATTCTGCCATTAAAAATGAAAATTCTCTCAGCATGCGATTGCGAATTCACTTCTCTTTTGCATCGTTGTGCTTGAATGGTCAAATACACACGCCGTTATGTCACAATGCCCATGGTGTGGAGTATTCATGTAAACACAGCCAGTTATGTTTTAAATGAATGTAAACAGTTGGGTGTAAACCGGATGTGTATCAGTATAATGGATCTGTGCATTTGGTCTTAAAGTGTCAGTAGCCTAATAAAGGAGCCTGTGAAAAACAAAAGAACTTACTGCTCTTGACTGAACTACTTTTTTTTTTACTTTAATAATAATACATTTATATTTAAATCATAGAGTGGGGACTATGCAATATTTTATTTTTACATTTGATTAGAAAATTTCTGTACGAATTCTAACTACAAGTTAAATAAACGTACCTGAAAGACTTAATCTTTCCCGCCCCTTTTTTACAATTGGCTGCAAGCTCGCATTCAGATCTTCCTCCATCAATCAACAACTGATGCACAGAACCAAGTCCCACACTGCATTTTTTCTTTTCGATAATCCGTTTCATTGCAAATGTAAGCTCCACAAATAAAAAAAAAGCAACATAAAACTCTGTATGTCTTTATTCACTGAGAATCTGTTAGCTGTTGATCAACAGATCATTGAGTCAACTCTAGAAACAAGTCATCAAATAACCAGTTTGTCTGAGTCACAAATCGGACTGAACAGTTTGTGGAATGTATGAATGAACTGATGAATCATTCATCTTATTGAACCGGTCGCAAATGTCCCTGAATTAACAGATCACTGGAGGCGAAGGTTTTCAGCGAATAAAAGTCAAACGTCTCCCAGCCGACTTTAGAGGAGCATCAGCTGCCCCTTCCAGACTGTCTTACAATGATTGGTTAATTGAGACGGCTCAAGACCAATAGGAGGGGTTGACAGTTACTATCAGTCCAGATGGTGTGACCATGAATCTCCCTTTGGAGCTGGAGCTTTTCCCACCCCTACTTTAAATAAAGAATCTTTCAGGATCGTGTAATCATTTGCATATGCCCTGTCAATCAGTTTATCCCATTATGCGACGGCGGAAAGAGGAGAATTGGACAGGAAAGACAAAATGGCTGTCGGAGCAGAGGACACACCGAGCTGCCGAGCAAGGCGCCAGATTTTTCAGACTCCTGATGTCAAGTGAAGTTCAGGTGACGAGATATCAGATTTTCAAGGACGTGCTTTACAGCTTTCGTGAGCTGGAGGGTACAGTATTAATAGCACTGGTATTGAAAATCAAGAGAATCTACTGAAGGCACTTAATAAATTGCCTTGGTGTCAACAAGACTGGCTGAGCAACATTGGCTAATATCAGGGTAAAAGTAGACAATGGAAGCTGGCAATTCCCAAATCTTCTTAATGCAATAGGTTCCTTTTTTGACTGATATATATAACTATAAATATATAACGATATATAACTAACTGATATCACTGATTCAATTAACTGAACCAGACAGTTCAAAATAATTTTTTAGCAAAAATTAACCAAACTTGGCCAAATTCAAGGCACATTAAGTCACTGCAATAGATATATTTATATAATGCATGCCATCACCGTTCTCAGATTCACGTTTTTGAAGTTTATGATAACGGTATCGCTTTCAAAACTCGTTTTCAAATATATAAAAAATATAAATATAAAATATAAAAATATATAAACTATTAAATAGTTTGCGTTCCCAGGCCACCAAAACGCCATTGTCGTGTAAATGAACAGCCAGAACGCATAGGCCTAAAGAAATTCTATTTTCAGTTGGAAACGGTGTTGTGTAAGTGGCCCCTAAGTTAATAACTAATGATTTTTACAATGGAAATTAATCGATTAAAAACTTAAGCTAGACAATGACTTTCTTCTAGATCTGCTGTACAGCCAAAACAATATTTGCTGAATTAATTTCCTATTATCACTGTAAAGCTGCTTCGAAACAATCTAGACTGTAAAAAGCGCTATATAAATGAAGGTGACTTGACCTGACTTTCTTAATTGTTTATGTATACTGTTAACAAAATCATATTGAATATCTTGTGACTGGAACCCCAAAATGAACATTTCAATGCACTACATAAACAAAATCAACATTATTATACTACTGTACTGCCGTTCAAAGGTTAGGGGTTGGTGGAGTCTCTAATGCTCACCCAGGCTGCATGTATTTGATCAAAAATAAAGTAAAAACTAATATTATGAAAGATTAACATGTTTTCTATTTGAATTTATTTTAAAATGTAATTTATTCCTGTGATCAAAGCTGAATTTTAAGCATTATTACTCCAATCTTCAGTCACAGATCATTCATTCTAATATGCTGATTTGATGCTCAAGAAACATTTCTAATTTTCAATGTTGAAAAAACAATTGAAAACAGTTTGCTTCTTAAATGTTTTGTTTGTTTTTTTCAGGAGTCATAAATGAACAAAGTTCAAAAGAACAGCATTTCTTTAATTTTTTTGTAACGATGTAAAAATCTTTAGGGTCAATGTAATTCATCCTTGCTGATTTTTTTTTTTTTCAACAATAACAAAAAAAAACGGACCCCAAAGCAGTAATGTATATTCCTCAAAATGGAATATTCATTTTCCTGTCTCTCTCACACACTTCTTCCATCTTTCTTCTTCTCATCTATCCAGGCTGACCAAGTTAAATAACTTTTTTTAGGACACATCCCAACTAGTGACTCTAATAACCATAATATGGCAAATATGCAAGAAAAGCCACAACTGCACTTCAGACACAGCCAAAACGGTTATCATAAGGAGGTACTAGAGGAGACCACGGTATGGACCTACAGAGAGAGAGAAGGGCTGACATTCCAGACATGCCCTTATTAAGAAAGCTAGTGTCGCTAACACACTCTCTGTCCATCTCTCTCTCTCTCTCTCTGGAGATCTGTTGTGTCACTCACACCTCCTGTCCTTCCCCTCCCGTCCTCTTCTCCCCTTCCCTCTCACTTACAAGCACCCCAGTCCAAAAAAGGGCCTGAAGAACAGGAAAATCATAGGGGGTGGGAGTGGGAGTGAGGGTTGCCTGACCAATTTAGGCATCCACTAAGGCTCAGGAAACACACAGAGCTCCCCAAGGACAATACTGCTGTTTTACGTGGACTAGGTTCATAACACACACAGCACTCCTGCAATCCCGTGCTAACAAGACCTGGGTAACACACTAGTAGTGAATGCCAAATAACACACAAATAAACTAATGAATATACTAAAGGTCTACTTTATTAAACATCAGCTTACTAGACCTGAAACTATCCAGAACCCGAACATGGAATCCAGCAGCTTAAGAATAATAATCAAACATATTAGTAAGATGGTCCTTCTGCAGTCATGAATGGTTGTGCTTTTGTTTGGTGCGTATTGCTGATGAGTAAATATTGACCTTGGTTTGAAACATGTTGCCTTATCTGTGAGCAGACATCATGAAAAGGTCACCTGCCAACACCAGCAGCGCCTGGCCTCTGAAGAGACATCGGGTTACAGAATCAAGTGACAAACCAAAAGCATCCAACACTCTTGATGGATAACCAGTGTTCATTAAAGAAGCATCTTGTCTAAACCTTTAACTATCACATTGCGCTATTATAAAAACTAGGGAGGGTGCATTTGTTTGACAAATTTGAAGTGAACTGTTCGCTGAGTGAATGTCATGAAAGCCCATTTCACCCCAAATGAACAGTGATAACATCTTGGTCCCTGTTTACACCTGGTGTTAAGATGGGTTTTGGTTGATCGGATCACATGTAGACGAGGTGGACACATTCCCGTTTACACCTGGCGTTTTAATCCGCCTCTTTGTCCACTTTCAACCACTTCTGTCCTGATTTCTTCGAGGGGAGGGTCTATGGGCGGGGAAATGTATGTTTTTTTTAATAGATTTTTCAATCTAATGTCAATTTACATATAAACGCGAAAGAAGACATTGGAAAACATGCTAAATATTGCGGCACATTTTTAATGATCTGCTGTCCAGATAGGGGAGAACAATTGACAAGTGAGTCTGTATAGCATAGCTTTTTAGAAGTTTATTTTCACAGAATAAAAGTGAATAGAAAACAGTTGAGCCACAGTAATTACACGCACACCCCGCCACAGAGCAAGTACTCAAACAAACTTGATTATATTAAAATTATTAATGATGTTTTATTAACAAAGTTCGAGAGGAGCACGTTCAAATGATCTAGCCAATCAGCATAAGAGGAGGTCTATAAATACGTAGCCGACTCAACTATATTCTTCCACAGTTTTTTCTGCATCCCTCCAACATTGTCTCCTCACATTCGCCTGGTTACTATCCTGACCAGAGATACGGAGGAGTACTCTGGGTTTGGGCCACATTCCGAGGCTCAGAGCCCTCCCCCGGACAGCACGCCAAAAACTCACACTACTTTACTCTATATCTGATCATTTGCAAATGTTTGCAAACTAATGAAAATCAGTCCATTGAGTCTAAATATGAAAAGCAAATGGCTCCAACACAGAGAGCAGCCGCTTTAGTAAAGACCAGCCGAACGCTGCGAGTGTGTGTTCGAAATCAGGAATGGTCAGAGAACACATTACCATGTGCTTGGTACATTTTTCATCTTCAAACCAAACTTGGGTCTTCAGGGCCCCGCCCACGACTGTAGACAGAATCTGCCTTGTTAGCTTAGCTCCTCCCCCGAGTGAGCTTCACACAGTCTGCCATGTCCATCTCCTCGCTAGAGCAGCTAGTGGAAACACAACGAGAAACAATCTAAATGTTCTGTTGTTAGCTGTATCAATGTTTTTTTGTTTTTTTTACAGCGCTACTTTTCCATTGCTTTTTTTAAGTAAACACGCTAGACGGTTGTGTTTGACCGCTGTGTTCGCGTCTCGCATCTTGTGCAAGAAACAGCGTTTTAAAAACACAGGGCCTAAGAGACTTCTTTCAAAAACATTAAAAAAAGCTTACTGAAACAAAAGTTTTGAACAATAGTGTATATACTGTAAAAGGTTTACCCATCAGTTAGTAACTGTTTTACTTCCCTTAAACTACGCTGTTTTTAAAAATATGTATATATATTTAAATGATTTTATATAGTAATGTAATATTGACTGACTGATTGATACTTTGAGTTGAGTTGAGCCAGAAATGTTTTTATGAGAAAAATCAGAGCAAGATTTACCGTGGCAAGATATTCTGAGCTAATACTGCATATCATGGTGCTCGATGAATAAATAACAAAATATTTATGGTCCATTTACAGAGCACCATTTTTAACTGAAAATGGAAAACTTTTTATGCGTTTTGGCCATTTACGTACAAGATAATGGAGTTTTGGGGGCCTGAAAACGCAAACTTTTAGAAAAAGGGTTTCAAAGTGCAAGTTTTTGAAAACAATACCATTATCATGTCCATGTAAACTACAAAAACGTGAATTTGTGAAAGAGTTGTCGTCATGCGGACGTGTATTACATGAATAATACAGAGTTTTTAATCGTTTTCATGGATCAGTGTGAACGGGGATAGATTTGACAATGTTACCGCCTTTATGCGAAAAATGCAAAAGAAAAACTTTTCGTTTTTAGTCCATCGTTGTTGTATAAACATAACCTGAGGGCAATTCACAAATTCAGTCTTGGTTTATCTGACAGGGGTTAAGGAGCACAGACAGGAGTCTGTTCTCTTCGGAGACTTGGAAAAACAGCTGCAATGCTTGTCAACAGGGAAAAGGCCTTTGCTCATCAACAACTCTCCTCTTGCACACTCCTCACCAACGCGCACACACACCCTTTCAGAAAGAACAACAGGGCAACAAGTAGGCGAGCAGCTGCTGCCCTAGATCAGATTACAGATAAGGACGGCATTTTAAGGCATGGCCAAGTAATGCTGAACTCTCTGATGGTTTAAGAGAATATATGAATATAAAAGCTGTTTCAACATGGGTTTTAAGTGTTTTATTTCACCAGGCAACTTGACAAGATCCTGCTAACACTGCCCTACAAGGAGAAGTGCTTTGCCTACTTTAGAGTACGATCTTCAAAAATGTCTCAACCAAAAGGCTTTTAGGCTTTGAGTAATGCATTACAAAACGTCTCTAAAACTCTTTCAGGAACTAATCTGCATAACCACAACATTCAAATATCAATTGATCAAATCTTCCTGGATAACAGAGTGAGCAGGACAGCTACTACACTAACACGTCCAAAAGCTGGAAGCCGGCACTTTGGCATTGAACACTATAAAGCACTTTACATATGCTAGGTCAAAGACTCTACATTGGACAGACAAGAAAAGAGATAAAAACATGTTACAAAGAGGGAAGATTGAAGTGCCTCTCTCTTTCTTCCGTGGACCAAACCCATGTCAAACCTGTACAACCAGCTACTGCAGTTTCTCAGAGTCTAGGAAACCCCCGCTCCTTCAGTGAGCATCATTTAAATTTACTGCATTTTACATACTTACAGAATATATACTTACATATACACACACACATATATATTTATGTTTCATACCTCATATATAGGCCTAGGTCATTTTATTATAGAAAATAAACTGGGTTGAATCCAAGGAACTAAAACATTTTTTAAATTTTTGTCTGAGGCATCCATCAACTGAAGGCACACTGCCAGCGCAAATCAGTTTCTAGCATTTAAAAATGTTAAATACACAAATAAAACTGGATTTGTCACAAAAAAACAAAAAAAACCCAGTAGCGATTGATCCAATTTTATTGTTATATTTGCACAATGAACACTTAAATAAACTTTCTTTTTTTTTTTTAAGTCATTAGCCTAACCATTCTATTATTTCACTCTAAATGATAACCTTTTGGAAATGACACAGGTTTTGCGCATAACAAATCAACATGAAAAATATTTGTTATTATAATTATTATTATTCATTATTTTGTTTGTTGATCATAAAGTTAAAAGTGAGTTATTATCAATGAGAAAATTATTTTGCTATGTTGTGATCACAAGAAAGCAAGTCGTAATCTCGTGATAAAAAAAAAAAAAAAACGACTGTTGGGATCACAAGAAAACAAGAAAGTCCGTACGTACTTGACTTGAGATGTTGTATAAACATTATAGGACATATCAACACACTTTCATGGCATTACGTAACTTTTATGTTTTATCAAATTTGAGGGCAATTTGAATGAATTCGTACAGCCTCATTAATTTGTTTTTGTACGATCTACTTTTGGCCCACTGACAGGATTTTTAAAAAATACAAATAATAAATTGTACATTTCTGTATGAATAACATCGAAATTCCATACAAATTCATACTATTTTGTAAGAATTCATACGATTTCATATGAATTTGTGCGATTTCACATGTATTAATTCATTCAAAATCGCCACCTCTTATAATGGTTCCATTTTCTCATAAGATCGAGTGGACACATTTTCGCTCTGCCAATCAAAAGAAAAGGGACTAAATTGGAAGAAACTGAGGTCTTCATTTTTAACATTTTTGCTGCTTTTACTGATAGGGAGAGTAGAGAGAAGACAAGACATTATATGGCAAAGAAGAGATGAATAGGAATGTTGCAAGCAGAATTTGAACTCCCATTTCCCACATGAGCACCAAGGGTCAATATGTCAGGGAGCTCACCACCAGGTATCTTTTTAAATAAAGTTGCAAACACACTAAATAAAGATATGATCCATTTTGAGGGAGTGGAAAGAGCAAAGGGACTACAGAAATGTAATTTCTAAAATCTCAACTGAACCTGCCTCTCTGGAATTATCATTGTCCAATGGTCAACGAATGCCTGCATTAAAGTACGGGACATCAAAAGCTACAATTTACAATTTTTGGATGCATGACAGAACATCACTTTCACAAATCCTTGCTTTTTAGTAGTTTTCTCTGCTGTAAACCCTAACGTGCAGCCGCCCTAAACCATCAGTTATATTGCATGTTTACGTATGAATTATAATGATCTCCAACGGGGCTTCCTCTCAGAGTCCCAGATGCTCTCTGTCCATCACCCAATTTCCTCTCCAGACATTCATACACCCCTAGATCCCGACCAACATGCTTGTGAGTGCTAACATGTGGCCCTCAACATATGTAGCCATTCCATAGCATTTCAATTCACGTGGCAACAGTTGTGGAAAGCCAATGAAACCAGACTTAAGTGAAATCACCATTGAGGAAAATTATCTCAGATCCTATAAATTCCTGATTTGGAACATTAAACACAATCTCCACAAGAACATTGACTCAACTCACCTGTTTCAATAGAGTTTGATGCTAGCGTTGCTATGCTAACAAGCCGATACTCGAATAAGCATCCCTACAAAAAACTATATTAACTTATACATGTCCGAAAAGGAGTAGGAAGAAGCATAAACTTCTTGTTTGATGTTCGAGAACCAATGATTTTTGTTCTCGCGCGTCAAGCAAGTACGGATTAGCTTCCGCGTTTATTTGATGAGCTCTTTGTATGTCACTGATCAACTGTTATATGAGTAAAAGCCTACATTTGTTTACTTCTGTAAGTCTCTACAGAAGACTTAAACTGCTCGATTCATTAAAAATGATGGGAGTATATAAAAAAAAAATACCTTCATTTGTATGCAGAAGATGAGGTTTGGAACAACATGAGGGTGAGTAAATGATGACCCACTTTGCGAGACAACTCACTAGATTTTAGAAGAAAGCATCAGTCTTGAGGGCACTTCTTAAAAATGCCCTCCAAACAGACCTGTACCAGAAAACTGAACTTGAATTCTTCCATATGGCTAAGAAAACAATGCAGTTGCCCACCGCATGAGGAAAGAATTCGTCACACATGTCTAAGTTCAGACTAAATCGACCAACACCAGATGATCAACAGGAAATTGTACAAAGAGTGACAATTTTGAAGTCTGGATTTACAGGCGCACCACTGACCTCCACGTCCCCAGGTGCTGAGAGACACAAAAGAGGGTCAACCCTCAACTCTATAGCCCTTAAGGATGACAGAACTGCTTGTGTGGATCAGTAAGCTATCGTTCCTCAGAGTATCGGTCTGAAGCCCAACAAACACACTGCAATGCTATTTAAAGCGGTGAGCTCACCGAACACACTTGTCATGTTTTGCAGGCCCTCTTGAAGCTTCACAGCTTGTGTTAAGAAAATTCCCCTTCTCGTTGGGTTATTTTTCATAGAGAAAGAAGAAATACAATGTAAATATATTCAGAAAACCTTCTATAATATCATTGCCCATGTGAATGAATATAATAGTGTTCAAATCATGCAATACTCCACTAATGTGGAACTGTTTGGTGTTCTTGCTAATAAAAAAGGCAATCTGAAGATGTTATTCTTGTAATAATAATAATTGGGAACATCTACAGTTATGACAACATATGTTTTTACATTGCTTTAACTCAAAAAACTAAGTTAGGCAATTGGCAACTTTTTTTTAGATTCAACTCAAATTTTAAAGTCAGTTTAATGTAATTTAAGTTGAAATGACTTAAATTTCAAGTTGATTGTACTTAAAAATTAAAGGCAGCAACTTTTTTTATTTTAGTGCATACACACACTACCGTTCAGTTATTATTATTATTATTTTTAAGTCTAGTCCATTAATGTGAGAGAAGAGTTCATACTTCAACAAGAGCTCTTGAAGGAAATGTCTGGATTTTTCTTTCTTGGCACCACTGTTATATTCGGTCACATTTGTTACAAGAAATTCTCTTTTGATTGCTCACTGTAGCCTTACTCAACCTGAAGAACCTGTTGAATCTCTGCACGGCGAAACTGAGGGGGTGCATTGAACTGACACGCGTCATGACTGAACCAAGATGCAAGGGATCTTAAATGACTTAAAAGACTATTTCTGATGAATGGGATCGCCACACTCCCTCTAACAGCTGTAACTGAATCATCCTAGACTGATCATTTTATACGCGCAATGCAAGGCATCAGAATTCAAGAGAGAAAAAGGAGGATTTTCATTTCTTCATGAATAGGCTGGGTTTTATGAGTAATTCTTACAGGCTTAAAGCTCATTAACCTACATGAAACACAAAGACGCTGCCATATTACACTAATTCCTTACAAAAAATAATAATCCTGAAACACATTTACACAGGTTCACCTTTGTAGAGCACAACAAACAACAAAACAATGATTTAAACTTCTGTTCTTATATCATAAACAGTGTTTTTTAAATGTTTTCTGATTAGGCCTATGATGTACAGCGGCCCTGTTTTAATAACTAAACTAAATTATGCATTTTAGGACAAAATTATTTTGGACACACAGCTTACTTACATCATGTAGACAAATACTAGAAAAGTATACTAGAAAATACAAAAAAAACAACAACATTTAATAATTCTAAATGCCAACATAAACAACTTAAATGTATTAAAAAGAAAAAGAGGATGACACAGTTTAGTTAAAAAACAAAACAAAAGCTGCATGTGCTCTACTATTGTATTGTAAATAATACATAGAGATACAAACCATGAAACCATAATCATATGTGATTAAAATAATTTGCTCCACTGAATTAGTAGTAGGCGACAAACTTTCTCCGCGCATACAGTGCTTATTCTACAGATGCATGTTTGTTTTTGAAATATCAGTAATACGTTTACATCTGTAAACCCACGTGTGTAAGTGTGTAACGCAACATCACTGAAGCAGCTCCGAAAAAATGCCAAAAATGAGAATGATGTAAAAACTGCAGCGCGAGCGCGGTGACTGCATGAAACAAAGGAGCGCAACAAGAGTTTTGCACTTACCTTAAACGCAAACCTCTGCTCTACTGTGCGCAAAAAAATGGATTCCAAGCTCTATCTCATGAGCTCGTTTACAAATGCAAACCACGCTGGTGTTTTTGAAGAAATATTTCTCCTGAATTGACAGTAAAGCTGGAATGTGAAGTATGACTTCGGTATGAAATCACGGCGAACCCGAGCGGAGCGCTGGAGGAGGAGTCACGGAGAAGGAGGCGGGAAATCTCCACCCCACTCAAACTTCACGAGCAAATCTCACGCGTGGACATCACTTGAGAAGCGCTCATTGGCTGTGTGTGTGTGTGTTTCTCTTATATATTTGTCTTTTTGTTCTTCTTTTTTAATTTTTTTCCTCAATGTACCCCCTTGACTGTAGTTGCATTCTTCAAAACCAATAAAAAAATAAAATAAAAATAAAAATAGAATAGAATAGAATTTTTTTAAAAAGTGAGTGTGTGTGTGTTTCTCAAAACCTAGAATGCTACTTAGACTGCATTTTTTGGCCATGACTGGCTCATGACTTTCCTATAACTGACTCAGCTAACAAAAAAACAATTTTCATATTAATTAATTCTCTTTTATTCTAGTTTGCCAATTATGTGGGACATTATAGGCGCATCACGAGCATTGCACATTTTTATTTATTTTAGAATAACTAACTTGATAAATACAATATTTTGACCATAAACGACTTAAAGGGATAGTTCACCCAGAAATGAAAATTCTGTCATCATTTACTCACCGTTGTGTTGTTTACAAACCTGTATGAGTTTCTATCTAATGTTTGAAGAATGCTGGTAGCCAGACCAAAATACTGTGGAAGTCAAAGGCAACTTTCAACTGTCTGGTTAACAACATTTTCAAAATACTCAGGTTTGGAACAACATAAGGTGAACTATCGCTTTAAGGAATGTTATATTTAGCTATGAATTCCGTATTTATTAGATTTTAGGTAACACCTCACAATAAGGTCTTATTAGTTAATAAACTAGCAATGAGCAATACATGTGTTACAGTATATCTTTGTAAACATTAGTTAATAAAATACAACTGTTCATTGTTAGTTTGTGTAGCTCAATATAAAAGAATAGGCCTAACAGTATTGTACAGTATGTATGTAAAGTGTTACAGATTTTTTTTTATTTGCCATCACTTTCATGAAAAAAATTCCCCCCCACTTTCAATTCTTTTACTTCAATTAAAGGTTAGATTTATGCGATTTTTTTGAACGAAAGATCAAAAGGATAAACAATGCAGATTTATTTTTTACAGCCATTTTTGATCATATTTACCAGGGGTGCCATTAATTCTGAGCACAACTGTATGTATATATATATATATGTTTCCCTCTGTTTTGCACCTCAGGTGTTTGAGATAAAAAGGTACGTTGCATTCATCATTTGCTTTTGATATAAAAAATCCACACATTCATAAATCTCAATATAATCAAATAGTCTTTCAGTCATTTCATGTAGCCTGCATTCATCCCATGCATCTATGCAGCACATGTGTATATGTAATAATGCCTATTATTTGGTGTCAGTTCTTGTTCTGCATCTGAGCTAAATGTATCCCAATCGCATACAGGCACAGCGAAAATTATAAAAATGTCCCACATTATCAGACAGCACATCTTTCTTCATCTTCCACACTGATGATGAAGTTATTCTGTGTTGACTGCAAAGATGTGACTCTTGGTCATATAATGCTGTGCCTCGTATTCACTCGCAGGCCAATTTGCCATCAAAGCTGGACAGAGCGATGGCAAAGGCTGAACTGCACACATGGGGTAATTATAGTCCAGAGTGAACATATCATCTGCCACCCTTCCAAACTGCATCACAATGTAGCTATCTGAAAAAGAGAGCATTTACAGTAAGGTTAGGGTTTTTACATTCATCGTTACAATTCCAAAACCAGCACAATTCCAGCATAATATAGAATAGAACAAAAATTTTCAATTTGTGACATTTTGTCCTATTGAAAAGTTGTAACATTTGTGTAAGCCCAGTTGTAGAGGTAAAGGACATTGGCAGGAATGGCAATATCAGCAGTCTCACTCACTGTCTTTGCTGTGGACGATTTGGAAGTTCTTGACAGAGGCCTGTGTGACCCGTCCAGAGAAGTTGAGGACATAGGAAGCCGTGTCGTCGTTCCAAACTGGAGTTTTGTTGTGGAGTTCAATCAGGTTGTCCATCTGTCTGTTCTGGTAGCGCACGAGTATATTGTCGTTGTCCTTTAGGTAAAATAACAAAATTGTTATGCATGAACGAATTGGTCATTGTACACTGAAAACAGTGAAAAGACCGTGTCTTTTATTTAAAGTGCTTTTTTTTTTTTTTTTTTTAATCCCAAATTTTGGTTTTTTTCTTTCATTTCTAATCCCAAATTATGGTTTCTTTCGTTCAGTTTTACGAAAAGCAAAATAACACTGGCCAAACAAAAAAACGAGTAGTATTTTCACTTGACCCCAGAGTGTTGATGTGCAGAACACATACTGGCTAGCTTCAATGACTGCAGAAATTATTGTGGGTTTTAATAAATGTTTCTGTTGTTAGTACATAAGAGAAAATATGATGCATACACATTTAAAGTCGTCTTTATTTATGGTTAGTAAACTAAATTAAATTAAACATTGACTAAAAAATTTCTTCGAAGGTGAAAATTTTACTTTCATATTATAGATAATTTGGCTCATTGGTTCTTGCTGAAGCTCAAACGTGCTGCGTAACACGAGAATGAACCTCATTGGTTCCTGCTGAAGCTCAAACGTGCTGCGAAACACAAGAATGAACCTCATTGGTTCCTGCTGAAGCTCAAACGTGCTGCGAAACACAAGAATGAACCTCATTGGTTCCTGCTGAAGCTCAAACATGCTGCGAAACACAAGAATGAACCTCATTGGTTCCTGCTGAAGCTCAAACTGTTGAAGCTCAAACGTGCTGCGTGACACGAGAATGAACCTCATTGGCTCTTGTTGAAGCTCAAACGTGCTGCGTGACACGAGAATGAACCTCATTGGCTCTTGTTGAAGCTCAAACGTGCTGCGTAACACGAGATTGAACCTCATTGGTTCTTGCAGAAGCTCAAACGTGCTGTGTAACACGAGAATGAACCTCATTGGTTCTTGCAGAAGCTCAAACGTGCTGTGTAACACGAGAATGAACCTCATTGGTTCTTGCACATCAAGCGAACTTGCTTGAGCTTCCGTTTGCCACAACTGATGTGTGAGTTGATGAATGTTTATATCTGAATAAAAGCCTAGTTTGACCAATTAGCAGTGAACCAATGGGTAATCCGTCTTTCTTTATAATTCTAATTAAACCAATCTACCATTTTATGTAACTGACTTAAAAAAGTCAGGGGCAGTCTTGATGAAAAAAATTAGATGACTAACTTTTTAAGACTTAAAGCACATTTTTCCAATGTGAATGAGCCTTTATTGTGAATTTACTTGCTTGCCTTTGTTGTAGCATGTCAGAGCCAGATACTGTATAGCAGAAACTGAACTCACTGTTCGTGGACATATCGGCACTCGCTCGTTGTCGTCATCCATGCCTGGGATGATCACAGTCATTTTTCTGGGCCCTTTAAACCCCAACACATTTGTCTCCTGGACAGAAACACCAGTATCCACTTTAAAACTTCTAAAAGATTCTCCAACCTCCAGTCGACTGTTGAGGAACTGAAGTGAGCACTCACGTAAATGATAGCCGCTAGCTCTTGCCGGGCGTTAGACATGTCCCGGAGGGCCCGGTCAGGGTTGAGACCGTTGTCAAACACTGTGAACTTGGTACCCATGAGATTGGACCTAAAAAGAATAGAAACCACAAAACAAACAAAAGTGAGTAACTCAGCAATCATATTGTTTTTGCTTACATTTTCTATCAGACGAGTTACCTCAGCTTTCCGATAAAATTATCTCCTCCCCGTGACAGGTCAGTGGCATCTATGGATATCAAATAATTTGACGTTGCACTCTTTTTTCTTTTTCGACCAGCCAATAGGAAGACCTGCAGGATGGAGAGAAATGGCAGAGACGGTCCCTAGTTAGTCATCAATAGAGCTTTTCACACTGTTGAACCTCATTGGTGTTTTTAAAAGAAGTCTCTTCTGCTCAGCAAGGCTGCATTTATTTGATAAAAAAAAACGTAATATTGTTAAATAATATGACAATTTAATATAACTTTTTCTATTGTAATATATTTTTAAATGTAATTTATTCCAGTGAACAAAGCTACATTTTCTGCAACATTACTCCAGTCTTCAGTGTCACATGATCCTTCAGAAATCAATCTAATATGCGGATTTGATGCTCACAAAACATTATTATACATTTTGAAAACAGTTGTGTAATTTTTCAGGATTCTTTGATGAATATAAAGTTCAGAAGTTATTTGAAATAGAATCATTTGTAACATTATAAATGTCTTTTACTGTAACTTTTGATCAATTTAATTCATCCTTGATTTATCTATTTATTTCCCCCATAAAGTAAAATAAAAATTCTTACTGACCCCAAACTTTTGATTTGAACTGTAGTATTTAATGTTACAAAAGCTTTCTATTTCAGATAAATGCTGTTCTTTTGAACTTTCTATTCATCAAAGAATCCTGAAATAAAAATGTAAAATAACTGTTTTCAACATTGATAATAATGAGAAATGTTTCTTGAGCATCAAATCCTCTATTAGAATGATTTCTGAAGGATCATGTGACACTGAAGACTGGAGTAATGATGCTGCAAATTCAGCTTTGATCACAGGAATACATTACACTTTACTATATATTCACATAGAAAACAGCTGTTTTAAATTGTAATAATATTTCACAATATTGCTGTTTTTTTATGTATTTTTTATCTTCCTGATCCAAAACTTTAAACTGGTAGTGTATGTGCAATTCTAGAGCCTTTATGTAATCATACTATCAAGCTACTGACACTGCAAATTTGCAAATAAGGATGTTAACCCAGGATTTAGTGATAAACAGTGTGAAATGTCTGTTTATTAATACCCAGGATTAACTGTTAACCCCAGCCCTAATTTCTAATTTGTTCACATATCCTTAGTAGAACCATACATTTCAAAATATTGATACACTATCCTCTTATTCACTACAAAACCTTGTAGAATTGTCAGTATTTCTGCAAGATTCTGAACTAAGAGTGTGTAAGTCACCTTCTTCTCGTTGTCTAAATGGAGGTAATAGGTGGGGTAGAAGCCTCTGTCCATCCCGCGCTTATCTCGAGTCAGTTTACACTTGATGGTGGTTCCCTGAGGCGCAGACTGAAGAACAAACTCCTCAAGGTCATCGAACTCAATCTCCGGTGATGGAGGCCTCTCCTCCTCCTGACACAAGAGACATTTTACTATTCAGATCTTTGCCTCAGGATGACATTGCCTCAATTTACAGGAGTCTTACCTTTTTACTTTTCTTTCCTTTGCCTTTCTTCTTTTTGGGCACTTCTGTATCACCATCACTTTCATCAGATTTAGCAGCGTCTAAAATGAGAAGCATTTAAAAGCAGCTTAAAGGAATGAACGTTATTTTGTCTTTAAGTTGTTATCTTTATAATAAAGAAATGTGAAATTATAGGGATGAAAATTTAAGTGTAGTTTGCAAAAAAATAAAAAAGGAAGATTTTTTTAACAGTTCTTTTGTCCAAAAAATATTACAAACAAACAGTTTATATGAGTAAGTCTTTCACTACTCTTTTTCTTGTTATTCTTCTCTTTGTCCTTATTACTCTTGTCTTTTTTCTTGTCTTTTTCCTTGTCTCCAGCTTGAAACATGGAGCTGGTGTTGGCAGTGGATTTCTTTTTGCTCTTGCTGGGTTTAGTCTCTGGCTCACTCTCATCGCTGTCGGACATAATGGCTGGAGCAGATGCTTACGTTCCAGTCAGCAAATTTGACAATTACACCTTTTATTAATAATAATCTATCAAAACACTATGGTCCCACTATGCATGCATTCTTTTTTTTTTTTTTGTATTACTAATTATTTAATTATACACTCCAAGAAATGTCCAAGTCATATTTTACCCCAACATAAAATGTATATTTAAATTATATATTGCATAAAAAAATTAAGTCAATACTTGTAGATATACATTTGCATTTTAACATAATTTTCGGAACTATATAAAAAAAAAAAGATAAACAATTTTTCATTATTTTTTATACTCAAAGCATAATGTTTTTTCCCCAAGCAAGATGTTTGTGTGTGTGTGTGTGTGTGTGTGTGTGTGTGTATTAAATCACACAAAAAAATATGTTTTAAATTAAATTTGTATTAATTTACATAATACATCTTTGTTTTACTTTACAGAAACGAGAATTCGTAATTGTACTGAAAATATTGAAGCAATACAAAAAAAAATGCAATGGTGGTATAAAAATGCTTCATATTTTTTGCACATTATTTGATTTTGATTTTAAGGTGAAATATGACCCAGACATTCTTTGTGAGCTATGACCCAGAAAAGCTTTGTGAGATAGTTGCTTTTAGCAACACAATGATTAATGTACAGTGTTTTAAGAAAAGTGAAATTACCTTTCTTTTTTGCGATAAAATCTGGTTTATCTCCGTTTATCTGAAACATAGAAGCTGGCTCCTTTTTTGCCTTAGATGTCTTTCCTGTGCTCTCTGATTCACCTTTATTCTCTGCAGAGATAATATATTGTGGAAAAAAATTCAATAACTCAGTATTTTCTACAACGATGGCTCGCCTGCAACAAAACCTAAGAGTTAAGTCATTGAAGCCAATGTAGAGTTCGTTCACAGGGTATTTAAGTGACAAGTTAGGACCAGTTCCCAGAATTCCCCTGGGGTTATTAAGGTGTGCCAGCTTCAGATAATCAGCACAGCTTCTAATTGAAGAACAGTTGTTTTCAATATGCAAATGATGTGGTTAATGGCTCAATAGGCTCCATCACAACAACCAGAGATCCAGCTAACAAAAAATAATCTAAGTACATTATGCTAACATTCCCTTTTTCTTTTCTTTTTTCTGTTTTTGGTAACGGAACATTCCACTTGGCAAACATTATGCTAATGTTACTTTTGAATGTCCGTTAACATCCTGAAACAAGTAACAACAGAAAAAAATTAAAAAAAAAAGTTAGATGAATGCCCAACTAAACGTTTCAGAAAAAAAACTTCCATGAATGATATATAAATAAAGTTTTTTGTCTAACGTTTCAAGAATATTATAAAAGACCAGATAACTTTGAACAAACATTCTATTAACGTTACTGGAAGAACGTTTGTTCGTAACTTTGAGAGAACCTCTCCAGGATGTTAGCCAAAGTACTGAGAATGTTCCCTGTTAGCTGGAGAGTTTTTCAGTATGAATGTTAAAACAGCGATAGCTCAGTATCAGAGTGCCATTAGTTCTAATGTCCCTGCTCTTTTTTTTTTCTTTTTTTTATCAAAAAACATTGTTGAACTTTTGAAACATGCTTCAAGGTTTCCTCAGCACCATACATTAAACTTGAAGCTTTTAATAGGACCCCCAGAGGAGGTCATCTGTGTATGTTTTCAATCATCTAGGTCACTGCAGATTGTCTGGTAAAACGCATTAGTTAGCAGCTGGACTTTATTTTTTTATTTGTCTAAGTCGTTTCTCCACTTATCCGAGTGGCTTGATCAGACACCCCCCGAGGAGCTCACCATCTGTCTTTTAACAACAGGGAAAATGAGGCCAAGCAAACGAATCCCTAAAACCATAAGTAAAAAACAAGAGTTAAATTCACTTGAAAGTCCCCACTTCAGCTCATAGACAAACCGGAGTGGTGATCTTTTAGACAGCTCTGCCGTATTGTTCTGGGTAATCTTCTTAGCTCACGAGATCTAGCTAATCCTCTTCCTGAGCAGCAAACCCCCATGCATGTGTACATAACCACATTAAGAGTTACACACACTGAAGCCATTGTCTAAGTTTCCTCTGATTCGATACCTGAAGTGTTTTTGCTCTGAGGGGGGAAATAAACCTAAAATCTCAAACTGTTTTACGGACCCAAAAATACTTTATGGAAAACACACTCAACCCCCAACAAAGTGCAAAGTTCAAAGTGACTCTTATAATAACATAAATGCCACTTGGCTGTTGAAACTAATGGAACAAAGCTCAAAATGAACCTTGGCCTCGCTCATTAGCATGCATTCAAGTGTGAATACGCTCAACTGACCTTTGGCCTTTGATTTCTTTTCTTGGTGCCAGCAGGGGAGCTTTCTTTGGTGGTTTTCTTCTTTGTCTTCTTCTGTGAGGTCTCCTCTTCTTCATCCCCATCATCTTCATCAGCAGAATCTAATCAAAATGACGGTTAGAAACGTCAGTTTTGAAGAACAAATCATTTAAATGGTGCCAGCAGGGATTGGTTGGTTATCATGGCAGAATGAGGAGCTAAACATTAAGGCAGGGAGCATCTGATCAATAAAGATATATAAAGACATTTGGAGACAATTTTAAGCAAAATTGTTGAAAGCCCATACATAAAATGACATAATTGCTTATTACTTTTGACCAATAGGTGGCACTGAAAATTACACACACAAAGTTTGGTGTCAACATGTCAAATCTTTCCAGCGATACAGACTTAGATGCAGTTTGGCATTTTGCCATCACATTAGTTGATTCAGTATACGAAAACAGAAGTAAATCAACTGAAGATGATCTAACTCCAATTTGGTGAAAATCAGACAAACGAGGAGTTCGAAAAAGTAGGTTTTTAAATAAAATCAAAGTGACGAACAGGAAGTTTGGCTGATTATATGGCAAAATTGGTATCCATGTTCTCAGCATGACTCAATGAATACAATAGAAATGCTGCACCGAATCTAAAGAGACAAGTTTTATGATTTTTGGTCATACTGTTTAGAAGTTATAAGCGGAATTTTTTTTTTCATATCTTGTGACCACTAGGTGGCACTGTTCCAAAGCTGTGCAGGTTCCCTGTTGGTCAGAAAGTTCCCTGTTGGTCAGAAACACACACCAAGTTTGGTCCGAATACGCTAAAGGGTTGCAGACATATAGCCTTGTGTCCATTTGCATGCTCTTCGTTGAATTATTGTGCATTATTCAAGAACAGTTTTGAATTCCATGAACATGAATTCCACTTTTTTTTTGTCAAGATGGTCTGAAGATGATCTGATCAAATTTTCGTGGAAATCAGAGCAATGGTCTAGGAGCAGTTTGAAAAAGTAGATTTTGAAAAAAAGGTGGACAGAAAGTTGGCAGACTATGGCAAAATTGGTATGTTATCGGAATGACCCAATGAATCTATTAAGTTTTATTACAATAGGCAAAATTAATCAAAACTATTAGCATTTTTTTTAAATGTAATTATAATTTTTTGAGTATTTTTGTCAAATACACATACCGAGTTTTGTAACTATACGCGAATGCGCTCGTAAAATGTAGACATACGATATAAATGGCAGATGCCCAAAATGGCAGACATGGATTTTTTTTTATGGAAAATGATGTCAATCAAATCGTCTTGAGCTAAGGAATCGGAGGAAAAAAATTATTTTGCTTCTTATGAGCCCTTACGGTTCAAAAGTTATTATCATAAACGTGAGTGCAACTCACAGTTGGTGGCGCTAGAGGGATTGAGTTACAGACTCCTAAATTGCTATGGTTAATATTTAAACTGTGTACCAAATTTCATAACTTTTTACCATACAGTTCTATGGGATGCCAAGAGAGTTTCTAACATAAGTGGTATAAATAATGGATAGATAGATGGATGGATGGATGGAAGGATGGATGGATGGATGGATGGAAGGATGGATGGAAGGATGGATGGATGGATGGATGGATGGATGGATG